>CM038466.1:78466881-78934381 GCA_021464415.1 Lonicera japonica | reverse complement strand
CCAACTAAAAATTGACCAATTTAACTTGGACCAATTTGGATTAAATTGGCTAATTTGTAAGTTAGTTCATTTTAACTTGATGAAATTGTAAATTTGTCTACTTCAATACAAAATTTGAATAGGGCATTTCACGTTTTTCCCTCAAGTATTCTTTATATTAGGAGTAACCACGATATATTGGTTTTTAAAATACAATATATGGCTAAAACTGAGGTTCGAGTTGAGCGGGAAGGGGAAGAGACTTGAACTTTCTCCTTGCATATGCAAGGCAACTCATAGTTTCATCTTATGCAATTTCAAGTACTTCTATAAAGTACCTTACTCACTTCTTAAGAAATTACATTGACTACTAATATTAATATTTGTTCATTCTTGCAACCAAACATCAACGATAAGATAATTCATCAATCGATAAATTAGATAGCCCAATTCGTGATTTGGGGGACAATCCAAACAAACAAGGTCTTGAATCTTGATTGAAAATCTCAATTGCACACTTTCACACCCTTCCAGCTCACACAAAAGGAAAAGATTGCGTTATGCTATGTTGTTATAATCCAAAACAACACTAATTGATTCCCGTTCATGTAGCTATATTTTCCTTTTGGTTTATTAATAAAGTTTTTGTTTCTTATCCAAAAAAAAAACACCAATTTACTGAATTGCCATTATATCATTCTTTTAACTTCTTTTTTTGCCTACTGCTTCTAATTTACACTATTTTAGCTATTAACAGGAAGAAGCCATTTGTGAAGGAACACCAAATAAAATAGCAGCCTATATTTACTCATTTTGATGGCTTAATTGGATATCATAACATGCCACACAAAAAGAAAAAGAAAACCACATCTTAAAGCATCATAAGTATAGGCAAATATAGACAAGAAATTTGGAAGAAAACATACCACGCCTTCGTCTGGGTTTTCCAGATTGATATTTGGATGAACCCATCCCGTCCGTATTGCCTACAAGAATCACAAGCCAATGTTATACACATTAATAATACTAATACTAACAAAAATAACAGTAGCAATAACAATAACAAATGAAAAGGCTGAAGCATTAAGACTAATCATACAGTTCAGATTTGAACCGAACAGGTTACTGCATGTGCATCGCACATAGCCAATTCTGTTAAGGTTTATTGGCTAAATGCCTAATTGTGACGGAAGAGCTGCTGGTGTTAAAATTGAATAGTTTAACGGCTCAATTGATGCAAAAATGAGTTTAACGGCTAGTTTACCCCTCAGATAAAATACAAGATGCAGGATTACATTGGTGAGCATATATATATCCCCTAATGGTCTGATGTAGCAACATCTAGAATTTCAACCCACCCAATCCCATCCCCACCAAAAAAAAAACCACAATACAGGTAGTCAAGCAAGCAAGTTACTCCCACTCTCATGGTCATGTTGTAGAGGCCAACTACTCCAAAATCAAATCCAATGAAATTATATCAGTCTTTCACAGAGAATAAGTCATAAATTCAAGTACGATTATAATTTAAAATTTTTCAATTTCCAATTTTCATCACAATTAAATCCATATACCTGCACTGTTGCAACAGCTTCGACTGCACCTGCTGCTCCTAGTAGGTGACCAATCATGGATTTTGTAGAGTTCACTCGTAACTGCAAACATTAAATCTCATCAACCCTTTCAACATAGGAGATCCAGTAAAGAAACAAGTCACTTCAAGGCATAGATTTATCAATTTAAGAATAGTAACCTCTTGATTCTCGCCAAAACAATGAAGGAGGGCATTGTACTCCTTGAGGTCTCCAGCTGGTGTGGAAGTAGCATGTGCATTTATGTAGTTCACATCTTCCCTTGATACACCTGACTGAGCTAAGGCCTTCTCTATGCATAGAATTACACCAGCCCCTGCATGTACATGAGGAACATCAGCTCAATTTAATTTTCTTTTTATAAGAAATTTATTAATATAAATAGAGGAGACATCCCAAAAAAAGGGAGAATGAGGAGTCTTACTAAGAACAGAAAAAATAATTAAGAAAAGCTAAAATTGAAATCCTGGGCAACCACCAAAGCAGACCAAGGGCTGAGCCTCATAGGCTCCAGTCCATTCAAGAAAATAAGTTCTATTATACCCAGGATGGACCTTTAGCAACGGTTTTTTGTCGCTAAAAACACATCCCCAATGTTTTAGAGCCCGAAAACCATTGCTAAAGGTCCCAGTCCGCACGGACCGGTTCGCATGAGAAATGTACTGAGATATCTATATAACTTATAAGGGTGTTTAATGTCAAAACAACCCCATTTTCCCTCACGTATCTAAGGGTGCACAATCCTTCTCTTAAAACTTAAATTTCTGCAAACGCTACGTTGTGGTTTTGACTCGCATCCAAAAGTCAAATCAGAAGTGGAGCACACAAAAACACCGTCTACACAACTCTCTTTCTCTCCCATTTGGAGCTTGGTTTCAAACCAATCCACTTCTATTTTCTAAACATAAAAGAATGAATAATCTATCTTAAAAACGAAATTCATACACAATCTACGATGTGGTTTAAAATTGTACCCAAAAACCAAATCCCAAACCCACTTTATGATCTTCAACATACTAGCACTTAATATAATAGATTTGTTATCATGTTTCCTAGCTTCTCCAAGAAAGGTCCTCATCAGATTCTGTGAAACTACCCATATCCAGCTCTTTCTCAGACAAAACAAAACCAATCCAAATTTCCTAGAATTATAAAACATCTATCATTCAAAAAGTACCCCTAACATTCTGAACTGACCTTGATACCATTCAGTAATATCAGAATCAACCTTTGGCAGCGAGGATTGAGAAGCCATCAAAGCAACCCAGCCTCTGACTCAAGCTTCCTAAAACCACCATTCAAAATTGAGCTGAACTTGCAAATGGAAAAGAACTGAATTGCACAATCAAGAGGGAAGAAAACTGGATGCAACTAACTGTTTGGGGCATATATATTTTGCCCAAGAATTTCTTCAATTTTATTCGTAAATCTAATGAAGTAACAGGTCTATGGTAAATTCCAACAACTTGTGACACACCTATGGAAAATTTCTGGGCCTAAATTGAAGCCTAACAATTTCACCCAAGGTCACAATCGTTGCTGTTTCTGGTGCATGAAAAACTGCTAGCTTATTCAATTGTTTTTCTTTTCCTTTTTTGTTCCAAAAAAAAAATCATTAACTTCCTCAGCAACCAATGTTCTAAAAAGATCAAGGCGGGATCAATCGTCTCACCGAGGAGAGGAGAGGAGAGGTGAGGCATAATAAGCCTCAACTTAGTGGAGGAGAAAACAACCAAAAATTTATAAAAGTTACCAACAAGATTACAAAAATGATATATAATGAAAGTTGTAACCAAAAGAAAATAATTAATCAATAATTCAATATCACTAACACTTGGCATATTATCATAACAAAACCAATGTATCATCAGCTACTGATTAAAGAATTATGGAATACTTGCACAAATGCATACGATTTGTAGATAACTAAATACTGAGTAATTATATAAATTCAGAAAAATTCAAGCAGCAGAGAGGAAGAGGATAAGAGCAGAAAAGAAGATATAAAGAGACAACAAAAGGAAAAGCAGAGAGAGAGCAGCAAAAAAAAAGATCATTTAAATCCATGAATAAAATCCTTGAAATGTTTCAGAGGAGAATTTGAGAATAACGTCTTCACCCACTACATCTAACTTATATTCATAATGAGAGAGGAAGATGCAATCATAAAGAAAAGAGGCAAAGATAGAAACCACTATTTGGATTGCTTTCCCGTTGATTTCACAGTGGAGAACTTGAGAAGGAAGCCTGTCTATGCCAGCTGCTAAATTTATGTACAGGTCTCAAAATTGTAATCTATGACAATGAAATATAACTAAATAGCATGGTTACTTACTCCAAACGTCTTACCAGTTATTAGAAAATAATTAATTAGGGGATACAAAGACTTTAGCAAGCTCACTGATGTCATCTACTAAAAGTTAAGAAGCAATGATACTCTGAAAATATGCTAATGGCACAGGCCAGTAGAATAAGATAACAAATAGATGCATCTTCTAATGTTCATACACACGCCTAATCAAAGATGTATACGAGATGCCTACCTACTGCAAACCTACTCTATTCATGAATCATGCTTACCATGGATGTCTGTGTAATGCGTGGGATAAAGACTCCATGTAGGAAGTACGCAAAACCATGCACTCTAAGAGGTTTATTCTAATTTGTCAACCAAATGATTAGACATGTTGACAAAATAGAAAAATTCTTAAATATTAACTAAAACAAGTGGGATAAATACAAGAGGTGTACTATCCCTCGGCACATGTTATAAGATTTGCTAGATTACAGACACCTAGATGTTTATAAACATCTGTATATAAATTTGGTATACTACCTTCAGGGTGAGGCTCTGTCATATGATATGCATCACAAGTGAAACTTCCACCCAGAAATTCTGCATAGATTGTTGCACCTCTTTTCTGCACATTATAAACAAATACTTATCATATGTATTAAAATCCATTTTTCTGGTGTGTTTCAATATACCTTAGCATGCTCAAGTTCTTCTAAAAGCAATACTCCAGCTCCTTCTCCCATAACAAATCCATCACGACTCTGTTCAGTAACAATAAACAATTTTTAAGTGAGTACTATTCATAATGCAGATCAAAGTGGAAAAGGACCAAAAGTATCACTCTCAACCGACATAGTTCAACAAATTAAGGATAAATTTCCCAGTTATAAGGATTTCAAATGCTAGAAAAAACTCAAAAATGCAAAATTTCAGTAACAGATTCTAAACATCAATATTACCTATTCCGATTACTTCCTTAAGATTGAAAAACTACATTAACAATAATTTGAAAACCAAGAACTTATATTTGACAAGTCTAAGACCATTTTTTTTGAAGATGAAAGCAAGAAATATATCAAACATTACACTATCCCATGGGCGTGAAGCTTTTGTAGGATCACTGTTTCTTTGAGAAAGTGCTCTGCATGCCACAAAACCTCCCAATCCTGCACCGAAAATTATATTAGAAACGGAAAATTATATTTTAACCAGTTTGAGAAGCATACCAGATGCATTAATGGCTTGTACATTCCAAGAATGCACAACCCATCAATGCATCTGGTATGAATAATAGGTTGATGAAGCCGGTAAGTCGAGCATTCCTCATTAGAAATTGATACCATTCTTGGTTGGACCAATCCCAACCGGAGATAGGTGCTAAGTTGGGAACAAATGAAGCAAGCAGTTAAGAAGTACCTATAGGTATGATTACTGCATCCGAGCCACCACAAAGCATCATATCCTGCAAGTTATCAATAAATGTGAGCAAAAAATTCAGTAAACTCCCAACTCATTTTTTCCTTCTCTTTCCTTTAATTTCAACTTTTAAGAAACCCTACACTTCCGCCAGGGGGGAAGAGAGAGAGAGAGAGAGAGAGAGAGAGAGAGAGAGAGATGGATGCTTACAGCTTCACCTCTGATGATGTGGTTTGCTGCATTCAGAATGCAGAAGTTGCTCGTGGCACAAGCAGTAGAGATAGAATAGTTGGGTCCCATCCATCCCTGCAGTTTAATGTGTCAATAAGCGGTTAAGGGTTGTTAAAGCCGTTTCAATCACCGACAAATTAAAGGTGAAATCAGATTTAGCTAACCAGATCCATGGCAAGCACTGCAGAACCCATATTCGTAGTTGCAAATGGCACACAAAAAGGATTCATCTTCTTGTATGAGATCCTCAATGCTTCTATTGCATCATTGAAAACCTGTTCGTTTTACAAAACAACCCAAAAAACAAGCACTAACTTTAAAGTGATGCAATAATGCAAGACATATATGTTTCAAAACAGCTTAACGCAAGGAACATATGTAATGCTCCAACTGTTGTACAACCTCAACGAGATTAACGGGGTGTATCATAGCATGCATGGAATTAGGATAGAAAAATATTTTTAGGTGTTTTATTGTATTTTTTTCTAGCAGTAAAATATGTACTTTTTCCATTCAATAACAACACATTTGCCAATATTTGGTATTTGATACTTTGATTGCCCACTTTTTACCCAAAATTTAACCTTTTTTAGCTTTGAGCTCTTTTCCATCTTACCAAGAAGTCATTTTTGTTTGGGGGGAGGGTAAAAATTCAAGTTTCTACCAGTATCCATCATTTACTTGTAACATGGAATTGGAATTGCCTAGAAATTTAGGCAATCAAACACTACCAAACAATGGGAAAGTACAAAATTTCCAAGTTTTCCATGGAAAACTTTGACAATCAAACATGCCCTAGCAAAAACCAAACTCCCTGCATTCTCCATTTCCAGAAAATCTGCAATTTCTACTCTAGAAAACTCAAAGGTTACCTTCATGCCACCCATAGCGGAGCCGATCAAAACCCCACATCTAGTTTTATCTAGTTCATCCATTACGTCATCTGTAATTCCAGCATTTGCCAAAGCTTTCTTCCCAGCTGTTAGCATGTACAACATGAATCGGTCCATCCTCCTCGAAAGTTTTGGTGCTACCCATCCATCTGTCGAATAAGACTTAATCTCTCCAGCTATTCTCTGTATTTGAAAAACTTATTCATATCAGAATCTAAGCCAAGAACACTTTAGGAAAATAAGAGGGATAATGAGAAGACATACAGTTGGGAAAAGGGAACAATCAAAAGCCTCTATCTCACTTATGCCACTGACACCTTCAAGTAGGTTGTTGTAAAATACATCTGGATCATGACCAATTGGGGTCTCAACCCCCATTCCAGTCACAACCACTCTCCTTTGCTTCGTAGGAGGTTTCTTCTTTGTCAAAACATCCATTGAAGGTTGCACAGCTACAGCCATCACTTCCCCTACAAAATTATTGCAATAAGCCATAAATGATGAGACCGTACGTGGAAGGTAATCAAGAAATCACAAGTGCAGCCAAGAATCAAAATACATCTGGGGAGCCTAGTGTGAAAACATTTACCCATAACTATTCAAGTAACTAAACAACTAAGCCTAGCACTCTTGTAGGTAGAGACCAAATTCCTGTTATTAGAACTGAGTAGCACGCAATTAGATAGCGTAAAGGATGAAGAAAAGATTGAAATAATAATGAAGAATGTCAATGTTCAATGGGTAAGGCAACAATCTACAAACCAGAAACCAGCACGTATCCCAACTCTCAAAAAAAATTGATCCAAAATTATAAATTTTGGAAACATTATTTCTGAAACACAAAAACACAACATATGCATATGTGTATATATATAGAGAGAGAGATAGAGAAAGGAGAATGACGATGTTTCAGTCTATAGAGGGAAATGCTTTCCCAGAATAACTAAGCAGCCTGCGTAGCTAAAATTTTTGTCCTGTCATCAAGTAAACGCAATAGAAACCTAATTTTGTAAGCAATAGAGGCGCATGAGCTTCAATCATCTCCAAATTTCAATTCATTAAAAGAGCAAATTGAAACTGGACAATTCCCAACCTAACAATTTGAGCAAATTTGGAACATATAATTAGTTTATTGACCATATTCCAAAGAAACTACATTTACCTAATGATTAATAAACCAGGTTTTGCAAATCCGTAAACAGCACTAATAACATAAAATTCATCCAGAATGGCACAATCTAAAGAAACCCAGAACAATAATCAATACAAACAGCTGAAATACATATATATTATATATATATAGTATAGCATAGAAACTAAAAGACAACACAAAAAGGAAAGGATCCAATTTTATACCTGAACGGGAAGCAGGATTGATCATCCGCCTCCGCCTGCGACCCATTGGAACAGTGGTGGATCCGAAAATAGAAGCACCGAAAAAGTCTGAGGAAGAAAGGCCTTTAGAGTTACAATAGTCATCACAAGGCTCGAAGGCCAAGCAAGAACTCATCATCGATCCACAAAAAGAAGACATTAGATTACCCCCCTGAAAATCAACACCACCACCACCACCAACGGCAATGCATTTATTAGATAAGAAAATCCTCCTCCTTCTACTACGATTGCGTCTAGACGGCGAAGAAGAGTGAAGAAGCATCATCTTGGGCTGGACATTTTGACAAGCGACTGACATGCAAGCCGCCACTAGCCATGTACACACCATAGACGATGATGCCGCCATACAAGTGTACCACAAATACTACCAACCAATCTTCTATAATCTACACATACAGGTATATATATAATTATATATGGATGGGAAGAAAGAAGAATGGAATGAATAGTGAATAGTGAGGAGTGGGGTGTGGTGTTAATATTAGTTTGTCAAGTGATGATGGTAACGAACCTAATGGTAAAGATAGCAACAGTGAGAAGAGAAGAGCAGAGAGAGAGGGGGTGTTGAATTGAATCTCGGAGAGGAAGAGGAGAGAGAGAGAGAGAATCGAAGAAGGGAAATGAATGTTGTCAATTTTTGGATCTCATTTTCATTTCCATTTTTCAGATCAGAAAGAAAGAAAGCATTCGAGAGAAGACGCCAAGTAAGTCACACTCTCTCCCTCTCGTCCCACTGACCACGCACTCAAAACAACGAAGTCACGCCAAACATACAATACACATTACAAAACTCCCCCATCTTTTCTCATACTTTTTTTGCATAAAATGTTTGGATTCCCATATAATACTCTTCTGCCTCGTTTGATTTAGGAAGCCAAACCAATTTCTTTTTCTTTTTTATAGAGGTGAAAAATTAAATTTTTGGTCAAGTTTTATTTCTTGTGTTTAGTAAAGTATGAAAAGTATTTAGATAAAAATATTGTTGTTCAAAAATTTTGTAAAAAATACTTGAAAATCACATGAAAAAATTAATCCTATGAGTTTTTAGAGAAATGATTTTATCCCCTGTTTTTCCTTATATTGAAAAAGTATTTTCAGAATTTGTACTTATCAAACAGAGGAAATGAAAGACTTTCTTTTTCTAAATCTTCAAATCCGTGAACCAAACGAGACCTTAGGGAGTGTTTGACGTGCTGAATTAGACAGTCAGATAAGATTGTTTAATTACATTCAGACGGGATAAAACATTCCCACTTTTAGATAATATTTGTTAATTCCTCTTTCTGTGAGATAAGAAGGTTAAGTGGAATAAAAATCTCCTCGGATATCCAATCTTGATGAACACCAATCATAGAATAGGATATAGTTATCATATCCCGCCCTTTTACCCTGTATGTCAAACGCAGCTTTAAACATGTACGATGTACATATTGACTTGACAATAAATTAGTTGAGGTTCGCTTTTAGATCTGAACAAGTGATTTTTTATCTGATGTTATTATATTTTAATTGTTAACATTTTGAATCTAAAAAAATTATTCAGTATGTAAGTAAATATATAATATTATAAGTTCCTCTTAAATTAACAAATACATTTATAATACTTATATAAATTATGTATATGTACATATATAATATTATACAATTATTTATATCATTAATGGGTTCTACTAGTTGTTATTGTATTGACAAATATTAACGACCCACTCGTTAACTTATCGTATTCTATCGGTTACCATTAATACAATTTAAAGCTGTCTAGACTTTATCTACTAACTTATAATTTCGTGTCGATTTGTATCGTATTATGATGCTAAATTTTATTTTGCCCAATCTATGTATATGCTTTCTTCTTTTTATAAATGCAGATTAAAATTACGAATTATCGAATAAATGTTTAAAGAGCAAATTTCTTAACAACACAAATGCATTTGAAGATTGTAGTAATCTAGAATGGGTCACGTGATGTAGCCCATGTTACCAGTTTTGTACATTTGTGTGCCCCAAATTTGTCAGCTGTTACGACAGAGTTATATCTTTCGGTCAGCAGTAGTGAGTGCTGGTGGGGAGGAAATACAAGAACATTAAAATGTTAATGTACTAGTTTGAACTTTTGTCAAAATAAAAAAAAATGTGTTAATGTACTAGTTTAAACTTCTGTCGAAGTAAAAAAAATGTGTTAATGTATTAGTCGACATATACAAAAATTAGCCTATATTCCTTGTGGTTAAAAATTATAAGTCACGTTAACCGATTTTTTAATGATTTGCTTTTAAGAGCTTAAGGGAAAAAAAATGCATTTAAGTCTCTTTTGTTGCTACAAATAACATATAAATATATGCTCTATAAGTGCTTTCAACATCTAAATTAGCCTACTTACTGGAAAATGAATACATGTTGTCTGTAATATCTGGTCAAATTAAAAAGTTCTTATGTTACAATTTGTTCTTAACAAATATCAATAAATTAATAGTGACAGTTTGAGGAGATAGAAAATATTACAATACGATCATAAAAAAGGTTATACTAGAATAAATCTAATGGATTTACTTATAAATATTTTCGATACTAGGGACCGAGTTCAAAATTTTCTAACAATTGAGTAGTACATCTTGCAAATATAATGAATAGCTTTGTTGAAAAGTGCATTTTTTAATATTTTTTAATAATAAGGGTTAGTTAAGGGTGTAGGCACTATGGGACTAGTAGTGACTTAAGCCCCTGCTTAGATTTTGATTTTATTTGTATATTTTGATTTTGATTTTGATTTTATGTAAGCAGGGTATTATTTTTCGTTATAGGGCCCTTTGTATAAATTTTGAAAGTATGAGATTGAATTTGTATTTTTTGAAACCCCACTTTTAGCTGTCAAAGACGATGGAAAATATGTTCACGTGCACCACATGTAAATATTTTTAAGATTATTTTTATTCAACTACTAAAAGCTAACGTTTATATATACGTGTTATTGTATATATACATATATGTGCATACATCCTGTTATTGTTGCTTGTAATTTTATTTCACTTTTAATTGGTCCTAATTAAGCCATCACTAAATTGAAATGCCATCACAATTCTTTGGGGAAGGTATTGTGGGTTAGATCTTAAGAATCCTACATTTGGTAGGATTCGAACTCATTGCCAATCTTCCTGATCTCACCCGAACTTGAGAAAGTCCTAGGTTCGAGTCTCACCAAGAGAGAGGAGAGGTTAGGGATTTTCGTTATTATAGTAAAAAAATGAGAGACTTGGATCCCCTATTTTATATAGAAAGAATAGAATAGAAAAGATCCACAAATCTCCGTAATAACATGCTCAACGAACATTGAGAAGCTAATTGTGTCAACCCTTTTTCTTTTTTTTTCATACAAGCAATGAATAATGATACATCTGAAGGTTGATGACAGGGTGGATGGGTGGGTGGGCGCAGGGGGAATCGAACATTTGCGTCTTGTATGATGTACCACACACTTAACCTCTTAAGCTAATACTTAGATCTAATTTGTGTTAAACCTTGAAAATACTCTTATGGTGAGGTTAGTCTATATTTATATTGCATATTAATGGAAAACACTAGGGAATCAACAATTATTCTCTTTTTCTTTTAAAAAGCTATATTTAAAGATTATAGTGGATTTTTTTTATTAAATGAGGGTAACTTTTCCCGATCAATCTATCACTTTGAGTGATTTAGAACTACCTCAAGGTTCGAGCCTGCATCTCTGACGTCTTTTAACTATTCTCCGAAGACTTGCTTTAACTATGGGTTTGCCATTGCCCCGTGGAATACTCCATCCCCATCTCATAATGGATTAATTAGTTGCCTTGTCAAATTGCTCAATGGTGTTCGAACCTTGCCCACATGTGTGAGAAGTGGATAGTGATACTATTTGATATATAATTCATTGGTAAAAAAAGGGGGAAAAGAAGCCAAATTTATTTATTTTTTTGCAATCTATTATATATTATAATGTCAAGCCTCAATTCAAGCTGTGTCAAACTTTGGACCATTAACAAAATAATCTGATTCTTACCCACTATATTATTTAACATCTTTATTTGATATTTTAGTTTGAATTTAAATATATCTGAGTAGTACATGTAGTGTAGTCTATCTAAAATACCAATCATATCCTTATTAATATATTGTATATTTGTCAAAATATAATAAAAAATATAGTAAACAATCCAAATGGCCACTAAATTTTCTATCCAGTATCACTTAGGCCATCAAACTTTAAAACAAATTACTTTGACAATCCAACTTTGGAGGAAGTACCACTTTAGTCATTCATTCTAATTTGATTGTTAAATTGAACGGAATGAAACCATATGCAACATTTGAAGCGTATTTTGATTATAAAATAGTCCAAGTTATGCTATTTGTTAAAAATATTGCTATATTTTATACACTGTATGTGTTTCATTTGGTGAAAATTATTGGAGTAAAATGCCGGTTTGTTGCAATATGACCAAAATGACCTTACACGAATTCTTGTGTACACAAATGCATCAAATTTAGCAGCAAAATTAGACGAAATAATCAAAAGTAATACTCACTCTAAAATTAAATGTCCAAAGTAATTCGTTTTAAAATTTAATAGTTAAATTAATACTAAATCAAAAATTTAATGAGTATTTGAATTGTTTACTCTAAAAAATAATACTATAATCCATGATTCTCGAAGAACAAACTCGATAATAAGTCATTTTTAATAAGTTTGGATCCCTAATATAGTTGTGTAGTTTAGTCAAATGTGTGGTAGGTGAGTATTAAAGGAGGTGACCTGATTTTGTTATACCTGTAGAAAGCAACAGGAAAGGGAATCACTCATATATATATATATATATCAATTAATAAAGTGAGAGAAACAATTATTGAACTGAGATTGCAGTACTTCGATTTGTTGCACTAAAACCGAAGTACTTCAATAAAATAAAAGTACGCTTGTGTACAAAAGTTAGATCCCTAAAATATGTAAACGTAGAATATTTTGGGGAGAATATTCAAAAAAATATTCCCAAGTCAGTTAAACTTTCCATGTTTTCCTTCTAAATTTATTTACTATTGTAAAACATAATACCATATTAATAATATTGAAAAGAAAGTGAATTTTTAATTTTAGATAAAAATAGTAATATTTTATAGTATTAAGATCTTTCATACTTTTCAAAAGATTATAAATTCAAATCTCCAATCAATTCATTCTCATGAAAGATAAATGAGATAGAAGTTCTTAATAGTGAAAGCTACATTTTGTTATCTAGTCTAGGGGATATGCATGGCTAGTGAAAAACTCAATACGGTAAAACTGCTTTCAATCTAAAGAATTATTTCTGGGAATGAAATGTTATACTTGTTTGATTGGCATAACACTGATAAAAATAAACTGCATTATTTCGAGGGTGTAGTTGATTTACATCAAAACATGAAAAATAATGTTAAAAGTAAACACCAAAAGTTTTTCATTTACAATAGTGATTAAATATACTTTCTCACAGTTAATCAAACACAAATAATTTTAAAGAAACATATATGTTTCTAACGTAAATAGACTAACATCTTTAGTGTAGTTACGATCTATTAGTTAGAATACAACGTCTACATCAAAATTTATTGTAACTGATGAATAATCATCAAATAAAAATGTTACTATTTTACGCAAGAAAAATATAGCCTTGTAGAAGTAGTTATCAAACAACCGCATTGTTGGTTTATTTATTTTCTCCTAATTTTCGTCCCCCGCAGAACTCATTTGATAAAGAAAACACACACACACCCAACAAAAAAAATGTATTTTAGGATTGCTATGGTGAGTGGTGACAACTGCAAAGTTGTATTTCAACTTCTTCTTCTTCTTCTTCTTTTTTTGTTTGACTTCTTGTAATAATATAAATTAGCATTGCTCTTTTACCTAAGTAAACATAAATTATATCAGAGCTATTATGATAGTGAAATCACAATTTTACAAATATTCAAAGCCCTCCTTACAACGGGCAGGGGCGGAGTCACATGGGGGCCAGGTGGGGCCACCTGGACTTTCTAAAAATTTTCAGAGAGTACAGGGGTCTATGTGTGGGAAGGAAAAGTTGAGGGGCCATTGTGTAATTAGCCAACAAGTTTAGGGACAAGGGATGTAATATTTGTCAAGCAGGGAGTGTTTTGTGCAGCAGGCTTTGTACAATTAGCATTATAAGTTCAGGGTTTAAGTTTGTAAGATATTAAGTTTTCACTTTCTTCCATTTCTCATTTAGGCAGGCGTTTTTTACTACCCTTTTTTTTTTCTTTTCTAAAATACAGTTTCCATTTTTTTTAGATTATATATCAAAAGATATTTCAAAATATATAATTAATTTTAGTATATCATTTCTAACTTTTCTGAAATATTGAAACAGAATGGAGAAGTATTTTAGTAAAAATTGATCTGTAAACATAATTATTGAGTTTGATTTGGCTTAAATTTTGTTTGGCCCCCCTGAAAATTATTCCTGGCTCCACCACTGACAACGGATATATAAGTTCGTACCTCTGTCTCCCTTTTTCGCTCATAACTCAAAAAAAAAATATATATCAAAAGTATGACTTAAAAGTAATTTTTGATAGATCAATAACATACCACTTCTCTTTTCCTTCTCCTAAAATCAAATTTCAAGTTTATCCGATACTTGCACGAAAGTAGAAAAAAATGGAAACAACATTTATTTTGACAGATATCAAATGTACATTGGCGATTTCATCCCCCTGTACATTTTGAAGATCATACTGAGTTAAGTCTGTTTACCAACCAACCAAAAATAGTGTGTTCCGAGAAATCTCAATTTAATAAAATGAAATAGGCCAAAACTTCCATTAACTTGGTAGATGAGAAGATGGTAGACAAACATGAGAAAATTTCAAATATTTTTCCCTTTCTTCATAATGAAAACTTAGAAGAACAGTTATAGAAGAAAAAGGGGAAATCTCTAATAGCACAAAATGTCAAAATTGGTGGGCCAAATCACCCAACTAATTTTTGCTCTCCACACAAAACAACAATACCTGCCCAAATATTAATATACATACATAAATTTGTTGAAAAGCTTCATATATCAATACAACTATCTGTCCTTTCTCAACCACTCTCTCTCTCTCTCTCTCTCTCTCTCTCTCTTAAGGGACTACCAAAAATGATAAAGGAAAAGGAATCTATTTCAAGACATTTGGAGGAGAATTTTGCTCTTCATTACTAAGAGCAAGCAACTATATTAATACATGGGCTCAAATTCATTCACTGTCAGTTTTTTATTTGTCCAAAAGGGCTTGAGAGACCACTTGGGTTTTTTCCTCGTACAATAGAAGTAGCCCAACACAAAAGATCTTAAGGAAAGAACAAACAATAATTGGAAAAATCCAAAAGTATTTCTAGGAATTTTACTAATTGATTGCAGTTAAGGTTAGCTCTACCGCTAAATTAATAACCAATTTTGTCAAAGTAGTATATAATTATTACGAGAATAAGGAGGACGGCAAAAAGTTACAAGGTTGTTGGCATCAATTCTCGATGATTAGTTACCTTACCTTTCCTTTCCTTTCCTTTTATTTTGCCGGATACTGTTTTTCTTTACTTCAATTTTTATTTCGTTTTTCTGAATATTTAACGTCAAACAAGGATATAATTATCAGTACAAAAAACACTAATTACAATTAATTGTGCTTTAATCTTAGTCAAGCTACTCACTTTAAAACTAAATTCTCAGCTAGGCACCCTACCCAAGCAAATATTAGAAAACGTGGGCTTTTTATAAAAATGTTACCCTTTCTTTCAACAATATTAGGTGCTAAGGAAGATTTTTCTTTTGCTTTTAAGAAACTCCATGTTGTATAGAAAGTTCTCCCCTATGAATTGATGCATTTATTTTTCTTATCAAGATTTAGAATGAGGTTACTGGTATACTCAATGTACTAAAAAGTACTAGACAGAAGGCGGGAGACAAGACAGCATCTAATGCCTCGATGGGGACTCATCTCAACTTTACTAGATTAAGGCAGATCCAGCCAGTTGATTTCATCAGGTTTACCTTGGCGACGAGTCCCATGCTTTGTTTGGAAGAATCCATTTAATAATCAAATCTTATTCTTCTAATGAGACAAGTACAACATGTGTATGTTTCTTTGAAGTATAAGAGCATCCAAAGCGTGTATGCCAAACTTATACCACGAATAAGTACATGTAATTTATTTTCCTTTGTGCAAACCACAATTCATATGGTTGAATAATAACTCAAGACAGATGAAGAGGACTTGTCTCACCCTAGTACAAGTAGAGGCTGCCCGTCCCAGCCATATGGCTACCTGCTACTTGTCTATGTGAGAAGCCTATGCCCCATTCATCCCACTTTAATGGCTACAGCCTACATCTTAAGTATCTGTGAAGTATTGGTATTATACAAACACGATATGAACAGATCCTCCTTATAGAACACTTGCACGATAGCCAGAAGGTATATCACAAGCCAACAATAACCAAACAGACTTTTAAAGAAGAACAAATAAGGGTAAAAAATATAAATGCATCCCTCAATCACAGGCCCAAATACAAATATTACTTTACACAGAAACACGTAATTTAGATTCTTTATTTACGTTTATTTATCATGCACAGGCTAAAATCATTAAGGCAAATAAGTACAAATGAAAAATCCATTTTGCCAAATGCGCAACACAGAGAAAGAAGGGAGTTGATCATTGAACCTGAGGTAATCTGTCAGAACGGCCGAAATCCTGAACTCCAACACAAAGCATCCCGCAACAAAGTGAAGTCACTTTTCAATTCTGAAGAAGCAAAACTACGATTGTATGTGCAGAGAAATTAATGCCACTAGAAAGGAGAAACTCAATTCATTTGACATATACATTGCCTTGCTAATAGCTATAGCAAAAAAGGACTATCTTGTCAAATCCCTCCATTACAATCCTGCATCATATAACGCGGTATAGATCAGCACATGATGGACACGCACCACACTTTAATAATAGAATAACTGATTATGCATCTACAAAATTAAACAATCTATACATAAGCATATATACACAATAAGCAATCAGTTTTATATAAAATCAATACCAAATGCATATAGCAATTAAAATAGGTATGTAGTTTTACGTAAATAGCTTCACATCTTGTGCACTTTAAAATGCATTTTAGCACCTACCACCCAATGAATTGGATTCCATGGAAATCAAAAAAGTACTAGAACATCTCAGCAAATCACTAGTCTCATCTTCCAACCTCTCATAATAGTTAATTGCTTTTTCAATCATTTTCCAACTTAAGTGAAAGAGTATATCACATAAGAGGTCCTTTCTTCATTGATGGTTCAATATTCATATTCTACACATTAGAAAAACTTGAGGTTTAGATCATAGGTACCAGTTATGGTCTAACTATATTGGTAAGGTAAAAGTGGAGGTTCTAAATCTCTCCCTTTAACAACAATAACAAAGAATACCCCACCCCCCCCCCCTCTTAAACATCCCTGGTGAGACTGGAACCCAATCTAGGATCTCCAAGCCAGGGTGGGCACCTTTACCAACTAGGTTGACCCACTCGCTCAAGGTCAAGTATTTAGGTTCTATGCTTACCAATTTTTACTATTGAGGTGTTTAAATTTGGTTATTTACTAAATTTTGCAAATTTTGACTATCATTCCCCCAAGAACTTGAATGTTGGTATTAGAGTTTGGAGCATCTAAACCAAAACCAATTTGCTATGAGTGGCGTAGCACCTAGATCTTATATATTGCTTCAAGAGGATGGGCATCCAAAATCAACTGGCAGTGGGTGGACTAATCCCTTCATCTTATATATTGCTTTGTAAGGATCTATTTTCCTATGTGGGATTTATAGCCTCAACAGTTGGTTAGAGGTTCAGACATGGATGGAGCTAGGATTTCACTTTTTTTTTGGTGCAGGGGGGTGTTTCAAATGTACGTAACTAGTCGTAAACAAAAATGTAGATTTTTATTCAAAAAAAATTTAAGCTTCCAGGTCAGTGAACTTTTTTTTTGTGTGTGTGTGTGGGGGGGGGTGATACAAAAAATAATTTGGAGGGGTGAATCCTTATAACCGTAAGAACTTCACAGCTAAATACTAGTATAGTAGTAGAAAATTTCAGATTTTTTTTGAGGTGGGGGAGTGGGGCGACCGCCCCCCTAGATCCATCCTTGGGTCCAGACATCCAGACTCTACATTGACTATATTGCAATATGTGATGCAGTCTCAATTTTGATGTGCTTCATAGCCATCATCATAGCCATCATTATCTACAAACTTTATATGCGTTCATGTGTGTATATATATTCAACAACAAAAAAGGCTGAACAAAGGAATCGTTCAACAAGGAGGAAGCCAAAAGTATGTTTGGGAGCTCAAATTCTATGCTTTGGAATTGGAAAAAGAGTAAAATTAGTTCAAATTTTGGACTAACATGACAAGAATTCATATACCAAAGCTTGATGTTGTAGTTCCCAAACAAAACCTAAAAGTGAAAGCATAAATTTTGCTTTGCTTTCTGATTTTACTCACCTCAATCCATAGGTTCTGATGTTTGACGTTGTTGCTCTTCAATTAAAGTTTGAACTCTCTGCAGCCAAACCACATGAACTACCATAACTAGAGAGAGAGGGAGCGTAACAAAGTAAAAAGAATTAATGTGGAATTGGTTTTGCACCTTCACAGAACTGCCAACTTCATCTAGCTTTTGTAATATTACTAACTCCCCAGCATGAGAAAAAAAATCATGTTTGATTGATTTTGAGGGTGACATCTGCCAGTACCAGAAGTGGGGCATAAACTTTGTCAGAAACAAATATATATAGATCTATGCGCATGTGTGTGGTATATGTAGAGAGAGAGAGAGTCCAAGAAAAAGGACTTCAATGGTTCAACATAAACTTTGTATTTCAGAAACATTATGCTACAGAACTGGGATGATGACGGTCTATAAGTAGAAGGAACACATATTCAAGTACAATAAAGTGAAAACTTAAAGACTCCCTCCCGTCCCAAATTAAGAGTTGGCATTCAAAATCCAAATATTTTAAAAAATACCGACCTACAGAAATCAATGACCCAAACTACCGCTTTTCTTAAACACCATGAGTCTTGGTAAATTGATTTGAGAAAGGTGACCTTATTTTAACACGTTCCAAAAGGGATACTGCAACTTAATTTGAGACGTAGGGAGAATTATTAATGAACACATAATAGACTGGTAGCTCGTAATTCTTCCATAGGTAAATGCGCATACCGAAGCAAATGCCGAAGGACCAAGTCTCAAATTTGCGATATTGTTGGCAGCGGAAACTTGTCTAGAGAAGGCCTCACTTCTCATACTAGAAAGGCGTGCTAGAACAGCCTGGAAAGGGCATCAGAAGACACTCATGAATGAATTACCCTTCAATCAAAAGTCAATAAGCACTAATGAAATTTGAACATAAAGGACACCTTCTTGAAAGCCCGAGGATTTGCAATGCCTTTGATTTGAACGTCATCACTAGGGGGTCTTCTCACACCAGTATTCTCAATTCTAACAGAGTAAACGCCAAAAAGAGACTGCAAATACCCTGTTAATCACGATCGTTTCAAACATCAACATGATTGAGATGGAAGCAAAGCCTGGATTTTAACCTCTAATAACAAGGAATAATCAGTATTTAAGGTAATAAGTTATTTAAAAACCAAGGAACACAGACACATAAATGATACACAATGTGAATGTTGGAAATCAAGATTCTCATTATTTTTGGCATTAGATTAGTTTATGGCATTTATTTTAGCACTGGAAGTCTGAAACCCAGTCAAACAAATGCTTGATAAATCACCCCATATTCATATACCATAAAAGAATCATGACAAGCATTTACCTTGTTCAATTACAATGTCCGCAACTGAAGGCAACAGAACATGCTTCTCTTTCCTCAGAACCCCGAAACATGGAAATGGAACTGGCCTTGTAACCTGAGCTAGAACACAATGATTAGAAAATACAATTCCCAATGAATCACTTGCATAATTTGGTCATAATTGGACATTGAAGCACTATCTCCAGTGACCCCATACAACAAATTGGCAACTTCAAATACACAGCATATAAAAGAAAAACAAGATAAATGATATACTTCAACAAAATCATGAAACTAAAGACATCAATTTTAAAAAGAAAATCAACATTAAGTTTAAACTATCATAGCATGCTAATTAAATATCCAATAATTAGGTTAAATATGGAAATAAATCTAGTTTCTTTTCTGGAATTGGGATATTTTCAGTTTAAATTAAAACAAACTTTATTCATATTGCAAACATAAAGCATAAAGCTGGAAATTTGACATGAGAGAATAATGGCTCACTTTGTATACAATGGCACTGGGTGTAACATAGAGCTTTCTCGATCGAATATCTTTACGCAGTATATATCTCCGCACAGGTAAATAGAGCAACATGAACAATCCAATTCCCCAGGCCAAAATCAAAAGCAAAGAATAGAGAACCCACTGAACTGTTTGATACTTCAAAAAATTATCCTCTGCTTCTTCAAAAGAAGCTGAATAAAGCACCGGTTCATCTTCGGCTTCATAATCTTCATGTGAAGCATCGTGCAATAACAAACCCTTCTCCAAACAATCAATTTCCACAGCTCTGTCTTTCGATTCCATCTAGAGCATTAAAATCCACCAAATCTCATATCATTAAGTGGTGTTTGATTTACTTTTTGATGGTGAATGGAAGTCTATTCAGAATTAAAGAGGTACAAATGATGCTCGTTTTCTCTCCTCATAATGCTGAATTGGACAAAATTCAGCGGTCAGCATTAAGAGGCATGTCACATTCAGCATTAAGCGGCACGTCCTGTGTTGAATACTTAGTTTAATTTTAATAAAATTTTATTCCAATGATACCCCTACTCGTTTTATTCGTTAGATATGAACGTATATCAAAATAATAATGGTAAACCTAAAAACTATCATCAGCATTCAGAGTCAAATAAAACCAAAACCATTTTTCGAAGGTTTCATTCCGCATTAAGCACTCGGTGTTCAATATTGAAATGTAAAATCCAACAAAGCCCCAACTCCAACTAACTCCACACTCAACCTATAGAATATACAATCAATTTCCAAAACTCTATCTTTCGATTCCGTCAACAGCATTGAAAAATCAATCAAATTTCAAACCAGAAACTGTGGGGAAAAAAAAAAACCATTACCACTAAATGACATCAATTTTGAAATGTTAAATCAAACAAAGCCCTGTAGAGAGAGAGAAACAGAGAGAGGATTGTATGAACATAGCTTACCGATTAATCTTCGAATTTATTACACGGATTCGAGTTGTCTGTGCTTACTGATCGAGCTTTCGAGAAATGTTGATGATAACTGCTAACGTGCGCAGGCGTGGAGGTTATGAAAAGGGGGTGGGGGGTTTCCATACGAATACTTTTTGTTTCCGCGTTGACGTTGATATGCAACGAAATACAATCATCACCGTGAATCTTCAATCACTATTTACCTTGTAGAGTTAATTATATTTTTCACCCATAAAATTTACTCTTAGTCCCACTTCAATCTACAAAATACCAGAATCCATTCATAAATCTCAAAAGTTTAACCCACGTCTTACTATGGTCTAAAATTGGACGGACCGTTAAAAAAATAGACGAACTCTCGTATGTAACTAACACGTGACATATCTAGAAAGGTAATATTGATAAATCCATTGTACTTTACCAACAAATCTCACACAGTTTTAACAACACACTATTATTAGTTGTCTTCTTTTGGGCACTTCTCCCTCTTTCTTTCTTTCTTCCCAAACACACTTCTCTCTCTACACAGTCTACACACACACACACTCTTTTTCTCTCTCTTTGTCTCTACCAGCAAAATCCCACAAATCGCAAACACTGAACATTCGTTTACTTCTAGATCACTCTTGAGCCTCTCAAAACCCTATCCAAACCTCAAATCTACTCTTATTGCATCACTTCACTACACTTCACCATGAATCAATAGCTAGATATATAAATAAAAAAAATGGCTACTAATGACTCAACGAAGCGTCCACATCCCAATCCCTGGCCATCGGCGCCGGAATCCACTTCATTGCCTCCGCCGTCATCGTCTTAGGCCAAGTGCACCAATTTTAGCCCTAAGTTCTTAAGCAAAACTAATGCCAGTAATTCCATCCAAATCGCAATTCAACTAGATGCAATAATGCCACAAACACTGCACCTTTTATTGTGGGTAATGTACTACTAACCATTTATTAGGGTGCCAAAATCTTATACCTCCATTGTACACAAGTTCGAAGTCATTTGGAGAATCAATGGATATCAATCTAGGGTTTAATGTTAGGATTTTTAGGGTTCTAAAGCTCTATCTTTCTCTTTATCTAAACAACTTTAATTTTGGGGATTTAGGGTTTCAATCGAGGTTAACAATGTATTAGCAAGCAAAATGAATGTGATTTACCAATATTGCCCCTCTAGATATGTCACGTGTTAGTCACATGCAAAATTATATTTATTTTTCTGACAGCCCGTCCAATTTTGGACCACAATGGGATGTAGGTTAGACTTTTGGGTTTTATGATTGTCATTTGGGATTTTATGGACCAAAGTGGGACAAAGAGTAAACTTTATAGGTAAGAAATGTAATTAACTCTATTTTTTAGCTAAGAATTTTCTTTTTTTAATAACAATTTTGTATACGGATTCACATTCTTATTTTATAAGGAAGTAATAAGTTTGATTCACATAAATGTGATATTTAATATTTTTATAAAAATAAAAAAAGTCGTATTATTAAATTATTGTTTGTATCAAAAATAATTTCTTTTTTAACTTTTAAATTTATTTTTACTAGACAATTAGCACTCGCAATGCATGTGCTCTGTGCATGTTCTCTTTTTATGCATACGAATATCTAAGTTAAAATAAAAAATATTTAATAAATAAAAAAGTAGCTGTTGTCAAAAAAAAAAAAAGAAGTAGCTATACGACAAAGGTACTTTTCATTTTAACCTAGAACTCAAGAATTCGAGTTATATCAAATATTTTATTAAAAAAATAATATAAACATATAAGCAAAATAGGAAAAGCATTCATATTTCAGTGTCATAACTCATAATCAAATTCAAACACTTCCAATTTTTACATATATATATATATAGTTGTATAACGTTGGAAGGCAAAATAAATTTATTTTAATGTAAATAATCATGTCAGATTTTTAGTATAAAAAGAAAAAAAAATTATTTTAGCTTAAACAACGAAATTCTAATTGTTAGCATAGATAATATAAACAATCAACCGCTATATCATTGACTACTTTTAACCAACAACTAATAATTTAAAGGAAAAAAAATGTATTTTTACCAACTTTATAATTTGAATAATTATAGTGGATATATTGATATAAAATACATAACTTATTAATGCGTTCATGGAAGCCAATAGTATAATTGAAATAACTTTATTTATTTATTGGTTGAGTAAACCTGTCGGGTTTAACTAACTAAATGCAAAATCCAGGCTAGAATTTAGGCCCCTATAATTATGTTGCACATATTTTTTAAGTAAAATTGAAAATTTGAGTTGGACTTTAGTTTTTTAATACTGGTGGGCTAGCCTGATCGAGCCTAAGCACATAATGTTCTACTAGGACTACTCTTTACATTTTGACAAAAAATAATAAGGTAGTATTTAGGGTGTGCATAAAATTGAAAAATCGAATAGAACCAGCTCAAATCAAGCAATTTTTCAAGCTTTGCAGTTTGGTTCGATTCGGTTAAGAAAACAGACAATTAAAGCAGGTTAGTTTGGTTACTTCTGAAAAATAATAAATTAAAATAATGAGTAAATGAATGAAAAGAATTTATGATAGAAATTCACACACTAATATTAAATTTTTTGATCTGTACGAAAAGTATTATAATAAACGTAACGTAATTACAAAAACGTAATGGATTAAATATGATAAGTCAAAAGTTTCATTTAGTCATCCTCCTTTAGAACCAATAAATAATAAATACAATGAGTCATCAGTCCCAACCAGCCATTTTAGATATCAAATGGAAATAATGACGACAAAAAAATAATTGAACAAAATAATTATACACAAGTTAATTGACTGAATGATTAACTTTAAAATAAAATAAAGTTTGACTTACAATGAAATTAATTACTGAAATTGAAACTGGATGCTTGAAGCATGACTTTAAAATTACAAAATAAAATATTTTTTTCACTAATATCTTATTATAAGGATAAAAACTCTAGAGTAGAGAATTTCTTCTGTCTGAGTGGGTATAAGACTTGCTGAAACCTTGAGCCTTACTCATCTTTTATAGCTAGAATTGGAAATGGACTGTTGAATTATGCGGGGCTTTACTGTGTAACTTTTGACTAATTGTAAATAATAAAAGTTCTTTTACTCTAGATGAATAGTGATTTGCTAGAATAGTTAAAAGTACTTTTTGCTGTTTGAATGGTGCTATCGATTGGCACTATTTATGTAGTTTTTACTATTTATAGTACTATTTATGAATAGTAATTTTTACTTTTACTATTCAAAATTGATATTTTGTATTTTCGATGAAGCACTGTGACTTGGTTAGTTGTCCTCGATACGCTAAATTTATGAGTGTTAAGTTTTCTTAGATAAATTATTACTCAAGTAGTCACTGAAAACACCCTAATTATACTAATGAGTCTTGACCATCTTGGAATAGCTCATTGTTGGAAGGATCTTTTCTGTTAATGGATCCTTGTCTTGATAATTGAAAAAAATTAGAAGATGAACCTTCTTTATCTTCACTTTCATCGACTAATTCAATTAATCTTTCTTGTAAAACTTTTGCAAGCATTTATAATTCAGAGCTCGAACATTTCTTGATATTTTTGTTATCAATGGACTCTGTTGAGCTTGACTTGGATTTATTTGACTTATTTTCTAGAGGCCTTGGTTTTATTTTTATTAAGGGGCGGTTAATGGAGTAACTGGCGCAACCTAGGCAGGGAAAAATGAAATGGAAAATTCCTTTTGGACCTGCTCAATAATTCTCTCAGTTTTAAAGTTATCCCACTATTTGATAAATTATTACGGGTAACTATATCAACTTGGTTGTAATAGGTTATAATAGCTTGAGAAAAACTTGCTGTAGATGACTGGATAGTTGCCAGAATTAAGGAGGGCATATAGTATTGCCATTTGAGTATTCGTGGGACCTTATATTTACTAATGAATTGTAAAAGTATAGGGATACAGACAGTTCTAGTTATGAATTTGGTTATACTAAAATGGTTGACTTGATTTTAAAGTGACTCTAGTAGTAACGTCATGATTGGACCATGTTGTTCCTACCATTGAAGGAACCAATAAGGGAATTTACTCTTAAATTTATGATCAAATTGTAACAACCATGAATGACTAATAGTTTTGTTTTGATAAAGAAAAATCTTCATCCATAATTCCATGTAATTATGATAACTGAAGTGACTATCGTCTCCTGGAAGCTCTTGGAGTTCTGAAGGATGTGAACCCCATTGAAACATATGGATAAATTTCTTTATGTATAAAGAATGGTATATAACTTTGGCTTCATATGTTCGGTCATAGATTGGCTCAATCTGAATTGACACAGTTTTTATCGAAACATCTTTTTGAAAGGATAATGACTTATATGGACTATGTGGGGTGAAGTGCCATCTAGGGGGAAGAACTGCATAGCTAATTTGACTGGGTTTGTTTTATCTGTCATGTGAGGTTCGACACAAAACAAGTTTACTATATAGGATTTTGGGACATACTATATTCTTGATTTTTAGTAATTTTGGAATAGTCTTAATAGGTTGTGGCTCTGGCTCATAAATATCAAAAAGGTCACTGAATTTTTATTGATTGGCTAATACTTAATTGAAAGGCTTAGGTATTTGGCCCAAAATTTGGTATTGATTGACTCCATCAACTGCTGGTCATGGTAATGTTGGGAAAGGGATACTTCCTCTTCCTCCGGTACCACGGTTGGTGTGGCCCCCGTCGCAACTATCTTGATGCATTTAGTTGATTGATTATGTAAAAATTCTTTTGTTAAAAAGTCAAGAATTGAATTTTTACTACGTTTTATGTTTTCAATTTCAAAGTAAAAAATACTTAAAAGGAATTGTTATCTTGTAAAAATTTGTTTAGAGGCAATATTTTTAACATTTTTTTTAAAATATATATTTTATTAATTGATAATCAATTCTTACTAAAAATTTATTATTTAATAAATCACTTCAGAATTTATTAATTCATAAAACTAAAGATAAAATTTCCTTTTAGGATTTTTTTAGTTTGCCCCCCATTCGTAATACAAAACTCAACTTACCCCCATATTTTACTAATCCTTTGAGATACCCCCTAGCCTTTAACGGAAGGCTAACTTCGTCCATTTTTTAACCGTTTTGACAATTCTACCCCTACCCTCTGTTATTAACCTAGGCATACATTAAAAAAATTCAAATTATAACCGTTGCTTACTTTCCACAACGGTCTTCATCTTCTCTTCAAATTAATCCTTCCATCACCATATAAAAGTACACCCAGTAATTCATTCTCATAGAACCTTCAAATTCCGAGCTATATAAACCCATTCAGGAAGGAGGAATTGAACAAGCAATAGCTTAAACCCTAAATTTTGATTTTGAGGAAATTCGTTCAAATCAAAGGCAATGGGTGGTGATGAAGGATCTTCTCAAGAGGTATTTCCCTTGATTTACGCATAATAATGATGATGCAACTGTTTATAGTGAAAACCGGGCAATAAGTAGTCGAGATGATATAAATGGTGGATTAGGGGGTTATTTCTAATTAAGTTATTAACAGTAGGAGGTTATCTCTAATTTTATTAATGTAAGTTTTGTTGAGTTTTCACAGGTTTCTATCTGTCAAATGTGTGATCTTCCAAACCACAGTGGTTCTGAGTGCCCTTATGTGTATATGAGATGTAAAAAGCAAGGATGTAATGGAATTTAGATGATTAAGACCTCCAAAATGGAGAAGAATCCCAATAGGAAATTTTTGAGGTGCTCAAAAAGTGGATGTAATGATTGGAAATGGCTAGATGAGTTTATAAGGTGCTCATACAGTGAAGCTTCAAATAATAGAGGATGTTACAATTGTGGTATTGAAGGCCATATGAAGGTAGAATGCCCATGGAAGAACTACCCTTGCTACAATAAAGGATGTAGTGGTACAATGGTTTTGAAGACATCTAACAAGGGACAAACTGAAGGATGGAAATATCTAAAATGCTATGCTTGTGGTGGATTTAAGTGGTTGAATGATATGATTAGGAAGCAAAAGAATTTTGATGTATCTATCAATATCAATTTGTCATTAGATGATTCTTGTAACTAATTTGCTAGCAATGCTAATGTAATATAAGCTGCAATGTGCCATTATAAGCTGCAATGTGTCGTTACAAACTGTTCATAACCATTACAAACTACATAAACTGTTTAACCATCACATTTCACATTTCACATATACCATATAGCAAACGACTACCAAACTTCACAAACTGCGTAACCATCACATTTCACATATACCATATACCAAAAAACTACCAAACTTCACAAACTATGTAACATATATTACCAAATTACATAGTTTGACAAAAAATAACAAAAAATACAAATGATGTATCTATACAGTTCCCCTGCCACTGGTGGTTGTTCCCCTACCCCTTCCTCTTGTGCTTGTTCCACTTCCCCTGCCACTGGTGCCTGTTCCCCTACACCTTCCTCTTGTGCTTGTTCCAGGTGTAGAGCTGGTGCTTGCATTGGCGCTTGGAGCTCCCTTACATGTCCTTGTATTGTGGCCAGTCAAGCCATATTTTCTACACATCCTCTGTTTCTTCCCCTGCCTCTCAGCCTCATCAAATCCTCTTTTTTTTATTTTTTGATGGCCTTCCTGGAGGCCTGAATTGGTGGGGGGGGGGGGGGTAACACACTAATAGAAGGCTGCAAAAATAATCAAATATACCAAACAAATTCAATTATAAAAAATAAATAAGGTAACAAATATACAATCAAATGTATGCAATAACTGATGAAAATAAGTGTACCTATGGCCATGTCCTATAATTGGGAAGTGGAGATATTGCTTTTTCATATGCTGCAGCATAAGTCTTCACAAGATGGTACTCACTGCAGAAACTGAAACCAATGAATGAAATTAAACACTGAATCCATATGTAACTGAACTTCACTCTATATTGAAATACTTACTCTGCCCACTCTAGCCTCCTTTGATGTATGACACACACTGCATGTATACAAGGAATGCCAGTTAAGAGCCAGATTATGCAGTCACAAGTCTTTTCTTGCAAGCTAACTGTCCAGCTCTCATGCACCCCTTGTACTTGGTATTCAATCAAGCTTGAAGGCCTAACATTGTATTCATTCCTCTTTTCCTTCATCTTTTCAATAAATGATGCAGCTCTTGGCACAATTCCTTCTTGGTCCCATGTTTGACACTTCATTCTCCTCTTATAAAGCAGGGTCATCAACATGTTTTGGAAATTTTTTACAAACTAACATACTGGCTTATCCCTTATTTTAAGTATCCAATTATTGAAACTTTCTGAGAAATTATTGGAATGTGTTCACATTTGGTCGTACCATCATTGAAACATCTAGCCCACTACTCCACATTGTTATCTTTTGCCAAATACTTATATGCCCCCTTGCAGTCCTTTAACATTGACTCCATAACCTTCTGAAAATCAGACCTCATGTAAGCCCTTGCACCCCCTCAAGCCAGCTTCTCTAAGTGCTCCCCCCCAAACCCATGCTTTTTAAAATTCTTATATAGATGCCTAAAACATAATCTATGTCTTGATGTAGGGAATATATTGGTTACTGCACTATCCAACCCTTTACCTTGATCACTAATGAAAGTAAGTGACTTTGGATGCTTGGTTACTTGGGGTTTCAATTGATTTAAGAAATAGGTCCATGTTTCTTTGGACTCTTGGTTATATATGTAAATGGAAATTGGGAACATGCCATTATTCCCATCTAAGGCACATGCTGCCAAACAAACCCCACCAAACTTGCCTTTAAGGAAACACCCACCTAACCCAATTAAAGGTCTACAACTAGTTATAAACCCATGCAAACAAGCTTCAAAACCCACAAGCATATTATTAAATGTGTTATCTGCTTTCCTAGTAACATATGCAAAACTACAGGAGTTCTTCAATAGGATTAATGATGCACAAGAGGGGGATTTTACATAACTTTTTTCATAATTCCCATGAATCAACTCCACAACCTTCCACCTTGCAGACCATGCAACCCAGTAACTTATTGTAACAGTGAACCTCTTCCAACACTCTATGACAATATCCCTAACAGTGTATGATTTGTGGTGCACCCTAACATCATCTTCTAATTGTTTGGCAACCCAATCTGAATTGGCAAGAGGGTTATTTCCACTTGGATCACCTGCACAAGTATGCTCTGCCCTTAAGGTTTTCACTACAATAGTTGCTTCATTCCTCTTCTGTTTTGCATAACAAAGCCAATTACATTCTTTGTCATGGCATTTCAACCTTGCCCTATCACCATCATTCTTCACATACTCCCAAATAAAATTTTTAAGGATAGTATAAGTCCGAATGTAATCTCTAAACTCTCTCATATTATTAAACTGCATTTTGAGCTCTAAATCTCTAACCACAACAGGTGGTTGTGGATGTTCCCCACTCTCATTTTCATTATAAACATTGGAGGTTTGGTTAACAAATTCTTGGGTTGCAGGATCAGGTTGGAATTCATCATCACTAGAATCAGGTTCACCCTCAACTTCACTATCAGAAGGTGCACTATAATATTCCTCCTCTGCTTCTGCCTCTAAAGGATCATGCTCATTGGTTGCATTTGGAGTTTCTGGTTCATTGGCTTCATTATCGGGGGGTGGTAGTGGTGGTTGGGCTTCAGCTTGTGGTGGGATTTCATCTACATCATTCTCAGGGATGAATGATTCAACCCTATGAGCAAAAGTTTTCTTGGGTGTTGACTTTTTCTTAACAAGTATTTTGACTCTTTTCCTAGGTGTTGAAGAAGGTGCTGATGTAGGTGTGGTTTGAAAGGGTGGGGTCTGAGGGGGATGGGTTTCAGTGGTGGGAGGGGTTTGAAGTGGTGGGGTATCAGTAGGTGGGTGGGTTTCAGTGGCCGGAGGTGAGGTTTGAGGGGGTTAGGTTGACCGAATATCTACTACTACATCAATGCATATAAACACATGCAAATCATCACTACCATCAATGTGATCAGCATCCTTAAAGGCTATCAATACATCATTATCATTTATAATTTCTAACCTAATACCACTGTCAATGTATAAAGGAGGAAGATCGATATTTAATGTAATGCTATAACCCCATTGATTAGGTAAACACTGAAGAATCATGCTATTCAATTTCATAACAGTCATTTCATCCCCGTTAACATCTTTAATCCTAACCTCCCTACCCCCTTTGTAATCACACACTAACCATCCTACTTTTCTATCAGTAGGTGTTGGTAACCATTCCCCCATCAAAATGCACAACTATATCCCTAAAATAATACTTTATATGCTCCCAATTTTGGCTAAAACCAACAAACAAACACAAACAACAACAAATAAACGAACTATCCAACAAAGAATAATCAAACATGCATATATGAACGAAAATAGGGGGTAAAAAACCCTAAAAAAATTATGCGAAAACAGGGGTTTAAAAACCCTACTAAATGTTGGCCAACAAAACCTTAAATATAAGTCGTATAGCCTTAAACAATAATGGCCAACAAAACCCTAGAACATGGAGGAAAATGAGACATGAAAATGGAGGAATATACAGCGTATAAAATACGAAAAGATAAGAAGGTTTACTTACAAGAACTCCGCGAATGACATCGTCAAGAACTCAGTCTTCGTCGCTGTTGAAAATCGAGCATAATGCTAGGCTTTTGTGAATGTTTTTTTGAGGAAGACGATGATCGTAAATAATGAGTGGGAAACAATGAAGGAAGTGGAAGGAACAATAGGGATAATAACAGAGGGCAGGGGTAGAATTGTCAAAACAGTTAAAAACTGGACGGAGTTAGCCTTCCGTTAAAGGCCAGGGGGTATCTCAAAGGATTAGTAAAATAGGGGGTAAGTTGAGTTTTGTATTAATAATGGGGGGCAAACTCAAAAAATCTCTTTCCTTTTTAATAGTATTATAATTAATCTGTGTGGCATCCCATGTGCTGGAATGGATGTGACGCCCCAAATTCCGTTGTGAGGTTTAGACCTTTGGAACCCGATTAATCACAGTGTCGTACGCAATGGCGGGTTTAAAATGCATAGCGTAAAATTGATATAATAAAAACTTACATATAAAGCCACATTTTTAGAAAATTTTGGCATGTGAAGTTTGTATTTATAACAAAACCACCTTGTAAATAAATAAAAGAAAAACTATAAGCTTCCTTTCTTCAAAATCAAACTCCACATTTATGGTAATAATGTTTTGTAAAATTCAAACCCTCCAACGAGGTCCCAATCTTAAATAAAAGGCCTTACATCTCATATGAATTGAAATGAATATAATTTAATGATACAAACAATGCTAATGGTACTAATACATATAACTCTTAAGCAACAAGTCATCCACAGACGACTACAACTATATATGGTCCTTAGAAGTTCTAATCCGTACTCGTATCGCGCAAGGAAGTACTTGCAAAACCGTTGAAAAATATGAGTGATCCAAACACGGGCTCAGTGGGAATTATAAAGTTTTTGTGTAATAGTACCTTTCAAACCGTACATGCGATGCATTAAAATGAAAATAGTTTTGTTGTTATCATGCAATACATATACAATATTTCTATAACATATGATATATATCAATGCAATGAAAACCATTTTATATGATACGCGTGTCAAATATTATCCTGGCCCCGATTATATAATATACTAAAACATATATATATATATATATATATGCAAAATAAGTATAATTCATGATAAGAATAATATACACCAAAGACATCTTAGGCACTAATCTTTTAACCATCAATCTCATCTCACATCGGATATCTAGGATTTACTCTACAGTGCACTGCAATCGAAATCTAAGCCCCCAAAGCTAAGGTATACAGCCCCCAAGGCTGGGTCTCCCCGTGAACCACCTAATGGTGTAGGGTATGCCGCCTCGCGGGGTCCCCCTACGAACCATAGAGTATGCCACTCTAAAAGCGAGGTCCCTCTACATGGACCAAGGTATGTAGCCACCAAGGCTAAGTCAATTCCATGGACCATTAGTGCCTGATTAAATCCAAAGCATTCATAGAATAATATACTCATTCACATCTAAATATAAGAATCTTGTCAAACATATACAAAGCATAAGAATATATATATTCCAACATGTATGTATATAGTTTATATATCATCCAGTTATGTGTACATATGCATACTGTAGAATATGTAGTGGTATTGTCATTGTAATTAGACTAGGTCCGACAGGTCCATCAACTAGTGACTTGATTAACAATATCATGAATTTAAGAGGTACTATAAGATTTATGTCAATGTGGCACCAAGACAAGTATGATATAGTTTTCATAGTATATAAGTTCTATGTATACCTCTGCTTGGGACCATAATACTTTGTTTATACATAAAAGGCTTATAATCCTACCCATCATAATTACGGACTGGCCAAACAAGTAACAAAACCCATAAATTATAAACTAGCATCCGAAGTACAACAACCATATCATAAATATGAGTAACCAAGGCTAAAACGTACTTTAAAACCAAGTGTAGCATCATAGGTATGCGTACCAGAGCGTATTGTTCACAATCATACCCGTATATAAGGTTTTATACCAATCTTTAAGAAATCAAAGTATAAATTGGGGTTTATTGTATAATATGTTATTTATAATCATACTAAGTCTAAATCAAGCAAAGAATCAGGAGAAATTAACCCGAACCCCCATGAAAACAAGTTCAAATACTATTTTTCCCGCCTCAATCAAGCAAATCTTTGAGGTTAAAAGCGGTGGATCAAGCCGTAGTCTGAGAAATTACAAAATTCCCAAAGTTAAGCTTGAAACCCTCATTAATGGAGGAAGGAAAATTGAGGGGGAAGATGATGATGGTGATGATTCAAATGATGAATCATATATATGAGTGATCAAACCCTCTCAAAAGCTCCCAACATAGTCCCCCAATCCCCGTCTCTAAGCTCTCTAGGTGGGTGTATAAGTTTGGGACAAAATATACTGTGTTTTGCCTTTATAATCGTGCTCAGGACCCCTTCAGCCGACTGATCAATCCCATCAATCAACTGATGGGTGAAATTTGGTGCATTGTTAGTATTTTGGCGATAATTCCTTACTCAGAACTCCGATTAAGGTGATTTTTATGTCCACGGAAAGGTAATTCAAAGATATACAACTTCCTAAGAGGAAGCTTCCTCAAATTCTAGATGGATCATTCCCAAAAATTCACCAAAGACAGCGCTCTATTGAAGTGTTATCGAACAACCAGATTTTAATAATTGGCTTACTTCACAAGCTGATTCGACCACCAAGGAGTGTGATTTGAATTTTGGTAAAAACATAAAAGTTGTATAAGGGATTGAGAAGAAGACGTGGCCATAAACGGAGAGTCATTTGAACTTCGTATGAAGAAGTTATGGCCTTCCAAAGTTGGCCAAAAACTTATTTCGGCAAAAGTTTGATTTTTCGCCGTTACCGCCAATTCAACCGTGGCTTCCCGAATTGCTTTCTAACCTTGCAAACATACTTAATAAAATTAAAAATATCTTATTTTAAGTGTTGGATCAACTATGGAGGCCCCGGAACAAAAATTGACTCTTTAAATGGATGTTTGTCCTGAAAAGGGCTTAAGAGGAAAATTGGCGCGAAAACGAAATTACGAGGCGTTACAATGAAATTGTACTATTTGTTTAGGGGAATTATAATTGAATTTTTGCTTGATAATTCCTCCAAAACCAATGTCAAAGGTATCTGTTTCAACGATCTTAAAAGAAAATGGATTGAAAATGCCAAGAGAATGCAATATTTTAACATATTTTTTTTAATATCTTGGACAATGAAAGTATGAACTACTATCCAAGGATAAGGGTTACTTTGTAAACATTCAAATAATGGTTTACATTATTTTTGCAAGTTTTTGTAGAAATCACCGATGTAATTAAAGGATTTCAAGAATCTCTGAAGTTGGTTTTTATCCAGGATCTTATCAGAGAATTTGTTTGCAAATTGGATTGCTCTATCAATTGGTTAGATTTGACTATATTAGATATTGTGACCTAGAAACCCAATCTTGGTTTGGAATAGATGACACTTAGTAAGGATAAAACTAATCCATTTATTTTGATGGTTATGTAGAATGGGTTTAAATGTTTCTAATGTTCTTGAATTGACTTAGAAAATAAGAGTATATCATTTATATAAACTATTACAAAGTGACCAAAGAGGTTCAAAATATCATTCTTGATGTTCTAGAATTCACTAAGTGCATTCTTAAGACTGGATAATATAAAATTCCATTCATAATGACCGAAAGGAGTAGCAAAGGTTGTCTTATACTATCTTCCTCATGAATTTGGATTTGCCAAAATCCATTTTTTAAATCAAATTTACTAAAAATGACTGCTTTGGCTAAGCGGATGATTAAAGCATTTTTATTAGGCAATAGATATCTTATCCATTATAGAATCTTATTTAAGGGTTTATAATAAATTACTAACATTGGTGTTCCTCTTTCAATCTCAAAATTTTTATTGACCTAAAAGGTTAGACATGACCGAGATTTATTTTTTCTAATTATTCTTTTATTTACTAAGCCATTGATTTCTTGTTTGCAGTATTCTATTTATTCATGACTCATTCGAATAGGTCTTGCCTTAATAGAAATCAAGTGTTCTTTGAATTCTTTGGCATAAGGAAGCTTAACAATATGCCTTTTTCTATGCCAGAAGGCATGAGGTAAGTTAGAACAAACTTTTGTGATCAATATGTTTATGAAATCTTTAATTTTACTTTGAACTATAGTATTGGTTAACTGTTCTTTGATTTTATTTAATTTAATTTTTTTAAGAATTTTAAATGATTACTTTGCCTTGTAGCAAGTTTAGTGACTTAGAAATGGATTAAATCTTTTATTAGTTTTAGATCTCTTTCTTTAGGTTCAGTAAGAAAACTGAATATTACCTTTTAACCTAAATATTGAAATACTAATCATTTAGTAGCAACAGTAGTGAATGGATATAATAAGTATATAAATGGCAATCCTAAAATAAATATATCTGTCATGTTTTGGATTAGGACAAATTAAAGATGTCTTAAAGCAAACGCCATCTTGACAAATATGAACTTTGTGCAATTTATACTTTATATTCATTGGATTACCATTTGCTGAGCTTAATTTTTCAATAGTCTTTGCATAATAGGTAGTAAGAATTAGACCATCTTGAATACAATTCAAGTCCGCTCATGTATTTACTAATGTGGATAATTTAATTATGAATTTTTTATTTATTACTAATTTAACATTAACATACCATTTCTAGACTGTTATATCTTTTAGTACATTTAATGAGTTTCCTTAGTTATTAATCATATTCTCTAGAGTGTTATCATCATCATCTAATTCATTTACTTTGGATGTTTCACAAGCTTCATCATCAGATGGAACATTAGGTTTTAATTAAAAAGTTGGTTTATTATTCAATTTAACTATTTTAGTTAAAACTTTATGTTTTAATTATGGAATTTCATCCTTAAGCTTTTTAATTTATTAACTTCTTTGTTTAATTCTTGTAAATTAATTTCTTTACTGGGTTTTTAAATCTGTCTAAAGTTTTATTCAAACAAAAGATGGGTTTTTCTTTATGTTTGATTACTTTACTTGCTTATGTTTCTCTAGTTAATAAATCTTTAAATTTTTTCATGTATTAATTTTTTAACTGTGGGTCTATTGCTTTACTAATTAAATCAATTAACAAGGTTTTCTCATCATCATTTTTTGTTAATACATTTAATCTTTTATTGCAACAAGCATTTATGCAATTATATGTACATCCTACGGTGACTTAATTGACTATCTTCATTATCAGATTGGTTACGAGAATTATCAAAATATTGAGAAGGAATATTATATCCTAAATATTTAGTGTTGCCAGAGTTATTCTCAATTCTCATCAATTCTAGTCATGTATCTTCATTAAATATATATGTTTAATTGATTAAGTTTTTCCTTAACTCTGCATTCATTTTTGTAACGTATTTTCTTACAACAATTGTGACAAACGACAATGCTTTTATTCTATTTATAGTTGCTTTTAAATTTATTTTTCTTTTTATAAGATGATTGTTTCTTGTAATAATCGTATTGGTTATTACATTTTCTTTTATGCTTGTATTTTTTATGGCATTTTTCCTTTTTACTATGTTTATATTTTCTTCTTAATGAGGTAACTAAGGGTAATCTGTATCTCTCACAAAATGTGCCTGACTTATATTTTGATTTATTTTTATCTTTGTTGGCCTGTTTGCTAATCTTAAAATATATACACATTTAAGAATTATTTTCTAGATCTGATTAATGATATCTCCATATGTGAGATTATCATAATCTATGTGAATCTTTAGTTAATTCATCTCGAATTTTATAGGCAACTAAACTGGGTAAACCATTAACAAATTTTTTTTCCTAAAATAGTTTGTTACTATCATCTCTCATCATAACTCTAGAAGTAAATACATCTTTGTACTACCTAAAATCACTTACTGTGGGACAAATGAGATTGCTTAATTGATCGTGAATTATTTATATTATGTTATTAGGTGTTCTTATAAAATGTTTTATTATGGTGAATATTAATGTGTTAACTCCATCAAAGGGGACCTAGGCCAATATTTTCATCGATGGTTTCCATCACTATCTCTTTGGAGAACATAAATTATTAAATCTTTAGTTTATTCAGTGATATGTTTTTCCCACCAAGATCTAAGAATTCCAGTGAATTCAAAAGCTAATAATTCAACAATTTTAGATTATCCTAAACCATTGAATGTATTTACATAACTATTAGCTACCATTTATATATGATTTAACTTGTTAAATAACTCTTGCTCACTGAGTCCATCAATGTTCTATTCATACATTTTGTTTGATGAAATAAAGAATTGATTGCTCATCTATTAGCTACCAATTTTTTGCTAATCTAGTGGAAATTGGCTGATCTATAGACACCCCAATCTATGACCCCTGCAAGAACCCTAACGACTATCAAGAAATACAATTTTTGGAGTTCGGGTCCCACCCGAGTACCCGAAACCGCCCCGAAGGGGTTTGTTAGCCAAACAAACCTGCTTTTAAGGGGGATTATCGAGCGACAAACCAGTATGTCGCACGACAATCTCTCTTATATCGCGCGACAAGTTCCCCGAACACAGACCAACCACTTTCTGACAAATCAGTCTGTCAGAAGGGTCACTTCAGCTGTTTGTCGCGCAACATTGTCCCAAATGTCGCGCGACACTTGCCTTTGCTGGAGGAATGTCGCGCTACAATCCCTCTCCAGCACTCTAAATAGGCCAATACCCCTAGGGTTCAAGGACAGCAACTTGGAATCTGAAAATTCTATTATTCTATCTGATTTTCTGGTCTTCTATCAAGTATATTCTACGATCATCTTATTTTTGAAGAATTATCGAATCTATTGTCGACATTTGGCGTGTCGCACTTCTAGAATCAAATTCTCGAAAATATCTAAAAAAAGAACAAATTATTATTGTCGGAGATCTCTCTACCGTATTATATTTTCTCTCTTATTATTATTATTATCATCGGGAAGGTAAAGAAAGTCTCTTCTAGTATTTAAAATTAGATATCTATGTACTTGTTGTATTTCTGTTTTTCTGTCCACATTTTATTTAAATAAACTTATTGTCAAGTTATAAAATAGTCTACTGTTTTTCAAAACAAAGAACTCTGAGAAAAATCATTTGCAAAAAACCAGAAAAGTAAGAACATTGTCGCCCGAATAAAACTAGGTTTTCAAAACCTGGACCGATGAAACTTACTTAGGAATTAAAATAAGGCATGTTTTGTCTTCCCTATATACTGTGACGTACCTAATAAAACAGTCCTAAAAGAGTTTTAATTCCACATTAAATTATTTTCGATACAAGATCCAGAATTTTTTCCAAAATAATCAACACGAGAAGACCGATATTATTATCTGAGGAAACAATACGGGGGACTCTCTTTCAAAAACAACAAAGCTTTGTCATTTGTATTTACATCTTTCAAAACAAACATCGAATCCCGAAACACAAAGATTTTTATCCCTTTCCCCGTTTTCTCCCAAAATTTAGGGTTTTTCATTAAAGAAGTAGTAGACTGCCAGTAAAAGCAACCAAAATTTTCAACATAGAATAAACATATAAAGACCATTAGAGATCGAAAGGGCGGAACGGGTGCTTAACACCTTCTTAATCCGTAACATAGTTTTCGAACCATGTAGAAACCTGGTTTAGTAAAAAAGCGTGTAAAAAAAGGCTTATATGTAGCCTTTCTTCTTACACAACTTTTTGTCCATTTTTTCATAAAACGTACTGGCGACTCTGAACGAACCCTTTTGTATCTAAAAATAGGATAGAGAGACACCCGATATGAATTATTAACATGTAGAAGCAAATGGAATGATGGAATTCTTTTCGACGTTTTAGACCCCCACACATGGGATTGAGACCCGGGGGCCACATTTGTGAATTCTCACAGTGGTGACTCTGTTGAGGACATTAGAAAACTAGGCTCTTATATGTGGAGTTTTGTTTATTTGTTGAATATCTGCTTTTACTACTTTCCCTACTTCTTTCCTATGTTAATTGGTTGTAAAGAAACTTTTTCTAAATATAAATGGAAGTTTTCCAAAATACGTAATAAAGATAATGATATTCGTTAATTCCGACCTTTCGAACTTTACACACGTATCACAAATCATGCATTGGTTCTACGAGTGTGAAATTACCCCAAACCCTCGGAAGTATTATAAGTGAGTAGGGAATTAGCTTGCTTGGGCCAACATAAACCGAAAGCATTTACTTCCACTCTCCTTGGTCAAGTACACCCCCGAGGTATATTGAGTGACGAGAACACCCATGTACCCGGGAAGTATATCAAAATATTCTTGCACGTACCCGCCCCTGGGGTATATCGCAAGGTCTTCCCAAAAAGGAGGGAGCTTGAAGCCTTAACCGTTTGTACACCTACGTTGCATATAAGATCGAGTCAGATAAAACACTTGTCGAAATAGCCGTAAGGGATGTACCACCTTACGGCTTCTTTTACGTCATTTTCAAAACCCTGAGACTTTTTCTCGGTGATATTCTTTTTTAGTGGTTCTTTTGGCAAAAATCGAGTCACACCATGGTCTTCCTTCATCTTCGCCATGTGGTTTCGTCTACAGTCCTAAAACGACGACAGTCTGAAAGGTTGGGCCGGTCGAGATCATACCGAAATACTAATAAAACCAAGCATATCCACAATGGCCGATGGACGAGAGAACCAAGAAATAGAGCAGAGCCTAGTCGATGCATCAGTAGTTCAGCCAACCCTAGTCGAGATGCATCGTTTACTAATGACTGTCATCAAGAATTTAGCAAGCCTCACAACCGAGCAACAAGGTACCCGAATTCGAAAAGAATAGTTATCAGCCAAACAAATTGTACCACCGAAGTTTGAACGACTACCACCAAATCGAGATCCGAATAAAGAGCAGTTATCACAAGTACTCCCCATAATCCAAGGAGCTAACCCACAGTAAACGAGCCCTATCCCAACAGGTCCCGTTCAAATCGACCCCAATAATTAAAATCAGTGGGCCCTGGATTCAGGCCCCACCTATCAGCAACAAGAGCCACCCATCATTTTGCCGCAACCCTAAGTCCAAACGGGTTTTGATCCTTAGTACCAACAATGGCCGCAAGTTCCAACAAGACCTGCCCCACCACCAGTCCTGGCAGCCCCCCCAACGAATACTAGGATATAAATTGACTCCGGGCAGTATTTGTAGAATCAGTTATAGCTCGGGAACAGCCTGACTAGATATCAAAAAAGAGTGAAGAAATGAAAAAATTAAAGGAACAAATGAAGACCCTGCAAAAGGGTATCTCTTTAAGAAAAGGGCCAGACAAGATTACAGACATGAATGCCTTCTCTCTCTATCTTGAAGCTAGATTGCCCTAGGGATTTAAGCTCCCCTCTATCACCAAGTTTACTGGAATCACACCCTCGAAGACTCACCTTTAATCATACATAAGATCTATGCAAGTGTCCGGTTGCGGAGAACCCGAGTTGGCTCAAGCTTTTCACATGCTCTCATAGGGGTCGCCCTGAGATGGTTTTTTAATTTAGAGAGACATCACACAAAGACTTGGGGAGACATTGTAAAACAGTTCATGACTAAATACGGGTTCAACGAGGATTTTGAGATTACCCGTAAGCATCTAGAAATGGCTAAGCAAGGAGAGAAGGAAAGCTTCAGCAATTTTGTCACACGCTGGAGGGAAATGGCCTCCCAAATGTCCAGCAGCCCGACGAAGAAGACTAGTTGGAAATTATATAAAGAAAACTTTACTCCGATTATATTGAGTTGCATGGAAAAACACGTCTTCCCACACTTCAGGGCTCTGTTAAGTATGGGATCACAAGTAGAGGAAGAATTGGCCAAGAAGGCAGATATTGATACCAAGAAAGCCTCATATGTCGGGAAGAAGACGGCCACCCCAGCCGTAAACCAACTAAACACGTACCCATATCAGCAGAACCCATTTCACAGCCGCAACAAACACCTCCGATGAGTTGGCCTACGCAAAGAGATTCGTCAAACACAAAAGTCAAGAAGAGGAGGAATTTTTGCACCCTTCCCACTACCCCGGTCAAGAGTCTGGAGGATGAATGAAAATTGTGCGTATCATCAAGCCGCTGACCATGACACAGAATGTTGCTTGGCTCTCCTTCATCGTATCTAGAACCTAATCGAGGCTGGAACCATCCCCGCACCCGGTGGGCCCAATGTCACCAATAACCCCCTTCCCAACCACCCTCCATCTGCATGGATTAATGCTTTGACCACAGATGAAAAGGGTTTTGATCCAGTAGGACTCATCCGAGATGACCCAACTTATAATGAGAAGAAATCATCAATTGTGCCGCTTAAAAAGATCCAAATTGCACCAAGTCTCAATCCGATAATCGATCAGTGGATGGCTAAGATGAACTTCCTACCCGGATAGGGTTTAGGAAAAGTAAACTAGGGGATCTCCCATCCACTTACAATCAAGACCAATCCCAAAAAATCTGGGATAAAATGGACCCAAGATAAGAAGAAATAAGCATGGAAGCCCCGAGGCCCTCTAAAGGAGACAATATGTATGGCAGAGACCTCTCCCAAAATCTTTAGTTGGTCGAAAGAAACAGATCCACCAGAAGCCTCAGCCCAGCATCTCTCTGGATATAACATATCACCCGTTCAGGAAGGGTATATTAACCACCGCCAATAGATATTGAGAAACAAATCCCCCCTAAGGAAGTAGGGGATGATCAAGTACTAGAAGAATTTAAGAAAATCCAAGCACACACCACCATTTGGGGCCTCTTAGTTGCCTCTAAACCTCACATGACTACTTTTATCAAACCCCTAGATGAGGCTTTCATACCACCAGATTCTACGCCTGAACAGTTACAAAGTATGATTGGGTCGCTTACTGTGCAAAGAAGTCTGTCATTTTTAAATGAAGACTTGTCTCCACCAGGAAGAAAGCATAGCCTAGCACTCCATATTACAGTGACTCGAGGAAAGATTCTACCATAAGTTCTCATTGATAACGGATCAACTATAAATGTTTGCCCTCGAAAGACCGCCAGATGTTTGAGTATTATGGATGCAGAGCTCTTTCCGTCAGCTGTAACAATTAGAGCTTATGACAACACTAGAAGGGCCATTCTGAGCTTTTTAAAGCTTGATCTTGTGGTCGGTTTGGGAAACTTTTCGGCTAATTTTCAAATCATAGACATCCCCTCCAGTTTTAACCTTCTGCTTGGCTGAGCCTAGCTACATGATATAGGAGCGCTTCCCTCTTTTTTGCATCAGAAGATTAAAATACCTTTTGAAGGAAAGATAATCACCATCCAAGGAGATCCTGAAAGGACCTTGGCAGATCTGGAGTTACCCGTCTTAGTTATTGGTAGCCAAAGCATACAATTGGGAGGTTTTCTTATGCTGAGAATAAGAGGATTGAGTATCTACCTCCTAATAATATCCCCAGTCTCAGTGCCAAGATCACAAATATGCTGAGAATAATGAAATACTTGCCCAGAGCCAGTTTAGGAATGGGGCAGAAAGGACTACTTTAGGCCTTGGAACCAGTAACAAGATTCGAGAGAGAATGTTTAGGGTACCAACACACCGATGAAGACAACCAAGAAAATGTGAGTCGAGGGCGTCAGTATCTGAGTTTCAGCTCTCTAAATGGTTTTTTTTGTCAAAAAGGGAAAAGACTTTCTCTTTTGCGGCTTTCAGGAACCTTGGAAAAATAGTGATGGAGAAAACCTTCCAGGATGGAAAATCTTCTATGAAGAAGACCTTTACCTCAAAGAGAATGTCATACACACCTTATCCACCATGTTAACGATCGGGCCGAAAGGACCAGATGAAAAAAGTGAAAACGAGAAAAATGAAAAGGAAGAAATAATCAGAAATCTCTTTGACGTCATGGCCCTAGAGAATGATGACCTAATAGATGATATGTACACTTAATCCATGAGGATCCAGAATACCGGGTAGGGGAAAAAGCGTGAAATTATAAGGGTGAGAGATAAGAAAAAAAAGTGAGGGCAGGATTAGGGGGAATCACTCTTAGATTTACTTTTCAACTTGTACCTGTAAATACTCTTATCAATGAAATAGATTCTATTTTTACAATATCCTGATAGTGTTGATTATGTGGTTGCCTCTATGGAAATGGAAAGATTAAACGAACACCCCGAGGGGGAGGATCAGCGTATACAAAGTGAGGAATGAGACACTCTTATGGTTAATCTCGGAACCGAAGAAGAAAGAAAAGAGGTGTGTATTGGGGAAAATTTAGATGAAGCTGAGAGGGAGGAATTCACACAGACTCTGAATGAGTACGTTGATGTCTTTGCTTGGTCTTATGCTTATATGTCGGGTTTAAACAGCCAGATAGTCATGCATGAGATATACACCAAGCCGGAGTCCAAACCCGTTAAACAGAAACTGAGAAAGCTTACGCCAGAATGGTCCTTGAAAGTGAAAGAGGAAGTAATGAAGCAATTAAGTGTGGAGTTCTTACGGGTGATCGATCACCCTTCATGGTTAGCCAATCTTGTGCCTGTTCCCAAGGCAAATGGGAAAGTCCGCATGTGTGTGGATTACCGGGATCTCAACAAGGCTTGCCCAAAAGATGATTTTTCTCTACCCAACATTGATTTAATAGTGGATAATACTGTCAACCATGCCTTGAAGTCATTCGTGGATGGTTTCGCGGGGTACAATCAGATCAAGATGCACCGAGACCACCAAGAAAAAATAGCATTCATCAGCCGTGGGGAACGTATTGCTACACTGTCATGCCATTCGGGCTGAAGAATGCCGGGGCAATATATCAGAGAACAGTTATAGTTATCTTCCATGACATGATCCATAAAGAATTATAAGTATATGTGGATAATATGATTATCAAATCGAAAGAAATAGAAAGCCATATTCCAGCCCTACTAGCCTTTTTTGACCGACCCCGCCAGTATCTGATGAGACTCAATCCGCAAAAGTGTGTGTTTAGGGTGACCAAGGAAAAACTACTAGGCTATGTCGTTAGTAAGAAGGGAATCATGGTAGACCCCGCTAAGGTTAAAACTATCCAAGATATGCCCGAGCCTCGTACCGAGAAAAAAGTTCATGGATTTTTGGGCAACTTGTAATATGTCAACAAGTTCATTTCTCAGCTCACTTAGTCGTGCGAACCCATCTTCAAACTCCTGAGGAAATCATCACCAAGAGAATGGGACGATCAATTCCGGGTGGTTTTCGATAAAATCAAAGATTAACTCTCCAACCCCCCAGTGTTGGCCCCACCCCAGATCGGTTTGCCACTGATTTTATACCTAACAGTTACCGATACAGCTATAGGAGCCCTGCTAGCCCAACATCTGACCGATATGCGAAAGGAACATGCCATTTACTATGTCAGCAAGAAATTGTCCCCGTTTGAGGTAAACTACATGCCGTTAAAGAAATCATGCACCACTCTTGATGAGATATATTTTTCCTTTCAACCACACCATTTTGTTGAGGAGTTTTAGGGGCCAAAAAGTTATGATTAATACCATGCTCATCACAAAAATTCTCAATATCAATATTATCAAATTCCTACCTCTATCACTTCTAACATGTACAATAGAAACACCCTTTTTATTTTAAACTTTTCTACATAATTTAGCAAATACATGAGGTGTTTCACTTTTATGAGTAAGAAAGAATACCTAAATAAATCTAGAAAAATCATCAACATTCACAAAGGCATACAATTTACCACCTAACTAGCAACCGAATTAAGTCCAAATAAATCTAAATGTAACATATAAAGTGGTCTAGTAGTAGTAATATCTTTCTTAGATTTAAAGGAAGACTTGTATTGTTTACCAAGTGACATGCATCACAAATTTTATCTTTAACAAATTTAGTTTTAGGAAATCCTTTAACTAATTCCCTTTTAAATAATTTGTGAATTAAATCCATATTAGCATGACCTAATCTTCTATTCCATAACCAAGAAACATCATTAAATACGGATAAACATTTAACATCTTGTTGAGACAAATCATCAAGTTCAAGAGTATATATGTTATTAGATCTATAAGTAACAAACAAAATAGAATTATCACTAATATTTTTAACAATGCAACATTCGGATTTAAAAATAACTTCATTACCTTTATCACACAATTGACTAATACTAAGCAGGTTATGTTTTAAACCGTCAACAAGGAAAACATTATCAATATAAGAAGATTTATTACCAACTTTACCTATACCAATGATTTTGCCTTTGGCGTTGTCTCCAAATGTGACGTTACCTCCTTGTTTAGGAGTGAGACTCAAGAAATTTCTCTTTTCTCCCGTCATGTGTTTCGAGCATCCACTATCCAAGAACCACTTTGTTTTGCTAACTTTTGCTCTCATGTAAACCTACACCAAAATCTTAAGTAACTTCTCTTTTTGGTACTCAAAATAAGTTGGGTCCTTTGGGGTTTGTGTACATAGTGGTTCCTGTAGGAATCCAAGCAAGTTTGTTTTTAGCAAAATCCTTTTCTTTGTAATAATAAAAATGTGCACTACGAGTGTTTCTTCCACAAAATGAATAAAGATTAGTGGGATTATGCGGTGTGTATGTTTTGAAGAAATTTTTGTAATCCATTTGGTTACGAATTTGATTGTAACCCAAACCGGCTTTATCAAAGACACACCTTTGTACTCCCAATAGTTTATCCAAGTTATCTTTTCTATTTGTTAACTTTGTTAGACTATTAGTTAAATCCTTTACTTTTTCTTTCAAATCCTCATTTTCTTGTGCAAGTAAGCTTGAAGTCTTATTTTCTTTTCCTTTTTTCAAATAGTTGATTTCCTTTTTAAAATCAATATTTTCCTTTTCTAAAGTTTCACATTTGGCAAAAGTAATGAAATTTTCTTTCTTGAGACTTGTATATTTTTTTGAGAGAATTTCAAATTTAATATGTATTTCTTTAAACATGGTATATAGTTCATCATATTCATTATGCACACTTTCATTATCATCAAAATTATCACTAAATGAGCTATAGTTAAAGTTTACCTCATTTTCATTTGCCATAAGACAAAGGTTGGCCGTTTCTTTATCGCTAGAATCGGCATCCGATTCTCTTTCTTCAGAATAGCTCCATGTTCCTTTTAGTGCGTGCTTCACTTGTTTGAATACTTTATCTCGTTTGTCCCTTTTCTCCTTCTTTCTAAGTGGACAATTTGGCTTGATATGACCGGGTTCATGGCAATGATAACACTTTTTGATTTCATCATTTTCTCTTCTTTGTTGATTTGATCGATCATTGTTTCTTCTAGAGGATGATGGATATTTGTTATCCTTTCCTTGAGAATTTTTCTTCTTATCTAGAAATTTCATAAATTTTCTAGATAGAAGTGCCATGTCTTCATCACCATCCATTGATACATCATTATCTTTATGTTGGATAGTTTTGAGAGCTAAAGTTTTCTTTGATTTTGTATCCGCTTTTTCTTCTCTTTGAAGTTTCTTCTTATGAGTTTTTAGAGATCCCAAAAGCTTGTCCATGCTGAGTATTTTGAGATTATTTGCTTTTTGAATCGCCGTCACTTTCGGTTGCCACTTCTTTGGAAGAATCCTAAGAATTTTTCTTATCTTATCTTCATTAGAATAAACCTTTCCAAGAAGATCCAAATCATTAGTAATAATAGAAAATCTACTATACATGGAAGCAAGAGATTCATTAGGCTCCATTTTAAATAGTTCATAATCATAAACAATCATATTTATATTATCGTCTTCAACTTGAGTGGTTCCTTCGTAGGTAACTTCAAGTTTATCCCAAATTTTTTTTGCCGTTTTGCAACTAAAATTTTGATATACTCATCCATGTTTAATGCACAATTTAAAACATTTAAGGCTCTAGCATTATATTAAATTTTTTTAATATCCTTTTCATCATACTTGGACATTTTCTTAGGAACAATTTTTCCACTATCATCTCTTTTGGTAATTTCATAGGGTCCTTCAAGTATAACTCTCCATTGTTCAAAATCATTGGATTGTAAAAATATACTCATTCTACTTTTTCAATAGCTATAATTTTTACCATCAAATAGGGTGGTCTAAAGGTGGAGAGACCTTCGAAAAACCGGTTCCTTGATATATAGACATGATCGTAAACTCAAAGATTGTTAAATCAAAATAAAAGTACAACCTCTGATACCAATTGTTGGTCGAAAAATAACCCTAGAGGGGGGTGAATAGGGTTTTAAAAACTTAATACGGAATTAAAACGTTTTTAAAATATTTAAGCAAAGCAACTTAGCTAAGCAACGATATAAAGGAAATAATAAATTTCAAGTAATCAATCCCAAGACAAGCAATATCAAAATACAAGCAATAATATAGCAATAAAAAGAGAGCTTGAGTTTTGAGAGATTAAATCAATTTGAAGCTCAAGACTTTTTGTCCTCACGGTTCGATTTTCTAAATCATACGTCCGCTCTCGGTTAGTTCTCCGAGAATTTTAACTATTTAATCTTCTTCGCGTGAAGATCAAACCTCAATACAAATGTTGTTATGCACACAATACTCACAATATAGCTATACCCACTACACTTCTCATAAGATATGCTATCTTGCTCTACAAAGAGACAAACTTTCTTTTGAAATGAAGAATGAATTGTTTGTGGTAATACACACCAATAAAATAACTCTCAAGTGTATTTGAAGATTACAAATGAAGCTCACACTAGAGTTATCAATATTGATCAAAATATATTGCTCAAAAGATGAAAGATTGATCAAAATGTGTTCTTGAATCTTTGTATATTTGAATATATGAATAATAGAGTATTAGAATGATTCAAGGTGTGTTAAAACATGTCTAGGACCTTATATATATAGCTTGAAAAATCATATGGCCGTTAGGGATGATTAAGAAAGGTTTTGGGTCAAAGGTATACATTTTTAAACTTTCCAACAGCTAGTTTTAACAAAAAATTCAAATTTGTTTTGATAATTTCTCTCAATTTGACTGTTAGATCATGCTCAAATTTTAGTGAAAAGTGATAAGAGATGTTGTCTAACTACTGTAAAAATTTCAAAATGATCGGAGCCCAAAAAGGTCTCCATCCTACCGTTAGATTAAATCTGTGCGAAAATTGAGCAAATTTTAAATGTAAATTAAAAACATTTTTGCAATTTAACAATTTAGTTCCAAATACAATTATAATGATTTGTGAACCTCAGAGATATGTTTCTAAGATACCTCATTTTATTAGAGCTTAAAATATGATCATTTAAAATTAATATGAATTTATTTTGAAACTCGGTCTTTGTAAAATGATGTTTTTTAAAGAAATTCAATTTCAAGCTTGTTTGAATCAATTTTTAAAAGATGCATGAATACGTTTGAGCTATAAGGATTTGATCAATAAAGTAACTTTACATAAATCTTAAGCACTCACTCAATTACTGAATTAACGAGTCTTCGAATGCTTTGATTTGTTTCTTCATATTGATCTTCATTTGAAGCTTTTTTTTCTTGAAGCTTTTCATATAGTCTTTTGATCCTTTGTGCTTCATGATTTGCATTGAGAGATTTGATCTTCCTTGTATTTTCCAATTATCGAATTCACAGAGTGATCCTTGTCATGCTTTTCTTGTCTTGTCCAATGATCGAATAGTGAAATAGAGATCATTGTCTTGTCCAATGATCGAATAGTGAAAGAGTGATCCTTGTATTGTTTTTCTTGAATTTTCAAAGTAAATGAACTGTATACTTATATCAAGAAACATATTAAATTACACATGATTGATTTCAAAATAAGATTAAGACCTTAGATCAACGCTATGAATAACAAAGCAAACAAACAAATAAAAGCAATCGAATTAAAAGAAAACAAAAAATTAAGGTTTACCCGGTACGCGATTGAGACTTGATTAAAAATTGTATTGAATGACGAATTGAATGTTGATAATAGAAAAGTTCCATCCTTAAAGGATCATAAAAAAACTAATCTAACATTTTTTAAAGGAATTAAATAAGAAAACTCTCAAATTCGATCTTCAAATGCAGCGCAAAAGCTCCCAAGAAAGCTATGCTGCTCTCAGCCTCTCTGTTAATCGATTCTAAATTGTTGCGTACTCTAATATATGATATATATTACCTTTTATATGGTACACAAGTGTATTAAGTCATGGTTTTAATAATCTTTAAAGAAACGGGCCGAAACAGAGCTTAAAATTGAATTTGGGCCCAAGATTGGGCCCTTTTTTTCTTGATGCCTTTTTTTTACTCATAACGTTATGTTCCGAACTCCGATTGATGCAATATTTTCTCCTAATTTTAGGTAATTTATAGATCTACAACTTTTATTTATAGAAATTTCTTCAAATTCTCAATGGATAAAAACTTTGATCAGCTACAACTTCGAGCTTCTTACAATAGTTCTCGGTTTTCTTTAGAAACTTCATGAATCAATTCAATTCAACTTCTAATTTATCTTGGAATCATTCTTGGACACTTGTATTTACTTCATTCATGCTTGGGGACTTGCTTATTCTCTTTTTATTAGTGCTTTGGGGGTAGTTTACAGAGTTTTCCTCGTCTCAGGCTTCGGAATGGAGATTGACTTCATCTTCGGGCCTTCTTCTTGCACTTTTCCGCATTCAACCTTTTTTTTTGCATCCAACCTCAGTTGCTTAATCACTTTAGGCCTGAAAATGTCTTTAGTAGCACAATAATCAATGCAAATGCATTTGTTTCACGCTTAAACTTAATTTACATGCAATTTTCGATTTTAGATAGTAACTATAAGCTAATTGAGCCTTGTTTAAGGGATTAAAAATACAATTTACGGGCTCAGTCCTCCTCGTGTTCAATTGAACTTGTGGAAATGTTGGGGTACTGTCTACTTTTTTCGAAGTCGCAGATCTCTAGAGCACAACCTCTAGACCTCCTTTACCGAACTAAAGCGAGCAGTATCTAACCATTCCAACAGAATGGTTGAAGAAGGAATGGAAGACTGGCACCAACCTTATAGGAAGTGCAGAGCCTCTCTCAACTACATTAAATGCATAACAACTGTATTTAATGTTTTGGATTAAGAGGAGAGGAAAATTATTATGTCGAGTATGCTTCAATGATGAGAGAATAACACCTACCTTTGTGCTCAAGACGTAATATTTCTTTGTCTTATGGACAAAAGTTTACCTACCTTTGTCCACGCGATATTATTATTCACCTTGTCCCAATTTTTGTTATATTGTCCACACGATCTAATTTTTTTTATTATGTTGTTCCCTATATGTTTCCTATTTACTGACCAAATTTGAACTCATTTGGACATCAAGAAGGCCTCGGTTTGATTACCCAAAGTGAACTTCTTGTTTTATTAATTTCTGGAGATTTTGCTATCGAATCGAGCTGATTTTTGAGTATGTTACTCTTCATGGAAATTTGTAACAACCTCCAAAGTTTGAGGATGATAAAAAATTAGTAAGTCTTCATTTCAAAGATTTTACAAGATTAACAGTTCTCGGTTTTCAAAAGTTTTTGGTTATCCTCGTAACCTCTTGTCCGGGAGTCTTTTTTGCTTCCTTATTTGACATGTATTATATGTGCAGAGTATGCATGCATGTATGAATGCTTGTACATGCGTGCGTGCTCGTTTTCTCTAGAAAATCAAATTCTTGCAAGCGCCGCAAAATGGGATATTCACTTATACTGAAATGACCTAAAATAAAACCTGCTGCCAAGCAAGTCCATTCAACAAGATAAATAGGTCATAGAGCTCTTGTGAAACTGATAAAGACCTCATATGAGGCAATTGTGCAGACTTAATACCAAAAGAATTACTTTGGTATCAAACATAAGTATAATCAAAAGACCTACCAGTTAAGCATACCATGCAAAATTTGCTAAGTGTTTATTTTCATTATTTCTTATTATAATTTTCCCTATGTTGTAGAGCATATAGGGGTACGAAACAGTAGGTCATTCCATCTCACAGAGCATCTTAAATAAAAATAAAAGAGCAAACATAATGTAAAATAATGCACGCAAATTAACAAGAAATATTCATTTCATTAATAAAGAAAATTCATTACAAAGGATCCTAACCCTATACAAGATAAAGAAGAAAAAGACATCCTATAGTTAAAAATACTAGGCGTCACCATCATCGCCAGCTCTTGACCGAGAATCCTGACATGTCTCCCACTTTTTCAAAAGGTTGGGGTCTTCCTCCCTAATTAGTTGAAGGATGGTGAAAACTTTTCCTTTTTTTTCTCAGCTATTTTGGCTTCCATTTCTGCGTTCATTCCCATGTCTGAAGGAAGCTCAATACTTTCAAGATTGTCAGGCCGTTTCAGGGTGAGCTCTTGGCATTTGAAAAAACCTGCAACATATGCATCGTAGATCTTTGCGAATGGCCCCTCCAAAGCGCATAAATTCTCCACAGCTTGGGCTCCTATGGCTGGCAGTGAATCCCACAACCTTTGGTTAATTTTCTGCCTGGTCTTCCTCCCTAATTAGTTGAAGGATGGTGAAAACTTTTCCTTTTTTTTCTCAGCTATTTTGGCTTCCATTTCTGCGTTCATTCCCATGTCTGAAGGAAGCTCAATACTTTCAAGATTGTCAGGCCGTTTCAGGGTGAGCTCTTGGCATTTGAAAAAACCTGCAACATATGCATCGTAGATCTTTGCGAATGGCCCCTCCAAAGCGCATAAATTCTCCACAGCTTGGGCTCCTATGGCTGGCAGTGAATCCCACAACCTTTGGTTAATTTTCTGCCTCTAACTCGGAGATTTGCTTTTTAGTGGCCTTGTTGTGCTGGTGAGTAGCAGAAAGCTCCTCATTTCTCATGGCTAGAAGCCTTTAGAGGTCCTTGAGACTATTAGTGGCCTCTTCCCTACCCTCGTACTCCAGCTTTGCTAACTTTTGAGGCACTTCTCTGCTTTTGCGCTCTAACTCGACCTTTGCACAAACTAGCTCTACTGCGCCTTTCACCTGGACTGTCATGTTGTCTACTTTGGTTTTAAAACCCAAGTTTTCTACTAACATCTGCTCTGCTTAAATCAGTATTATCTCTTTGTCTTCTTTAGTTGTTGATAATGGTGTTGTCAGAAATCCGAAAATCGAACCGATCCTTTGTAATCCAAGATTTTTTGAATCGAAAAAAATAGAAACTGAAATAAAAAATCGAAACTGATTAATTTGGGTCAATTAGGGTTTGGGGTTTGGGTTACCCGAATTGGACCGAAAAAGCCAAATCTTTTTAAAAAATTGCTAATATAAAGACTACAATAAAACAATACCGTTTGAAACTTTGAAAGAGAAAAATCCTAATTCTTCTCACTTTTCTCCGTAATATATACTATTTAGGGAACAACTTGAGATTAGCTAGATTAGCTAATGCCACACATCTAAAATTATAGGACCAAATGACCACAATATTGACATACTTTTATTTTTCTTTGGACATTACAAGTGAAAAAAAATTAGCAAAACAAACATGGATCAATGAGTAGTCCTTATTTTTGGTGGCCGATTCTTCTTCCTTTTTTCTTTTTTTTACTTTTGCTTTGTTTCTTTCAAACATGTTTTTAATATTTTTGATTGGTTTGAATTGGAAGAGGAATTAACATCGATAATTTAGTTCTCTTAACTTTATTATTTAGGGGGTTAAGTACCAAACGGTAATATATTAAGGGGTTTAGTGTACTCTATTATTTACCATTGATTAGGTTGCTAGATATTAGTGCAATCCTCTTGTATACCATATAGTATTTATCGAAGACTGTGGTTATTTATTATTGGTTATTTTTTTATTTTTAGTGTAGTTTTTAACTGAAGTTTTAGTAATATAAAAAAAACTCGAATGAGACCGAACTGGACCGAAACCGAATAATTTGGGGAGGGTTTGAGTTTCATAGGTATGAAAACCGAAACTGAACCGAACCGAAGCTGAATTATGAAGTTTAAGAAGGGTTTGGTGTACCCAATTTCTACCTTAACCGAAAACACCCTTAGCTGCTGCCAGGTTTGAATTAGCCTTTTTTAAAGCCTCCTGGGCTGCAAAGAGGGCTGGGCTGCCTATACTTCCTCAGCCAAATGGAGGTTGGAGTAGAAGGAAGCTATAGCCTATGTAAAAAAACATAAAAAAATGTAAAAAATGTACCTGGCTCATATGGAACCCAAAAGTATTGGCCGCAAAGCTGACTCCCTGCTCCTTGGCTTGATTAAGTACAACCTGGGACAAATGAGGTAGAGTCCACCCATTGATTAATAAATCAATTCCATCATTAAACGTGTTTTTTGGGATTGATGGCCCAGGCTTATCAGAGAATAATGAGGTCTGGCGTTGGAACTCTTCGTCCGCAAGCTCAACCACATCATCCTATTGGAAACCTTTATTGAGGAGGAGGGGACCTCACCACCCCTGCTCAATGATTAAGTATTACTTTTTTATACATATTTAAATAGCTTAATATACATGAATTTGATTTTAATTATCCAAAATTATTAAGATTTGAATTTTAATCATGAAATAGGATAATATGTTTGTTTCTAATACATTTTAACCTTTTCATAGGTTATAAATAAACAATAATGAATCTAAAAGCAAATCCCCTCAAAATTATTCATTGTCGATCAAATTCGGAGCTAAATTGAGTTCAAAAGGTGAACCGAAAACAAACCCCAGGCTCAAGCATGAAGGGAGTAGATGAAAGAGACTAGGAGGAGCCGATAGAGCAATCCAAGCAAAAGAAAAGTCATTTGAATCAAACCAAAATTTTTTCGAATGAATAAGAGATTCACCGCATGCAATGCTTATGTTCTAGCCAATTTTGGTATTTATCCGTGTAGAGCTCTGATTTAGCTATACATAGGCAAAAACCTTGCATCTATTGAAGCTCGGATCTCAAACTTATGACATAAATACGATCGTGTCAGAGGATTGAATTTGAGCGCGAAAGAATATAAAAATTCATTGTGCAGATATTAACCAAATGGGGTCCTTAGCCTAGATGGCAAGTGTCCAACTCTCTACTCATGCTCAGTCTAGTGTTTGAATTCCACGCCCAACCAGTTTATGCTCCCGCATTTGCCCGTATTCGGTCCGTACTCGACCCTTATTTAGTTCGTACCCGACCCGGGAGACCAAGTTTCTCAAGCCAACAAACTGATAGCTCTCAGAAGCTATTTTTTAGCAATGGTTAGTATATTTTAATTATTGAATTTAATTTAAATTAAGGAAGTTTAATTGTTTTGAATTTCAAAGGGAAATGGATTGTATTGTATAGATGACTCTTTTGGGATCCTATCATTATTCATATTATTCACGTATTCACATAACGATGGGGGAGAGAGAGAATTCAGAGAGCATTTTTCAATTCTTTTTAATTTTATTTGGCTTGTATCGAAGAATGACATTTATATTAAAATGATCGCACTTTCACTTCTCCTTCGTCTCTTTTCCTTCAATTGATTATGAGTATTCTTGAATCTTTCTTTCTATTAATTTCAATTTACGATTGTTAATGCTTAGATTGTCATTGATTACATGTTTTTGATCTGTTTAAGTACTTAATTTTATGCTTAATTTTGGATTATATTGCTGTTAATTCGTTGCTTTGACCTAAAATTCACGTTTTCGTATCTTCATCATAACCTTTTTGTTTTCTAGCTATTTTTGACAATCAACCTATTAAAATGATTGCAATTAAATTTTCTACAAAACCCTATAATTTTGGAGATCCAAATCCAGAAATTTCCAGGACCAGTAGGTGCATTTCGTGACTGGCACTGTGTTTCATTACCGAAATTTGTTCAAACCGTATTTTTCATTTATTGATTGTTCTTTAATTTCAATTGCCTTGAAATTTTTCATGCTTATTTAATTAGATTCTAAAAACATGTGTTAGGCAGTTTGTGTTTGAATTTATCATGTTTTGCTTAGTTTTTATCAACATGCTAGTGTAATTCCATAGTTAGAGGTTCATTGTGAAAGCATGGTGGATTAGTGTGTAATTTTAGTTTAACTATGATTATGGATTAGATTTATCATAGGTTATTGGTAAATTAAAAAATTTAGAAAATATAGTAACCTTTCATGTGTTGAAAGCATGAATTTTTAAGATTCTTTCTCTGTTATTCGACAAAAGAATCGAAAAACCTTAAATTGCGAATTTTTTTACTAAAACCCCTAATGAGGTTGAATAAAGGACAGTCCTTATCCCTTATTGAGATAAGTTAGTTATCTAAGTAATTTGAGAGCTCCGGGCGCTGTTTTGGTGTCATTTCGCTATCGGTACTGAAATAGTGCCAATTTTCGCTTTTGACGATTTTTTTAAGAACGGTTTTGACGTATGTCACATACATGCATAATCAAACCTTAGGATTGAGTTAAAATTTTGATATTAACTGAAATTGGTTAACTTTAGTTTGTTTTCATCATGCATTAGCATTACTAGGTGAAAATCATTTTATGTAAAAATCATAAGTTCCCTCTTCAAAAACTAGAGTTATATGCAACTTATATGAGTCATATCATGCACTTCTCATGATATGATTGTGAAATTTAGTATTTAATAACTGGTAACATAGGACATTCATCGTTAGTAGAAAGTCAGGACCACAGTCGTATCTTGAAACGATTAGTCGCACTATTTGGCATGTCATAACTATGTATACCCTTAACGCACTTTCCCGTTTTATTAGATACTTATTTTAATTACCGCTTATTTTTCCCTTGCTTTATTTTTTCTTTAAGTTTAGAATTCAAGTTCTCATTCTATTCTTCCCTATTCCATAAAATTTCTATCATTTTTTCTTTATTCTTTTATTCTTTCCCTTTTAAAAGCTTAACTAGAATAATATAATTATCTTCCTTCCCTATGGTTCAACTTTAGGCTTTCAAGATATACTATAAGATGATTGCTTGCACTTGGGTGTATATATTACGCGTTTCTGAGCATAGTCACTCAACCCTGTTTTCTCAGGGCTCAACGTGCTTGACTCAACTAAGGCAGCAGTCATCATGTTAAGATAGGACCCCACCTCCTCATTAAGGGAGTTCGGGATGGTCACAGGCTCCCATGTTTCCTTTGACTTTTTGCTGGGGGGAACACCCCTTGGGAAGGCATTTATTTTTCTGCTAACCTGTTCTGCATTGATCAGGAGGGACCTATCTGAAAAAGAACTCAGAATAAAGTCTATTAACCAAATAAAAAAAGAAAAAGAAAGTGAAAAATGTGCAGATGAGAGCTCACTTAGCAAGGGAAAAAAGAGACTTGATGGAGAGGAGCAATGCTCAAAAGTGCCACCTCAAAGGGTCTGCCTACGGGCTGCTTGGACTGCCTCCTCTGAAGCCCTCCCTCTCTTTCTTCTTCTACCGCTTTGACCTCCCTTGTAGCTCCTTGGCTCTTAGATCCACCTTAGGGATCTTGTTTAGCCTTCATAAGAGAGTCGGTGTCTTCAAAAAGGGCCACAAATGGCCTCATTTGGTTAAGATGATCCATTATGAGGATATCTGAGTTCATGTTTATAATACCCCATGTTCTGTTTTATGCGCTGATCTTCTTTTAGGCCCCGCTAAGGCTTAATTTTTGTTAGAGCGCTATTTTCGATGGGTTTTCGAAATTTATTCATCCACAATTTAGGTAGGCTTCCTCTTAGGAAGTTATAAATCTTTGAATTAATTTTCTATGAATATAAAGATGACATCGATCAGAGTTTCGAGCCAAAAGTTATGGCCGAATTAAGAACAGAGCATCAGGGCCTAAACTTTACCTACGGACAGGTCTAGTGATTTTGCAGACCAGTCTGGCCTTTGTGAGTTAGGAGATTTGTACTGTGCGGACCGGTCTAGCATTTTTGCATATCGGTTTGCTAGTTCAACAGTGCACCGACTTTAATTCTTTTAAAGCGGGTTTCACCTTATTTTATTCCATTTTCGAGCTAAACACACCCACACACCTAAGGAGGATTTTAGAGAGCTCTAGAGAGAGAGAAATAGAGAGATTTCTACACATCTATCCTCTTACACCTAAGATTTGGGTTCCAAATCATCCAAACCTCCATCCCATTCACTATTCATCATCATCCAACTTTCTGACTAACTATGTGTCCTTGGGCTATAAAGCTTTTCCGGCAAGCGGAGCAGGTCCCATGTACCACTACTGACCAAATGGTGAGTTTTTTTGGGAAGTAATTGGGCTACTAATGGACATCACCTTGTTAAGGTGTTTCTTGGTGTAGTTCCTTCCGAGTGTTGAGTTGGCTTGCATGATGTGTTCTCCTTGTTAACTATTTGGAGTATCATCCCCAAAAAATTGTCCTGCGTGGGTTATCTCCAAATGATTTATTGGAGAATTAAGTCCCTGAGCCACTTCATATTTAAAGGAGACATGGACAAAAGCTCTGGACCCTTCAGGATTTGTTGTTCTGGGTCTAGTTAGATCGCCAGGTGAAACTGAGGCATTATATTATAAATATGATACGAGGATTGATGTGAGATTATTGATTTTATTGTTATTATTGATGTTGTTATTATCATTGTATCATATTATATCTTATATTAATTTATATATATATTGTCTCGGCTATGATGTAAATGATGTAAGGCTGTACAAGGACACTATTAGACAGAACATGATACACATTGAGAACTGTTTGGCCATGCATAATGAACTAAAATGTGAAGTGGGAATATATGATAACTAATGAATCTTAGAGATGATATACGAGTATGCAAACGCGTATGGATTGCGGGAATAGTGAGCCGGATCATAATGCACATAGTATACTAATAATTGAAGCAAAAATCATAACTAATAGAATAGCCAAATGAAATAACACTGTAATATAATGCTAAAACGAATGATCTTAAGGTGAAGGCTATTGGCTGGCCAAGTATAAGATTCATAATGAATTTTAATTAAACTGGAAATAACAAATACTTGGCCTACAGTTATTGACTTTCGATATAGGTATGAATGTCCGAGAAATAGTGTCAATGTAAGCTTTAAAATTGATCCGCCTTAGCATAACAGACTTTAGGAAGCTAGTTATCGCAATAAGATGCTTATAGACCAACGACCCTCTAGTAATACGGGAATGTGTAAAGAGTTATTTCATGGGACATCTAGAGGCGAGGTTGGTTATCCGGATAGGCAGCTTCCGATGACTAGGATAGGATTCTTAGTAGGGTTTAGCATGCACTTGTGCGTGGATTGCATTGCATTACATTATTTCCAAACCATCGCAGTAAAATATATTACTTACTTTCTATATAAAGATGCATATGCTTGTGTGTGCTATGTGTATTTTCTATATAAAAACCTATATAATTCCCACTGAGCTCGGATGTGGCTCATTCACCTCTTCTAACAGTATTACAAGTTGGGCTTCGGGGATTGGAGTATGGTACTCGCGTATAGAAGCCTCTGATTGCCACTAACCGTTTTGTAATCCTTCAGGATAATGACAACTTTGTATAGTCGTTTTATTTTATTGTATTGTAAATGAACTTTGGTTTTGTTGTATAAACAATATTCTTACTAAACTTGTATAAAAGGTTTTCATATATGTGCAATAGATTTGAAATGTGGTTGGATATGATTTCATTGTATGTAATGGTTTTAAATGTGACAGGTTGGTTTGTTAATAAAACAAACTCCACATACCGAAATTTTCTAAAATAAGTATTTCTATGAATCTTACTTTAAGTGAAGAAAAGTTTTAAAAGTTATGATTTTTATATTTTAAACCCTCCGTCGCGCACGACATCTGTGATTAATCGGGTCCCGGAGTTGAAAATCTCAGAACGGGATTCGGGGCACCAAAATATTAGCTGGTCTGGGGCCCAATCCAAACATCCAAAGCATTTCGAGGGTTGTGATTTTCACGTAGTACTTCAAAGTGAACCTCTTTGCATCCTCTATCTAGTCAAATGCTACTAGAGAGGGTTTATTCTCCTTCACTAAAAAATCAGAACAACTAAGAATTAGTTCGTATGAGATGAAAGGTAATAAGAAAAAGCTAGCAAATCAATATTTACATATGGTGTTTGGCTCGCTGAACCAAGTTTCGAGTTCTACTACACTAGGGCAACTAACCTCATGCTCTTAGTCAGTGTTGGAGACATAGAAGAACCTCTTCTTCCTGCTAAGGATGTTGTCTAAAAAGTTTTAAATAGGTTTTGGAGTACCAAGCCTACTAAGGCAGCTGAGGGTTCCTCTGTTCCTGCTTCCCCCCATCTTTAGGTTGGAAAAGGATGATAAATTCCTTCATAGTTATTTCATGACTTCCAGACAATAGGGCTCTGAAGATGAGGATGGTGCCTATTAAGAAGCTTCATATGTTTGGTAGGATTTGAATTGAAGCGAGGTTTAGGACCACCAGTAACTCCCTCAAATGGTTGTCCATAGGGAACCTAAGCCTATGCTCAAATGCAGACCTGTAGAGCCAAACCTCCCCAGGCTTGTATAAGTAAGCCCTCTCTGTGGATCTGAGGCCCTGATCCTGATGCCTTCAAGGATCTGAAATCTTTGCCTTAGAACAAAAATGTTGGTATGTAGAAGAGAAGATGGAAGGTATGGAGAAGACTGTCAAAGAGCTAAAGTACTATGTATATGCCTGAACGTCCGCCTCAGTGATCAAAACAGTGGGAGGAAAGCAGACGGTTATTATCTCCATGTTACTGTTTTACATATTTATCGTCCTCACTACTAGAAGCGTGGGAGAGGTGCTTATGGAGGAGCTAGCCTCCCCATGACTTAGGATTTTTAAATTCTAACCATGGTTTGTTAAGTGGGCCATTAACCTAACTATGGAATGAAGGGGGGGGGGTTAAAGGTGCGAGAAGTGATGTATGTATTGCAAGAGAATACGTAAAGGAACACTTTCGAATCTCCTATAGGTATTTCTTAAGGGACTTGTGAAAGCCAGGGGTACTAAGTATTAAAGTTTTCGAAAGATCAAAGCTCTAGGAGGCTTGGTCGCAAGAAAATAAAAGAAATGAAGTGACAAATTTTGTTAAGGCAAAAAGGCGTTTTTATAAGACTTTTGAGGGAAGTTAATTGTCACCTCAGCTGTCAAAAATGCCTCCCATCAAGTCAGTTGCACGTTCGCATGACTCCCCACGAAATGACATCTAGTGGACATATTACTCGATAAAGGCGCCAGACCTCTAAGAAGGCTTTGAACACAAGTTAGGGATACCCTTGAGCAAACCCTAACACAGCTCAAGAACAACTCTGATTTTGAAGATAAAGGTTTATCCTTCTTAACCACCTCTTATGAGCTATGCGCCAAGGATATGGGGTAATTGATGGGGCAAAGTAGTCACTTTACCTCCGGACCAACCACAGGAGGACACGTAGCTACCTTTGTTGACATAAAAATGCATGGCTAAGAGGTCTAGATCCCCAGTTCACGTGTCCAATTGAGCTCGTATAGATGTTGGGAGAGTGTCTACTCTACATTCGAAGCCACAGATCTTTAGAGCTCATTCACCGAGCTGAAGCCAGTAGTATCTAACCACTCTGATAAAGTGGTTGAAGAAGGCATATAAGATTGCCACCAACCTTAGAGGAAGTGCATAACCTCCCTTAACTGCATTAAATGCATACCAACTGCATTTAGTGTTCTAAATTAATAGGAGAATAAAGGTATTCAATCGAGCATGCTGCAATGATGAGAAAATGGCTGAAATCCAACTGCTCTGTACTTGCTAGACATTTATTTTCTTGTACATACATAAAAAAGCATTTACTTCCCACAATAACAAAGTTTTTTTCAATAGAACCATAAGAACAGCAAATAGAACTAGAGGGATAGAAGTCTAAAGGTGCATCGCAAAACTCTTAGGCCTGAGGCATTTAATCATTGAGTGATATATAACTTCTTCCACTCTTGTGTTAAGAGAGTAGTATAGCTAGTGAGATAGTAATTACTTGTAATCGGAACTCATTCATTATAATACAAAGCAACTTCGAGCTCCTGGCTCTATTTACATGAGTAGGACTAACCCGTATACTCATATAAGATGAACCTCCTCTATACATTCTTGTCTTTTTCTTTTCATGCAGTTATTATTAATGTGCCACACACCATGATTACTTCAATCATTTGACTGTGCAGTTGAAAATATACTTGCTCTAGATTTTCACACCAACAAATGATACTTATTTTTAGAGCAATGTATAACTTTAAAAGTATATAATATAAATTCTCAAAGTAGCACTATATTCTGGCAATGAGATAATTAATTGGGCAACATAAGTAGCCTAATGAAAAGTGAAGATTAAATTATAATTTTTATTCTCTTAATATTCTTTTTCATATAAGGGTGGTTAGTTATATGGTTTTAGAATTTTATTAAAATTGCGATTCTATACAATACCATCGTTGGGATAGTATATATATATTTATAATTTTAAATTTGTTTGTGTAGCTAGTTTGTAAAATTAATTTGAAATTCCAAAAAGACATCATGTTTAAAGATCATCTGCCACCCATTGTAGGAGCTACGGTGAGGTCGCCGGAGTTTCGACGGTTGATGTTGGTGGCACCTATAACACTGGTGCTTTGATATATATATATATACACATATATAATATGTATACTCACTATATATACATATATAATATATGAGTCCATTTCTGGTACGGACCAGTCTGTACGGACTGCTCCTTTTTACAACGATTTTCTGTCATAAAAACATTGGGAGAGTGTTTTTTATGACGCAAAACCGTCATAAAAAGAAGCAGTCTGTACGGACTTATCCGCACCTAAAAATGAAGAATTCCACTACTATGACCATTCAATCTATCAAAATAATAAAATACTAAAACCATGCTCCAATTCCAATTTCTTAATATAGAATTGGGGTTACCAAACACACACTAAATGCATTTTCATCTAGATTCAAGTCTTCATTTCTAAACAAGTTGCATATATACCTAGGCACGTGGATGTTGAGTTTATAAAATATGCAAAGAGTTGTCACAAACTGCCCAAGCTTCACTTGCTAGAACTGAGATGACTGGAATCTCTATTCTGTGTGGTATTCGGAAACTCAAAGCAATTTTGTTGGGTCTTAAACAAGCTGAAGTGCTTGGTCACTCACACTCTGTTGATTGTGGAAGGGACTATACGGAGGATATCGATTTTAATTTTTATAGTGAGTCTTGCCTCAGTGATTCTAGTTGGATTGTGCACAACATTTAAGTTTCGTCTAGGTACATGGATGTGGTGTTTAACTATATTTCTTGTGTTTGTAATTTCGTTGCGAACAATTTGACTAATTTTGCTTTTAGTTAGTGAACTTTAGAAAGTTGGAACTTATTATTCCGACAATTTATGAATCTTGTATCCGGTAATCATTTATATCTAGTCGTAAATTTTGTTGGCTTGAAAAAGAAAAACCAAAAAAAAAAAAAAAAAAAGGGCAATTAAAAAAATTACTAGAGAAAGATTTTCACACTAAGGCCAAGGAATACCTCATGTGTCTTTTTTTTTCATTATAAAATGACATCTTCTAAAAAAATATCAATATGGTGCAATATGAACTTTGCAGTCTATATTTCACTGCAATATGAACTTTGCAGTCCATATTTCACTGCAATGTGAACTTTGCAGTCGATATTTTTAGTGCAAAGTTCATATTGCAGTCCATATTTTACTGCAATGTGAACAGTCCATATTTTTAGTGCAAAGTTCATATTGCAATGTATGAACTGCAATATGAACTTTGCAGGTGATTTCATATTTTAGGTACATAACGCGGTCTTGGCCCTATTCAAATTTTATGGGGATTTTTGGTAAAAATCAATGTATAATAAGCTTCTACCTAATTTCTAGAAAAAAAAATTGGTCCGCTACTTGGTCAACCTTCAATGGTTACGAGGACCGCATATACCTTTGGTGCTCATCTTCACACGTACGCCAGGTGATTTTATTGTACCGCGGTTTGTACAATTTTATGGGCCTAAGATTTTCTCATTTTTTGTGGGCCAATCTAACGAATTGATATAGCCTACTTGTGGCCCTATAGTTTGTGGGTGATTCCGGATCAATGTATTGATTTTCTATCCACCTTAGTCCTCATATATATTTATTAGGGGGGTGTGAAAAATTCGAAAAAACTGGCCCGAATTGAGCTGGCTTGAATTGAATTAGTCAATTTTTAAGATTTTCGGTCCCGGTTCAATTAAAAAAAAATGAAAATTGAAAAGGGTCGGTTTGGTTGTCAGTTACTAATGTTACAGAATTGGTGAAAATCGAACCGACAATACACGTGTCATTCATCTATTGGTTTGATGAATAAAAAGTATAAAATATTTTTTTTGTCAAAAATGATTTAAGAAGAAAAGTGTGAAATTAATTAAAAAGAAGACTATTTTTTTTGTCAAAAATGACTTTAAGTAATGGCCCAATAACATAAAAAAAAAGATTTAAATCATGACCTAACAATATAAAATAGGTCTAATTGTCTAAGCCCAAAACTAAAAAAATCGACCCCGACCAGTTTTAAGCCTTCATCGGTTTGATTTGGTTAACCATTATAACAAAACCGATATTTCGGTTCAGTTCATGCTAAACCCGCATGGTTTGGTTAACTGAACCGGGCACAACCCTAATGTTTATGAAAAACTAAGCCTTAAAATCTCTTTGGTGAAGAAATCAAAGAAGCCCGAAACACCAAAGCATTGATATTTATTTATTTTTACAATTTCTTTTTTCACAAAACAAATTAACCAATGACAAGAGTCAATCATTGACAAAGAGAGGAAGTGTGCAGAAGATTACAATGGTAAAGATAGCCAACGGTGCCGGAGGAGATAGTAGATAACAGTTATGTTAAACTCACGGCAGCGACCGGAGGGAGCTATCACCAGCTCGACGAGTTGGTCTATTTTACCATCTTAAAAATCGATCATGTTTTTATGTGTTGAGTATTTTCTTTTAAGACGTTTAATTTAGTATTAAATAGGTCAATATTTTTTTACAGACAAATATCTGACGACAACAAATGTACCTTTTGTACCTAATTAAAAATGCACTTTTATATATTATTAGGAACAAATAGAGTATACAGTCGCAACGAAATCTATATATAATAATATATCTCCACCCCCATGTGAAGGACAATAATGGATAGCTAGCACATAAATAAGACAGCGTGTAGCTGCGAAAAAGAAGTTCATTTTTTTTAAGGTGATGTCGGTTGTTAAATGTACTTGTACCCGGCGGACCCTATGGCCGCGGCTGGCTGCATATTTATCATATTTAATTTAATTCAGACATGTTTATTTTTTATTTTATTTTTTTATTGATGTATAAGCATTTGTGGCAGTTAGTTTTTCGAATATAATTGGCCCAGCATTTATCGTTTTGAATTTAATTTTGAGATCGATCCAGAGTTCGTTAACTCAAAATTCGATAGCTGCAAAAACGTTCGTGGTATGCAATGATTTGCATAGGAAAATTAGTTGAGATACGTAAAAACTTACCTGCACATTATTTGGTACGTATAAAAAAAATTGTTAAATGAGAATTAGTCTTATTCAAATGCGGATATAGGGACATTTTATGACTAAGATAAAATGTCATCTAAAGAGGAATGTTATTTCATATGTCCCGTGGTTGCTTGCTTAAAGATTTTTTTTTTTTGGTCTTCACCTAGCGGTGTCTAAATCCGGACTAGCTTGCGCGCACATTGACCTTGACTAATCCACTCCGCTCCGGGAGATCGCACAAGATGATAAAGAGCGTGGCCCAAGTGGGTTGCAACAAGTGCCAGGAATTGACCTGAGGAACTCCCAGTCGACCCAAAGATGTTTACCAATTAGAAAATTTGCTTTCTTCCTTTTATTATGAATCTTCTAACCCATCCAAAAAAATCTTATTTTCTTCTTCCTTTTCCTCTCCATCTCCTTCTCCTCTTCTTCTTCCTCCTCCTCCTCCTCTATTCTTCTCTTTTCTTTCACACATCTTCATTTTTTACACAATTTTGAAACTAATTTTGTTTATCACAAACAACACAACACATATAGTCCTACTCAAAGATGGTTGCCATGAATAACCAAAGTATGAAGGTATACTTAGTTACTTATAACTTAGTAGGGCCGGCTTGAGCGAAAGTGATACCCCAAGCGAAATTTAATATTTACGAAAAATGGGGCCCTGTATCATTGTTATCTTCGTTAACAAAATAATCTTAAAATCATAATAATTAATAATTTAAAACCAAATAACTCCAAAAACTAAAACCAATCAATTACCAAATAAAAATAATAATAATAATTAAGACAATAATTAACATAAGATTAATAGATAAATCTTCGAGTTTGTAACAAAAATATACAAAACAATTTCAGTACAATCTAATAGCCTATTCTTAGTGCTTTTTGAAGTGCAAAATTAGTAATTACATCACTACAATCAATAGTACCTAACACTCTTTTTTCAATAGATAACATGCTAACCCACTTAATCTATCTTCTGACATTGTTGATCGAAGATAATTTTTTATCAACTATAACTTTGAGAAACTTCTCTCTGCATTAGCAACTGTCACTGGTATAGTCAGTAAAACTCTATAAGCTACCCAAGCATGTGGGAAACAAATATGCATATCTTTTATATACCCCAAAACTTCAATTGCTTTCGTTGTGCTTTCAGGTAATGATTTCTTAGCAATTGTAGTTCTAAAAACAACTCGACCGCATCAATATCACTGTCATCTCCATGTTTCAAAAACGTTTCAAGGGTATCACAACAACGCATCAACTCCTCATCGCTTAAAGTCTTTAGCTACTTAAATTAAACAAGAATCCAAAAGTCTCTTCATATTTTTGAAATTGTTCAAATCTACTATTAAGTGAAGAAATAGCATTATCAACAACTAATAAGAAATATGTGACTTTAAATGCATTTTTCATAGACTCTATTTGCTCATCCCTTGCGTTCTCATCAAAATTTTTTTTGGGTACAAGTACGTGTCTCACGAAACTGGGATTCAATCTTTAATTCAAGGGCAATCTTTTCAGCTTCAATTTTGGCTTTCTCAAACCCTTCTTCTCGATATTCTTCAAAAAAAACAATGAGACATTTTAAGAGACTTATAGCCACGTCCATATTCATGTCTCTTTGTTGAAGTACTTTGCTAACTTTGTTAACCTTATTTAATATCTCATACCAAATAACCATACCAACAAGAAAATCAAAGTTCATTTCATATTCTAATAAGGACTTGGCATCACTCACAGTGCTAACATCATTACTATGTTTCGACAAATGCTCCAATGCTTGCTTTATTTGTGGTGCTTGAAATTTGATTGCTCTAACACTAGCAATACGACTTTCCCAACGTGTATCCGACCATGACTTAAGAGTAAGACCATTTCTATCACGATCTTTAACATATTACTTAAAAATCTCCCATCGTTTTGTTGAACCTGAAATTATTGGTAGCCATAAAATAATTAATAAAGTAAATAAATTAAAGTAGATAAATTAATAAAGTAAATAAATTAATAAAGTGAATAAAAGATGGACGAACCTGAAATTATCCGCTTACCCAACATTGTAAAACTAATCAAAGAAAAAGTTTACAATCACCATCAAATAAGGAAGATTAGTATAAATATACAAAATTACAAATAATCAATTAATCAATGACAATAAATACACCTAATATTATACAACTAATCAAGAATAAAACTAATATTTAACAAGTAAAGTCTAAATAGCTAAATCTAATAATATAAAACTAGGGCTAAATAATCATAAATCAAGATTCAAGAAATATCATAAATAATAAATTCTAAATAATCATAAATCCTAAATAATCATAAAATCAATATCATGCTAAATGTACCTATTGGCAAAACTAGTATAGAACTTGATTAAACTAAAGTCTAAACTAGATTTAGCAAAAATAAACCAACAAATCAATATCATGCTAAATAATTATAAATCAAGAAATATGGAATAAAATCAATAAAAAATCAAAAAATTAACAATCAACAAATCAATATCATGCTAATTACTAAATAATTAAAAATCAAGAAATATGAAAGAAATGGAAAAGAAAAAATTAAAAAATTAGGGCTTAAGAATCTTAACCTTGGTTGATAAAATTGGTGGCCTTGGTGGACTTTTGAAGGCTTAGACGCTTAGTCACGTGGGCAGTGGGTGGAGCCATGGATGAAGCTGTGGAGGTGGAGCGGTGGCCAGTGGAGCCGTGGAGAGGAGTTGGAGAGGAGAAAGAGGGAACCGGGTAAAAAAGAGAGAAAGAGCAGAGAGCTCCAGCGGAAATAAAAAGGAAGAAAAGGGGAAATGAAGCTGGTTGCTCTCTGCCTCCCTTTTAACATAGTTTGTTTCATTTTTCAAACTGCCCCCTCAACTTTAATTCTTTACAATTCGATACCTAAATTTTATTTTATTTTTGGTGCCCCTCCCCATGTGGGGCCCTAGGCAAATGCCTAGGTTGCATGCCATCTTAGCCGGCTCTATAACCGAGTTAAGCTCATGTTACTAAATTATTTATCACCGAGTCTTAGGCCATATACTCGGTTGTTTATCATTGAGTTAAGATTTGGGTCATTTTTTCAATTTCATTCAATTCTTTAGGACTGAGTCATATGTACTTTACTTGGTTCCTTTAAGCAGAGTAGTGGTGAAGCCAGGAATTGGAGTAACGAGGGGCGAAATTTGTTCGAAATTCAAAATACAGTAAAGTTTTGCACATTACAGTTAGGTACTCTCAAATTTATTTTTATGCATGAAAGTCCCTATATATATATATATATATATTTTTTTCAATAAATTAAGGAAGAAGCTAAGATAAAAAGATAAAGAAGGAGTTGGGAGTTGGGAGGTGATTTGTCAAGTTTAGAGTTTTCAAATTGTCCCCTAAGGTTTTTGTCCTTACCGTTAGTTACCCTCAAGTTTATTTTTATGCACAAAAGTCCCTATATACATTTTCTTTTCAAAAAAGATCCCATATCTAATAAAAAAATTTGAAATCCAACAAGGAGCACCTGCCCCCTGCCCCTGTGTGGATTCGTCCATGGAGCCGAGTATGATGAACACCACTTAGTTTCTAAGAATCGAGTAAACAAACTTCATGCTTTGTTTATTTTTTTTATCTAATAATTTAAAAATAAAATAAAATTTAAAGAAATATAGAAATTTAAGTATCATACTTCTTTTGAAGAAAGCGATGATTTAAATGGTGGTGGTGGCAACATCAGTTGTAATAGAGAAAGATGGTGATTTCAATGAATGATGATGATGATGAATATTATTTTTTTAATTAATGGTGTTAATAATTTGGTTTTAAGTGATTTGAATTTATTAATTTGAGTTTAACATTTTAATTATTAATTAAAAAATGATATATGTTAATAGATTTTTTTTTAAAGAGAGTATTATATAATGAAATAGCTAGTGTGTCAATAGGTAACACTAAAACAAGCGAATGCCGCCGACTTTTTGCATGAAAGCAGGGATATTTTAATTTAAAAAAGGTTTAAATACATATATAAATATAAACAAAAGGACTAAACATATGCAGTCATCTGTCCCCTTGTATATGCCTCGAATCTCGCTTCCTGCTTTTTATCTCTTTTTGGGTTTTCAATTTTTCACATTTATTTAATTAGGGGGAATTGACAAATTAAAACTTGAGGAACATGGTCATTTACATTGTTTCTTTTAATATTTTAAAAGTTATAATATTAATTTAAAAATATTTTTAGTGTTGTAATTTAAATTTCTATAAACCTTTGTTTAAAAAAGTTTACGGCCACTGATGTCGCTATATGATATGATAATGACGTAGAACAAATTATCTAAAATTAAAAAATTAAAATACAAGTTAAATCTTGAAATATGTAATCAAGTGCAATGTTTCTCTTGATATTTCAAAAGTTGCAATGTGAACCTTGAAGTACATTTTCAACTCATCTTCAACATAAGTGGACACTTTTTTTTATTACGTTTTAGATTGATACAAGTAGGGCTGGCATTTTGGGACCGAAAACCGAAAACCGATTGACTCGAGCTATTTCGGTCGGTTTACCGACCGACTCACAACTCACCAGTTACCGCACGGTCGGTTACCGACCATTTGCGGTTTCGGTTGCGGTAAGTATTTTCCTAATAGACGGTTTCGACCAACCGACCGAAAAAAATTTTAGAAATTAATTTTTTTGTTTTATTAGTTTTAAGCTAGCAGTTGCTGCAGTTTTAACTTTTAAGTTTTAACTTTTAACTTTTAATGTTTAGATGTTTAAACTTTAAAGTTTAATAGTTTAATCTTTAATGCCTCCCTAGGTCATTCCGTCATTCCATCACTCCTCACTCCCTCAAACCTCACCTCACAGCGGCACAGCCTCACGCCCTCACTACCTCAGTCGTCCCTCTGTGCCTCAGCGGCTCAGCGCCTCAGCCAACGCCCTTCGCCGGTAAACATTCTCGCCAAGGCTTTACCTCCAGGTCCTCCACGGCTTCACCTCCAGGTCCTCCACAACTTCACGGCTTCACCTCCAAGTCCTCCACCATCAATCTTCATTTCTTCACCCACTTGATTTTAACTTTATCTCTCTCTCTCATTTGAGTCATTTCTATTTCTATGTTATTTTATGAAGATTTTATGAAATCAAGGAGGGGTATTTTTTAGTTCGTTTTCACTTTTCAGTGTGTGTGTGTCGATGATAATTTATGAAATTAATTTGTTCTGTGATTTATTCTATTGTTGATGAGAGGGCTATTAATTTGTTCTGTGATTTATTCTATTGTTGATGAGAGGGGGAACTTGTGTCAATTTTACAAATTTTTTGCTGGTGGATTCAAGGATTTTTGGGATGTCCCCCTTTTTTTTTGTTTTTCATGTTTAAGATTATATTAGATATTTAGATTCATAGGCTTACTGCTTAGTGCTTACGACATTTCTCAATTAGTGATTTAGTTCTTCTCCATTCATTTCTCAATGTACACCTTTGCTAGTTTGCTTCCTTGAATTTAAAAATAGTTGAATTAATGAATTTAAAGTCTTAACTGCATTTGGAGTTGAATAGATACGAGTACAAAGTTCACAGCTGAAGAGCGAAAAGTACACCACAAATTCAGAATTCTTTTTCATTTTGGAACATAAACATAAGTTGAAATGCTGAATTAATGAGGTTGTGAGGCACAGGCCACACAGTGGCTGACTGGCAGTCTGCCAGTCTATGACTCATTGACTCTAATCACTCTATAGTTTATATACTTGCTCAATTTAATGTAATTTGATAAAATTCGTGTCTTATTATATTTGAATGTCCTTGTTCCTTTTTCTTTTCTTATTTTGTGTTTTCTAATTTCAGGATGGATAGTCAATCCGCTTTGTGTAGCACACATTCTCCTAGTTGTCCTATTTCAAGTCCGGATACGAATATTCCTCCTCCACCACCACCCCCTCTTCCTCCAACTAATCCCACAACAGAAAATAATTCTGATGATGAAGAAGACATGGAATTTGATAATGCTACAGATATTGAAAGCTTGGGTGCAACTAGTAAGCCGCCTGGGGGTAATAAAAGGAAAACGAGTGAAGTGTGGAAGTGGGCGACTAAACATGAATTTATAAATGAGTACGGGGAAAAGGATCGTATTGCTATTTGCAACATATGCAAACTTGAAATGCCAGCTCATGCAAAGAGGAATGGAACAACCGGCATTAGAAATCATTTGCAACCAAAACTCTAACCTCAAATTTAATTTTATCGACGTTTTTGACTTTGCAAATAGAAATTGAAGGTAAATTAAGGGATTATACAAATCCAATTTTGCAAAGTATGGCTTATTTTATGAAGTTAAAGTTTGAGAAGTATTGGGGTTCAAATAATGATGTGAATCCTATTATCTTTATAGCCCAAGTACTTGATCCGAGGTATAAATTTGATATGATTGAGTATGGTTTGGAAAGAATTGATGTGGGGGAGTCTAAAATAGAGCAAGTGAAGGACTCAACTAAACAACGCTTCAATGAATTGCTTAGGGCATATAAGGGTGGAAACGATGAAGAAAGATCAAGAGAGGTGGCATCAGATGATTATAATCCGGTGGGAGCGGATGATGATGAAGCGTCATGGTTTGTGCACATCATGAATAAAAGAAAGGCGTCACATCGTATAGAGATAACAAATGAAGTAGACAAGTACTTGAATGATCCTTCTGAAAGCCCGCACAATGAGGACTTCAATCTCTTAGAATGGTGGAAAGCAAATAGTGGTAGATATCCCGTCCTTTCAAAGATTGCTAGGGATGTGTTTGCTCTTCCTAGTTCTACTGTAGCTAGTGAGAATGCATTTAGCCTTGGTGGGAGGGTTGTTGATCCATTTAGAGCTTCCTTAACACCCAAAATGGTTGAAGCATTAGTGTGTTCTAGCGATTGGCTTAGAGGTGAAGAATTTAAATTCTACAAGGAGCCTACAGAAGAAGAAGTAGCGTTCTACAAAGAACTTAAAGATGTTGAAAATGGTAAGAAGGTTAATAACTTAATACTTATTTAGTTATTTATTCCAAATTTCAATAATACTACTCTTTTTACGTAGTACTTACTACTTACTAGTTACTATTGTTTGTTACTTTGTTTGCATGTAGAGGTGAGGATCGAGCAAATTGGAGTTAAAGATTCGGAAAGTCAAGTTCAATTACCACCTCCTCCAGCTCAAGTTCAAGTAACACCTCCTCTGATTCAAGCTCAAGTTCCTCCACCGACTCCGCGTCCTAATATTCCAAGACCGAGAGGAGGTGCTCGAAGGGGTTCTCAAACGACAAGAGGGAGGGGCCATAATTAGCTATTAATTTCTACATTGTAAGGTAAGTGTGGCTATATGCTGTGTACATTACTAAAGTAGTAGATTATATTTGTTTTTTAAGTTTTGACATAGTGCTACACGGCTACACTTTGTTGCAGGCTACCGCATTTATTGATGGAGGGCTAATGGGCTACTACTATTTTTTGATGGTGTTTTTTGGTGCTAATTTGCTGCATGCCTGCTGCCTTTTTTTGATGGATTTTTTTTTGCTAATTTGATGCTAATATGTTAAAGTCTTTTGATACTTTGGTTACAAAATTTCAAAATTATTTGTTTAGAACTTTGGATTTTGGAACTTTGCTAATTAGTAATTACTAGTGCGTAAAGCCGTAAACTGTGATGTGTGTGAACTGTGATGTGTAGTTATTCTGTTATTGTGTACCACTGTACTACTGTGATTTGTTGCTGCCTGCAGGCTTGCTGGAAAATGGAAATCTTCATTGAATCCTACAGGAATCGGTTTTACCGATTCATTACCGAACCGACCGACCTCGTCGGTTTTACCGACCGTCGGTATACCAACCCACTCGGTTCGAAACTGGTTTTTATTTTGAGCATACCAACTTTTTCGGTTCGGTTATAAACCGACCCACTTGGTTCGGTATCCGAACCGTTACCACCCCTAGATACAAGTATCACTACATTAGTAGCAATTTTTCACTATTTTTATTTGATTTAAAATTACTACAGAGCTTCAAGGAAGAAAATGATGACCCGCAAGAGGATTAGGAATATTTATAGCATTAATATTTTTTAATTACATTATTTATTTGCCTCTCTAATACCATTACAATCCTAAACGATATCCGAATAATTTGCTTACATCTAGCACATAATGGTGGATCAAATCACAAGAAAAATTTATATTTGTGTAAACTAAAACAAAAAGTTTAAAAGATAAAGATAGAAAGAACAAATTCTTTTAAGAAATAGTAAAAGAAATAAACAAATACCTACATCAAAGCATTGGCAATCCCTATTTTTGAGATTACTTTTCTTTCGGTATGAAAAAAAAAAGTATGCAATCTTAATTAGGTTGTTATAGTAACTTTTGAAACATTAGGGCAAATGTTGCAAATAATCCCATACTTTAGGGTTTAATTTGTCACTTCCCCTTTAATTAGTTTGCACGATTTATTTTTATGTCAATATATCATTTATTTTTATAATAAGAAAATCACAACTTTAATTTTTATAAATGAAATTGTCAATTCAATTTTTTTTTTTACATTTTTTTTTCTTCAAAAATACAATCTAAATTTGTCAATTTGATCTGTTAATAATAATGATAACTAGTGCATGATAGCATTGTGCTTAAAAAAAAATATTCCCTTTCTTGCATAAGTAAGATCATAACTTGTGAAAATAAAAGGTGCCTTCCAATCAATATAAAACATCAATTTTAATTTGCTACCACTGTTAAAATCCATTATTGCTGACGTTTTTTCACAAAATTAAGATTGAGTTCCAAAATTTTTTTTGCTAATTTACCAGAAATTTTTATTTTCAAATAACAACATTTTTTTAGCATAAACGAATAAAAAATTTAACGCTAGGTTTGTTATTCAGCGGTTGGATTCTCAGAAATCAATTGTAGTCGAATCATAAAGTAAATTTAGAATTCTATGGATTTTAATTCTGGAAAACATATTCAATCTTTTATAGTATGCAGCAATTAATAAAATAATTAAACAAATAAGCAAACACCATAATTAATGAGGTATCCTTGCAATGCAGGACTAATCCTCAACAATCCACTATATGCACAATAGTTTACAAATTCGATTAATCACAAATCACACAAATTTACGAAACTTGAATCGCACAAGCTACCTGCAAAAGTCTCCATCTTCTGCTCGTATAGTCCTCCTATCCAAATCCTACGAACATGATCACAATGAATCACTTGCCATGGTATTGCATCGTTCTTCTACTCCGTTTGCGAATCATACGCATTTTGAGATCTAATTTGTTCTTTAAAGAAATAACGCTTACTTTGGCGTGAATCAAAAACCCTAAGGGTGGATTTTATATTTTGAGGTTTTAATCTCTCTCTAAGGTTCTAAAAACTCTTTCAAAACATGTGTGTAAAAACGTGTGTTAAAATCCCTTACTCTATGGGTCTTTTTATATAAAAAAATATAGACCAACTCCCTTTAGGAAAAAGTTTTATTTATAACTAAAAGAATAAGTCACAATCCTTTTCGAAATAAGAAACTTGCGATAAAAAGTTATTATGCCAGATTATCATGCCGGACAGGTCCAAGCCCAAAGATCTGTACCTATCCAAATTGAAAGAATTCAATTCCTTGGAAAACTCATACGTCGAACTGGTCCAACTTTAAATACCTATACCGGTCCGAATTGGTCTTTTTCAAAACTCTTTAAAAATTTTAAAAACTTATAAAATTGATTCAAAAACACTTTGAATCTACCTTATGAAGAATCAAATTCAAATGCCAATGCTCATCGTATCTATTTTGATATAATCTTTAATGCATTGCTTCAGTAGTTTGGCTTGTTTGTAGTTCTTCAGATGTAATCTCGAATGACTCAAACAACTTACAAAGAAATGTGTTTTTTGTCGAAAGAATAAGACTAACACAATTTTAGACTTTACAATATCCCATACACAATTATAATAACATAATCAATTCTCGCCTATCACGAAACAACTAAGGACACAAGACATGCCAACACTTTGAATCTCTTAGTCAGCTGCTTCAAATTCATGCTTCTCCTCATCTTGTGCTTCATCCTGAAACACCAAAGCTCAAACAAACATGCCTGAGAAACATTTGGGTTAAAAAAAGAAAAAAAAACTAAACATATATATCTCATATAACCCAACAATTTTAATTTCCTACAATTCCTTCTCTACCCCCTTTATCAATTCTACTCTCCCTTTTTGTGAGGAATATACAAAGGAAAATACAAATAACCAGGAAAACACAAATTTTCTTTCCTTTAACTATTCCCCCTTACTATGTACTCTTTTCCCAAAACATATGGAATTTATCCCCTAATGTCAAGAAAAGACAAGAAAATCATGGAAGAAATACATGGAAAATAGAGAAATAAGGAACAAAATTTTTCCAATTCAAAAAAAGAACACTAGTTTAAAGATTCGAACTAGAAGCAAACTTATCAAAACCTATCAACACTTTTATCCTTCGAGAAACAAACAGGGCCCGTAAGCATGTGAGTGAGTTTTTCAGACCTATTCTCAATATTAACCTTGACAAATTTACCCTTATCAAGTTCTCTTTTGAGTTACATAATTTTATGTTTAAGGCTATCATTGTCTTTACCCAAAAAGGTAAGGTCGTCTTTTAACTTCTTATTCTCATCAAGTAGAGATTGCCTTGTGAGTTCAAATTCATAAGCTGTTTGAAGATCAAACTCTTCTTCAATTTCTTTTTTGGAAGCATTGTCTGACTTGTGAGAGAAGTTATAATCGATTTTTTACCCATAATAGCCAAACACAAGAACAAAAGGCAACCAAAAACATTGCAAACCTATGTTCTGACCTAACCCTAGCAACTTAAGGTAACCTCCCCTGATACCAAGTGAAAAAACTGGTGGGCTAGCGCTTGCAGAAGCGAATACACAAATTTACATTAGGTTTGTTATTCAGCGGTTGGATGGTATTTAGCAAAAATGACCTTTAAAGTTTGACCCAAATGTCCTGCTTGTCCCTAAAGTTCACTTTTCGGTTGAAGTATTCTTAAAGTTTCTAGTTTCGATTAAAGCATCCTTAAAGTTTCTAATTTCGGTTGAATCATCCAAAAATTCCCCCTAAAAGAATGGCTCGTGACAATCACGCGCGTTTTCCATCCATTTTTTTAACCGGGCATTTAATTTTGGACGAATGAGGGAAAGTTAAAAATTTTAAGGATGCTTTAACCAAAATTGAACTTTAGGGATGAGCGAGGGATTCGGGTCAAACTTAAGGGTCATTTTTGCTAATTACTCGCGGTTGGATTCTTAAAAATTAATTGTAATCGAATCAGATAGTAAACTTAGAATTCTATAGATTGTAATTCTGAAAAACATGTTTAATCTTTTCTAGTATGCAGTAATTAATAAAACAATTAAACAGATAAGGAAACACCAGAATTAACGAGGTATCCCTGCAGTGTAGGACTAATCCTCAATAATCCACTATATGCACAATAGTTTACAGACTCGATTAATCACAAATCACACAGACTTATAAAACTTGAATTGCACAAGCCGCATAAAAAGTCTCCACCTTCTGCACATTTAGTCCTCTTATCTGAATTACACGAACAAGTTCATGATTAAGCCTAGAAATTGCATTTTAATCCCTTAAACAAGACTCAATTAGCTTCTAGTTACTGCTTAAAATCATAAATTGCATGTAAATTCAGTTTAAGCATGAAAAAAAGGCATTGCATTGTATTTCTATGCTACTTAGGGATGGCAAAAAAACCCAACCCAGCGGGTTTTCGACCCAACCCAACCCGGATGGGGCGGGTTTGGGGCGAGTTTTTTTAAGCCCGGGTCGGGTTTGGTAATTGTTTTGAAAACCCGGACAGGGTTCGGGTCGGGTTAGGGTTCTGCATTCCTAAAACCCGACCCGACCCGACCCGACCCGCTTAGATATATATAAATATATAAATATAAATATTATATATATATATATATATTTAATATTTAATATTTTAAATATTTATTAAATTCAAACCCTAAGTACTAATAGACATAATCGATTAATCGCTCAATCCCTTCTCCATTTCAGCCGCTGCACCGCACATCTCTCTATCTCTCAACTCTCTCACAGTCTCACTACATCTCACCCACACCGACTCCAGCTCGGCCACTCCATCTCCGGTCTCTCCTCCTCCTGTCCTCCGTCTCCCGGTCACGTTGTCACATACGCAGCTGACCACACCAACACGGCAACACACCATTGCAAAACCCAGCTGGTCGCACATCGCCACGACTGTGAGACTGTGAGAGAGTTGAGAGACATGGGATTTGTTGGTGTGAAGTTGCGAGGGTTGTAGACTTGTAGTAGCAGTGGGTGTTATTTGTTTGAATGATTAAGTTTGGAACTTAAATTTAGCTTGCTTTGTTGCTTGTTGATTTGCTGCCTGTAGGCTGTTGCTTTATTCCTTGTTGATTTGCTACCATGGGTTTGAGTTATTCAATTTTTTTTTAGTTCACAATAAAAGGAGTTTGGCAGGTGGGTTTTCAACCCGACCCGGTTCAACCCAACCCAGTTACTCCTAATTCGAGGTGGGGCGGGGCGATATGCATGCGGGTCAGGTTTGGTATTGGCCAAACCCGCCCCATACCCGACCCGTTGCCATTCCTAATGCTACTAAGCCATTTTGCAGACCTAAAGTGATTAAACAACTGAAGTTGGATGTAAGAAACAAGGTTGAATGCGAAAAAGTATAAGAAGAAGGCCCGGATAAGAAATCAGTATCCAGTCCGGGCCTCAGGTGAGGAAAACTCTGCAAACTACCCCTAAAATGCTACCAAGAAGAGAATAGCATGCCCCCAAGCATGAATGAAGTGAATGCATGTGTCCAAGAGTGATTCCAAAAGGAAAGAAGCTCAATCGAATCAATTCCTGAAGTTTCTAAAGAAAACCAAGAACTACCATAAAAAGCCCGAAGTTGTAATTGATTAAAGTTTTTATCCATTGAGATTTTGAAGAAATATGTAGAAATAAAAGTTGTAGATATTTAAATTACCTACGCGTAGGAAAAAATAGCACATTAATCGAAGTTTGGAGTAAAAAGTTATGAGTAAAAGAAAAAGGCATCATAAAGAAAGGGACCCAATTTTAGGCCCAAATTCAAATTTATTTTTTTTAAATCCTCTAAGCCCAAGCTAGGGCCATAGAGTAATGCCATAAAATAAAGAAAACGGAGGGGGAAACAAAGGCCTTCCCCAATGACCACAAAACAAAAAACACAAAAGAAATGTGCCTAAATTGATTGATGGACTAAATGAGAAAATCCAAAAAGTCCACCAATCAATTCCAAAAAGACTAAAGCAAAGCCTAAACAATGGCTTGAAAAGGGGGGCAAAGGGCACCAAGAGCATGGCCTAAACAGGTGGCCAAAAGAGAAGAAAAAACTAGTAGCCAAAACATACAAAAGCTGCTAGAAAATAGAAAATAAACTAAGAATTAAATAAGGCCTAAACATGTGGCCATTTAAGCAACCTAGACTGCAAATCTGAAGCTGCCAAATCTGCCCAAAAACACTACTGAGCTACCAAAACAGAGCATCCAAACTGACAGGCAATGCTGTCAGGCAAACTGAGAGAGGACTGCAGCTAAGAGAGGACTGAGGCCACAAAAACAACTTAGATAGATTTTAACAAACTGCTGCTACAAAAATTTGCCTAAAAACCCTGCCAAAACTATTTAGAAAAGACCCTTGAACTGCTATAAAAATATCCGCAAACTGCTTTGCAGAACTAACTGAGAGTTGCACATTGGTTGTAGAAAACAACCAAAACAAACTGTGAAAACAGATTATGCAGAATTGAGAGAAATTGTAGAATTAATCTGCATTGGAAATAGTTGTTTTCTCTTGATGATTACTAGGGTAGACAGTAAATTTCCAGTGATCTGAAGTTACTTCTTTCCCTGTGAAGCTGAGGTAAAAGAGATGTACAAAGAAACATTGGCTGTAGCTTCAGTTTCCCTTTTCTTTTGATCAGCCAAGAGAACTTGCCATTGATATTCATCTGGATCATTACTGAGGCTATTGTAGATATGCTTTGATTTTCTAGAGAGAGTATTAGCCTCTCTTTTTACATCCTTAGACATTTTCTTTTGTTTGTGAATTAGCAAAACATTTTTGGTGCTTTGGTTAAGCCCTGTTTCGGCCCGTTTCTTTTATGGTTATTAAAACCACGACTGGAGATACTTCTGTACTATATAAAAGGTCATATATCTCATATTTTAGGGTACAAAAATTTAGAATCGATTAACAGAGAGGTAGACAGCACCGTGATTTTCTTGGGAGCTTTTGCGTTGCATCTGAAGATCGAATTTAAGAGTTTTCTTCTTTAAACCTATAAAAATATTGTTAGGTTAGTTTATTTATGAATTTTTTAGGCTGGAATATCAGTGTACTCAACATTAATTCATCGTTTAATTCAGTATTCAATTCAAGTTTCAATTGCGTACCGGGTAAACCCTAGTTTTTCGTTTTCTTTCAATTTAATTGCTTTTGATTGTTCGTTTAGTTTGTTTTTCATAGATTGGTTAATTTATATTATATATATATATATATATATATACTAGAATCAACTTTAAACCCACATTTTAGGGGCCGGTTCTAGGGTTTATAGGTCTAGTTTGTCGGTTTGTCGTTTTTTCATCGATTAATGCTTGATTCTTGTTTTATATTCAAATAGTTTATAGTTTTTTCATGATATTCGTGTGTGATTCATTATTGATCATTAAGAATATGATTTTCCAAAAATTTTAGGTTTTAAGTCGATTAGTTTTTGTCAGTTTTGAGTTTGTTTATTATTCCTGCCGTAAAATCTTCGTTTTAAATCAGAATTGAAAAATTCCAAAGACAAATTTTTTTAAATCTGATTTTATACATGATTAGGTATTTTTTACTATTTTTCATGATTTTTAAGCTTATTTTCTTGTTTGATTTGATTATGTCTAGCTAAATCCTTTATTAAGGGTCCGTAGTGAAAGATGCGTAATTAATCTTTGAATGTAATTCAATCTAGGTTTTAATTTGATTTTTCCATTGTTTAGCTCAAAAGTTTCATTTGATTAAAAACCGTAAAAACGTCGATTCATGGATTTTTGCACCAAAACCCTAAGGTGGCTGATTTGAGGATAGTCTATATCCTATAATTATTTGTGTTAGTTTTTTAAGTGAATTGATTGATTTGGCACTATTTTGGTATTTATTCACATTAGTGCCGAAAAAGTGCTAGGTTTGACTTTTGGCATTCGTTTTAAGACGGATTTGCATTGAATCACATTCAAACCTATTCAAACTTTATAGGAGTATTAAGCTGCTGATTTTTAAGAATTTTAATCAGCTTAGATTATTTTTGTCACGCACTATCAATACTAGATTTTAAATTACATTTTTTTCAAAGTTACAAGCATCACTATTGAATTATATTGCTCAAAACTAGTCTATATAGTCTTTGTCACGCATGAGCTATTATATACCTATAGTAGCAATATAATTGGATGGTTGGAGAGTATAGGAGCTAAATCTTAGAGAAAAATCTTTTTTAAACTTAGATTTTAATTATCCGATTGGACTAATTTCGTACTCCCTAACTACGGATAGCCCTAACGTTTGTTTCTCATTGATTTAATTTTATTTAATATTCTGATTTATTTAATTAGTGCTCTATTTTATTTATTTTATTTTAATTTAATTTAATTGCATGCTCCCTTAGTGCATTTAAGAAGCCTTTTAGATAGATAACTTGCGCTTATGGATTCCCTCACTTTTGCACCCTATGATTATACTTGCCCTTAGTTTTAGTTTAGTTAATTAGTAGTTTTAATTTAGTTTCATTTTCGTTCCTTATTCCTCAATTCTATCATACTTTCTTTTATTTTCCCTCTGAGACAGATACCTAGAAGAAATAGATTACTTACATTTCCTGTAGTTCGACCTTGGACTTTCACAAATATACTATAATTTGACTGCATGCACTTGGGTGTAATAACTTGTTCTTTTTGCGCATTGTTGGTTCACAACGAATCACTTGCCACGGTATCGCACTATTCTTCAACTCCGTTTGCAAATCACATGCACTTTGGGATCTAATTTTTTCTTCAAAGAAAGAAAAAACCCTAAGGGTGGATTTTATATTTTGAGGTTGTAATCTCTATCTAAGGTTTAAAAAACTCTCTTAAAACATGTGTGTAAAAACATATGTTAAAATCCCTTACCCTATGGGTCATTTTATATAAAAAAATAAAGACCAACTCCTTTTAGGAAAAGATTTTGTTTATAGCTAAAAGAATAAGTCAAAATCCTTTTCGAAATAGAAAACTAGCGATAAAAAATTATTCTGCCAAATTTCTATACCGGACTAGTCCAAGCCCAAAAATGTGTACAGGTCCGAATTGAAAGAATTTAAATCCTTGGAAAACTCATGCGCTGGACCGGTCCAATTTAAAAGACTTGAAACGATCCAAATTGGTCTTTTTCAAAACTCTTTAAAAAAATTTAAAACTTATGAAATTGATTCAAAAATACTTTGAATTTAGCTTTACTGAAAACAACCACCTTAGGAAGAATTAAATTCAAATGCAAATGCTCATCCTATCTATCTTGATGTAATCTTTAATACATTGCTTCGATAGCTTGACTTGCTTGTAGTTCATCAGATGTAATCTTGAACGACTCAAACAACATATAAGCAAACATATTTTTGTCAAAGGAATAAGACCAATACAATTTTAGACTTTATATTTTTTCTTCTTTGAGGGACAAAAATAAGCCATTATAAGAAAATTTTATATAAAAGGAATGAATTTAATGGAACAATAAAAAAATAACCTTCAAAATAAGATTTTCAGTGATAGAGTTGTTGACTATACCAAAGCAATATAAATAATTACACTCAAGCGCAAGTGGTCAAATTCTAATACTTAAATAAGTCCAAGGCCGAATCACAGCGGATCCTACTACTTGAATTTCACTTTCTAAGAGAGAAAGAAAAAAACAAAGAAAATATGATAATAAATAGAGAAAGAGGGAATTGAAATTAACGCCCCAAGTTATTTAACTAGGGGCAAAGCTTATCTAATCCTAAGGTGTGAAAAAAAAAAAGGAAAACCACAAGCGTAAGTTGTTTACTCAAAAAGGGTTCTTACTTAGCATTAAGGAAACATGCAATTGAACTTAACAAAAATAAATGAAGTAAAACAACAGATTAAATGAAGAAAATATATTGTAAAATAGGTTTAAAACAAGATAAAACAAGCGTTAGGTGTATCCATAGTAAATGTGAAACTAGTCCAATTGGGCGATCTAAATTGGAGTTTAGACTTGAAGTTTCACTAATTTTCAACTCTTAATCATTCTTATCATACAATTATACTGCCAACGCAAGTGTATAATGGCCCATGTATAACAAAGACTATATAGACTGGCATTTAGCGATAAATGGTGAAACTTTTGGCCTTTAAAAGAGTAATTTTAGAGCTAATATTGCTAATGCATGACAAAATCAATTCAAATTTTATTAAACTTTCCAAAAATCAATAACCCAACACCTCTCTAAGTTTTGAATACGTTTGAACGTAATTCAAACCAAATTCGTCTTAAAAAGAGCGCCGAAAATTAAAACTGGCACTTTATTGGTACTTAAGAGAATTTGTATCGAAATAGCACCTAAGTGAACCAAATCACTAATGTAACTAAATTAATTAATTAGAGAGTCTAGAACACCCTCAAATTAGCTTAGTTAGGGTTTTGGTATGAAAATTCGCGAAATGCGTTTTACATTTTTTAATCAAATGTAATTTTGAGTTAATTTTATTGAAACAAGTTAAAAAACATGCAAAGATAAGAGATTCCCATAAATTCAGTAATTGATCTTTAACCAAAGGTAAAGTTAAGCCAAACTCATAATTGGATCGCATTCGCAACTTAAGTTCTCATTATTCAACTTTGGGCCCCTAATTAGGAATTTTGCTAGAAATAATTGAATTGAACGTGGAAAACTTTTTAGAACTCATGGAAAATAGTAAATACATGATATATAAGATTCACGAAGCAAATTCAAAGGTTCATCTTTTAAAAAACTAGGTTTTAGAACAAAAATAGCAAATTAAGGGCTAAACCAAAAATCGACAACAATTTATGTAAGAATCAAAACAAATATCCCTCACACATTAAGACTTCTGGAAATTCAGATTTATATCATGCTCAAGAGATTCGTGCATAAACGGTGTGATCATTCGATAATAATTAAGAATCTAAAACGAGAATTAAGCAAAAAAAAGACAAATAATTGAGATTTAAGGCAAAATGAATCAAGAATGTATATGAATAGCCTACAAAATGTGTAACTAGGGTTTAATACAGTAGGTTTACGATCTTAAACATTAATTTATAAATAAACAAAGCATTCAATCATAAACAAATGATAAAAATTGAAGAAACTAGAAGCTAGGGTTTTACCCCGTAAGAACTAAGAATTGAATCTAAAAAAGTTATTGATTGAATGATGAATACATTATTGTTCCAACCTCAAATAACAATAATAAACCTAAGCTAAGTGATTCACTGCACCATAATTGCTTTTTTGTAATTGTTTTAATTCATTACTGAAAAAAAATTAATATAAAAAATATGCTACTAATTAGGCATTAAAAACACTTAAGTAACTGTTATAATCCGTTACTAAAATTAACCAAAAACCACTACAAACCCTCGTTTTATAATGGTTATAAATTGTTAAAAATTTGTTACTTATAGTTGTTTTAGCAACAGTAATAAACTGTTACAAAGACCATATGGGTATTACATCTCGATCTCAATTAAATTAGGTTTAATTAGATTAGTAATAGTATGTAACGTTCAAAACCATTACGCATTAATTATCCATTGCATATTTGTAATAGTCATATGCTGTTACAAATTATAAATTATAAAAAAAATTGCCTTGTTAGTTACAACTAATTTTACTATCAAAATACAAATTCCTATTACCAATAACATTATACAAACTGTGGGGGCCTAAAATAAAGATCTCGTTTGGGCCAGGCATGTTAGGCTAAGCCCAAGAAGAAAAGAAGAGTTGTGACATGGCCAGAAGAGTCCTAAAGCCTTAAGTCAAGTACAATTGCTTTAACCGAATAGAGCTTGACAATCAGAAATGATAAGAATGCCAATACGGTCATCTCTACTAATGTGGATGGGACATTTGTACCTGCAGGCATGATTAGTGCTCCTCGCCAAGATGAGCGTCATAGCCAATAATTAAGAGACAGTTATAAAGTGCAAAGTTAGTTACTAATAAAAGACTACCCCCACGCGATGTTCAAATTATACCCTTAATAGTCTTTTATGTTCCCTTAATTTTATACATATATATAGAAAGGGAGATGGCTCAATAAGAAAGGCATAATTCATCAGCATTAACTCTGGGATAATTGCAAAGAGATAAAAAGCAGTGAGTTATACTTTTCATAGTCTTAAAGCTAATAGATAACACACACACATATAATGGAGGATGTACTACCGGAGTAGCATAAACGCTACTAAAGGAACCTACCCTACAAGTAAATCTAATTTCTTTTAATTTAAAGCTTATTTAGCCAACTGTACAATCTAGTTCTTAGAATTAATTGCTAAGACCCAATTCCATCTTTAGTGGGTCCGATTGAATTTCATCATCCACACAAACAAAGTGTTGGTCGGAAAGCAACCCTAGAGGGGGGTGAATAGGGTTTTAAACACTTAATGAGGAATTAAAACGTTTTTAAAATGTTTAAACAAAGCAACTTAGCTAAACAACAATATCAAGGAAATAATCAATTTCAAGTAATCAATCCCAAGACAAGCAAATAAGCAATCTCAAAATACAAGCAATAATATAGCAATAAAAAGAGAGCTTGAGTTTAGAAAGATTAAACCAATTTGAAGCTCAAGACTTTTTGTCCTCACTGTTCGGTTTCCTAAACCATATGTCTGCGCTCGGTTAGTTCCCCTAGAATTTTCACTATTCAATCTTCTTCGGGTGAAGATCAAACCTCAATACAAATGTTGCTATGCACACAACATTCACAATGTAGCTATACTCATTACACTTCTCACAAGATATGCTCTCTTGCTCTACAAAGAGACAAACTCTCTTTTGAAATGAAGAATGAATTGTTTGTGGTGATACACACCAATACAATAACTCTCAAGTATTTACAAGATATGAAAATTAGCTCACACTAGAAGTTATTAAGTATTGATCAAAAATATATAGCTCAAAAATGAAGAATATGACCAATGAAATGAATTGAATACTTGAATAACTTTGTATATATGTAAAATGGGTTTGTAGAATGATTCAAGTATATTATTGTTAGAGTGATATACTAAAAGCCATAATTTTGTTGTTGGTTTGGATATGTTATAAACTCGGTTTTGCTATTTTAATGAGAATCTTTATGGGCAATAGTTGGATTATATTATTTATTTAAATATTGTGCATGTGTGTCTTTTATTCCATATAGTAGATGATTTGGTGTGTAGAGTATAGCTTACACACAGAAGATCATATCATCGGTTCTTGTGAAAAATAAGTTTAATGGTTCACAGTTTTAGATGGAATTGAACACCCATCGATATGATTGTAGCACAAATTTTAGTAGTTTATCTTGACTACAGAAAGCAGTATAGTTTTAACTCGTTGTGCTAGTACACTTTAAAATTCCATGGTTATTATGATTATTTATGCTCTTAATCTTGAAATAATTAATAGACATATATATGTAGTGTTTGTTGTTTTGACTCATTAAAAGAGAGATTCATTTATGAATCAATAATCTTCGTGAATTAGATGACGACACTATATGTATGATGAATATTAATTATTGACAGATTCCACGTCCCGGTATAGGGATTGATGATAGCCCCTTGAGAAGCTTATAAGTTTTGATCATGTCAAACCCTGCAGGTATATTATGTTAATCCGACATGTCAAATAAATTAAGTGGTAGGCTCAAGGACTAAGAAGTCATTTAAATATAATTGTCAGTAATTTAATTTAAATGACGGTTATCTGTAATCTTAACGTGGGGAGAATAATAAGTATTTAATAATAAGGAGCTTGAAATTAAATTTGAGATAAGGACGAGAGTGCAATTATAATTCTTTAGTGGTGCGAATTATAATTTATGGAAGGAACTAATTCATAGTGGAATTAGGATTCCAAATTTCCATAGGAAGCCCAAATACTTATTTCTCTTTAAGGTCCCTATCGTAGCTTTATATATATGCCGGCCTTATCTCTTCTCATTATAACAATAATTCTCATGAGTTAGGGTTTGTTCAATTGAGTGAGGAGAAAATTTTGGTAATACCGTAGCCCACACTCGGTGCAAGATTTGATGGCGGAAGGAATACGATAGAAGATTTTTAGATTTTTTGGCACAGGAATCGTAAATCAATCATAACTTTTGATCGCACCGTTGGATCGAGCTGATTTTTGGATATATCGTTCAGAACGCAAAGTTACTTTTATTGCGCAAAAAATCAGGACAATCAGAAGCAGTTTCAGTGGCGAAAACAATCGATTTTCGCAGCCTAGTGAGAATTGAAAAATCTGACCAAATCGTAATCTGATGCTTTCAAACCCTAGTCTCCTCATATGGATCCTCTACATGATCCACAAAGGTGAAATCCCTTTATTCTTATAGGGTTTTAGTAAATTATTTTATTTAATCTATACGCAATATCAAATGATCCTGTATTTACGTCTCCATCAATTATAACATGTCTAAGACCCCATATATATAGCTCCCAATAGTATATGGCCGTTGGATTTGATTAAGAAAAGTTTTGGGTCAAAGGTATACATTTTCAAACTTTCCAATAGCTAGTTTTGTTGACTAGAAATTCAAATTGTTTTGATATTATCTCCTAATCTAACTGTTAGATCATGCTCAAAATTTAGTCAAAAGTGCTAAGCGATGTTGTCTAACTACTGTAAATATTTTAAAATGATCGGAGTTCGAAAAGGCCTCCATTAGACCGTTAGATCAAAACTGTGCAAAAAGTGAGCGAATCTTAAATGTAAAATAAAAATATTTTTGCAATTTAGAAATTTAGCTTCAAATACAATTCTAATGATTTGTGAATCTCAAAAATATGTTTCTAAAATAACTATTTTTATGAGAGCTTAAAATATGATCATTTAAAATTAATATGAATTTATTTTGAAACTTAGTATTTGTAAAATGATTTTTTCAAAGAAATTCAATTTCAAGTTTGTTTGAACCAATCTTTAAAAGATGCATGAATATGTTTGAGCTATAGATATTGATCAATAAAGTAACTTTACATAAATCTTAAGCACTCACTCAATTACTGAATTAACGAGTCTTTGAATGCTTTAATTTGTTTCTTCAAATTGATCTTCACTTAAAACTTTTTCCTTTAAGCTTTTCATATAGTCTTTTGATCATTTGTGCTTCATAATTTGCATTAAGAGATTTGATTTTTCTTGTCTTGTTCAATGATCGAATAATGAAAAAGTGATCATTGTCATGTTTTTCTTGATTTTTCAAGTAAATGAACTATATACTTTTATCAAGAAACATGTTAAATTACACATGATTGATTTATTGTTATTATTAAAATAAGATTAAGACCTTAGGTCAATAATATACTCCCCCTCAATTTATGCAAAGATGACAATTAAGAAGTATTGCAAATATTTGAAATAGTTTCAAAATCAAAATTAATTTTTTTTTAAATAATGCTTTCCAAAGTATGAATGTAGAAAAACATTTACAGTCAGTTTAAAGCATTTAAAGTCAGTTTAAAGCATTTAAAATCTTACTACAACACCAACACCATACACACATTCTCCCCCTATATCAACATCAAAAAGGGATCTAGACCGTGCGAGGGCACTGGATTCTAGATGCATGCGGGGGCTATATATTTTGAATTTTTGCTTTCAAGGAGACAGCTTTCCGTCTTCGGGATCCTTGTAGGGCTAAATGCCTCTTGTCCCCTCTTTTTTATTATCTACCTCGAGATCCTATTTTCTCCTTCAAGTTTTTATAAGGGGTACTCATGAGGAAGGGAAAGTAAATCACAAGTATGCCGAACACCTTCCATTGTACAGGTTCTTCTTGTGCTGCTTGCACTTATAGACGCAAGGGATGTTTGCCATGGTGTGAATATGCACAAATATTTCTTGATGTGATTAGTCGTCAAGATTATCACACAATCTTTACTGTTTTTTGGGTAAAGAGTGTTGCAAAGTTTTTACAAAATGTTTTCGAACATCAATATCTTGAGACTCTCAATTCATTTCTTTTTTAAGTTAAGGCGAGAGTTGAGAATCCCAATAAAGGTTATACTGCGCTCATTATTTCTCTTGAACAGAAGGTAGAAGAGTTACAATCACGGGTGACAGTGTTAGAGGCTTTACAATCACAGGTGATAGCGTTAAAGGCTCAATTAGGAGAGTCTTCCAGCGCTAACCCATGCTTTTCTTTTGCTCCTCTTGGAGGTTCTTCAGGGCTCCTATTGTCGGCAGAAAATGTTGCACCAGATATTAATCTGACTGTCGAGAATCTTCCAGAACATGAGGTTCTTCCAATCGACGCTGATTTGGTGGCATATCCTTCATCTGGAGGATTTTTAGGGCTCCTCATGTCGGCAGAAGAAGCTGCACCTGATATCCTTTCGACTACAGGGAATCTTTCAGAGCATAGTGCTTTTTTGACTGATGTGGGTTTGCCGGCATATCCGACTCTGTCATATTACCAAACTGCTTTGGACGGTTGTTCATTGTAATTTTCTCAAAGTGGTGCTGTTGCAAAGTTTGCCGAGCCAATGAGTCCTGATTGGACAACTCTATTAGATATGGAGCATAATTTTGTTGATTATTCTTCTTCTAGTCTCGATGCTGGTTTAAATTTTGACGTTGATGATCTTCAGATTCTTTTCCCTTCTTTTCTTTAAATGACAGATAATGATTCTTAGACTATAGCAATGATTTTAGATTTGGCGTTGTCTCTAAATATGACGTTGCCTCCTTGTTTAGGAGTGAAACTCAAGAAATTTCTCTTTCCTCCCGTCATGTGTTTCGAGCATCCACTATCCAAGAACCACTTTGTTTTGCTAGCTTTTGGTCTCATGCAAACCTCATCTTCATTTACCATAAGACAAAGGTTGGTCGTTTCTTCATCGCTAGAATCGACATTCGATTCTCCTTCTTCGGAATCGCTCCATTTTCTTTTTAGTGCATACTTCACTTGTTTGAATACTTTATCTTGTTTGTTCCTTTTCTCCTTCTTTCTAAATGGACAATTTGGCTTGATATGACTAGGTTCATGGCAATGATAGCACTTTTTGATTTCATCATTTTCTCCTCTTTGTTGATTTGATTGATCATTGTTTCTTCTAGAGGATGATAGATATTTGTTATCATTTCCTTGAGAATTTTTCTTCTTAGCTAGAAATTTCATAAATTTTCTAGATAGAAGCGCCATGTCTTCATCACCATCCATTGATACATCATTATCTTTATGTTGGATAGTTTTGAAAGCTAAGGTTTTCTTTGATTTTGTATCCGCTTCTTCTTCTCTTTGAAGTTCCTTCTCATGAGTATTTAAAGATCCCAAAAGCTCATCCATGCTGAGTGTTTTGAGATTCTTTGCTTCTTGAATCGCCATCACCTTCGGTCACCACTTCTTTGGAAGAATCCTAAGAATTTTTCTTATCTTATCTTCATTAGAATAAACCCTTCCAAGAAGATCCAAATCATTAATAATAATAGCAAATCTACTATACATGGAGGCAATAGATTCATTAGGCTCCATCTTAAATAATTCATAATCATGAAAAAGTATATTTATATTATCATCTTTAACTTGAGAGGTTCCTTCATAAGTAACCTCAAGTTTGTCCCAAATCTCCCTGGCGGTTTTGCAACCAGAGACTTTATTATATTCATCTATGCTTAATGCACAATTTAAAGAATTTAAAGCTCTAGTATTAAATTGAATTTTCCTAATATCATTTTCATTATATTCGGACATTTTCTTAGGAATAGTTTTTCCATTTTCATTGATTGTGTTAATTTCATATGGTCCTTCAAGTATGACTCTACATTGCTCAAAATCACCATCTTGCAAAAATATGCTCATTCTATTTTTTCAATAGCTATAGTTTTTTTCCATCAAACAATGGTGGCCTAGAAGTGAAAAGACCTTCGAAAAAATCGGTTCCTTGATATATAGACATGATCGTAAACTCTAAGATTGTTAAATCAAAATAAGAGTACAACCTCTGATACCAATTATTGGTCGAAAAATAATCATAGAGGGGGGTGAATAGGGTTTTAAACGCTAAATGTGCAATTAAAACGTTTTTTAAATGTTTAAACAAAGCAACTTAGCTAAGCAACAATATCAAGGAAATAATCAATTTCAAGTAATCAATCCTAAGACAAGCAAATAAGCAATCTCAAAATACAAGCAATAATATAGCAATAAAAAGAGAGCTTGAGTTTAGAAAGATTAAACCAATTTGAAGCTCAAGACTTTTTGTACTCACCGTTCAGTTCCCTAAATCATACGTCCGTGCTTGGTTAGTTCTCCGAGAATTTTCACTATTCGATCTTCTTCAGGTGAAGATCAAACCTCAATACAAATATTGTTATGCACATAACACTCATAATGTAGCTATACCCATTACACTTCTCACAAGATATGCTCTCTTGCTCTACAAAGAGACAAACTCTCATTTGAAATAAAGAATGAATTGTTTATAGTGATATACACCAATACAATAACTCTCAAGTGTTTACAAGATATGAAAATTAGTTCACACTAGAAGTTATCAAGTATTGATAAAAAATATATAGCTAAAAAATAAAGAATATGATCAATGAAATGAATTAAATATTTGAATAACTTTGTATATATGTAAAATGAGTTTGTATAATGTTTCAAGTATATTATAACATGTCTAAGATACCATATATATATATATATCCCAATAGTATATGACCGTTGGGGGTGATTAAGAAATGTTTTGGGTCAAAGGTATACATTTTCAAACTTTCCAACAGCTAGTTTTGTTGATTAGAAATTCAAATTATTTTAATAATATCTCCTAATCTGATCGTTGGATCATACTCAAGTTTAGTCAAAAGTGCTAAGAGATGTTGTCTAATTACTGTAAAAATTTCAAAATGATCGGAGTCCAGGAAGGCCTCCATCAGACCGTTAAATCAAAACTGTACAAAAACTGAGCGAATCTTAAATGTAAAATAAAAATATTTTTGTAATTTAAAATTTTAGTTCCAAATACAATTCTAGTTATTTGTGAACCTCAAAGATATGTTTTTAAGATATCTATTTTTATGAGAGCTTAAAATATGATCATTTAATATGAATTTATTTTGAAACTTAGTCTTTGTAAAATGATGTTTTTCAAAGAAATTCAATTTCAAGTTTGTTTGAATCAATCTTTAAAAGATGCATGAATATGTTTGAGCTATAGATATTGATCAATAAAGTAACTTTACATAAATCTTAAGCACTCACTCAATTACTGAATTAATGAGTCTTCAAATACTTTGATTTGTTTATTCAAATTGATCTTTACTTGAAACTTTTTCATATAAGCTTTTCATATAGTCTTTTAATCCTTTATACTTCATGATTTGCATTGAGAGATTTGATCTTCCTTATCTTGTCCAATGATCGAATAGTGAAAAAGTGATCATTGTCATGTTTTTCTTGAATTTTTCAAGTAAATGAAATATATACTTATATCAAGAAACATGTTAAATTACATATGATTGATTTATTGTTATTATCAAATAAGATTAAGACCTTAGGTCAACACTAAGTACATTTAATACAAAAAAAATACAAGTTCATATATAGCCAATAGAATTATATACAAGCTTCTTTTCATTCTTTTTTTTCGTCCTTAGTTGTATGTAAAAATCTAACTTTTGTATTTCGGTAAACAAGATTACAAGCGATATTATGCTTATATGAAAAAAAATTAGATATAGATTCATCAAATCCCTAGCTTCCTTTATAACGATCCCTCTATCTGCTAGAATGGTACAATCTCAATCCCATATGAAGAGACTAAGAGAGATATGCAAGAAAAAATAAGATTTAATATGTGTATAAAGTACGCCTTGTCCCAAACTAAGATTCTCACCTTCACTTCGACATTTGAATTATAATTATCAATGGGTGAGATTTGACATATTAGTTGTGTCCATAAGAGAAAGTGAAACGCAAAAAGAGAAGTATCAATCGCATCTTATGCACTAAACTAAAAAAAAACTTTAAATAGAAAAGACCTAGTTATCCCCATAATAAAAATGGCAATAAGGACATTGGCATTTGGACAGAAAATAATAAATCATACATAACCATTGGGAGGTTGTTTTCGAAGAGCTCAATTATTCGAATTTAAGGACCATATTAACCACATACCCAAATGTATAATTATTCATCTAGAATTGTTCTTAAAATTATATCAAAATGTAGATTTGAAATTCATCAGAGACTATTTGGCTTAAAAGTACTCAATGATAAAAGTTGATGGCTAACAATGAACATATACCTATTATGTGAAGGCCAAATTCACATTAAAAAAAGCTTTATTTGTTCTAATGTCCTCCGAGTACTCTTTGAATAAGATATTTGACGATGCAAAAGGATATTCAGCATTAGTAGACAGATAAAGGTGAAAAAAATAATACATAAAATCACCAACGAGTTATATATTTTGATTAAGATTAATAATACCCTGCAATATTGAACCATGGTATAACAGGCAACAATAGATAGCAAGTAATATCACCATTTTGGGATTTCAAGGATTATACAAGCAACTAGAACATTTATTTTCAAGAGAAAAATGTGAATGGTTATATCAAATGAATACAAAAAATGCTTTGATAAGAAAAACTCATGTGAGATGTTAACCTTTTTAATTATCAATGCATGAAGCTCCCATTCAGGAACCTTTAATCAAGAAATGAAAAATATTTAAACAGTTATAAATTCAAACAAAGTCAAAATCCTAAAAATGAATAAAGGATAAAAGATTGGATGGTTGAGATTGCAAGATGTTTGACAATGCCTTCGGCATGGGTTACGATTGCCAATAAATATTAAAGCATTACAACTATACATAACATAACTAATAAGAAATCTCTAAGAGCAGACTACATAAATGCTACGCAAAAGCTCTCAGATTGGAATTGCCACTCTACCATTCTATCTAACCTCTCATTACCTAAAAGAGAGTTAAACTTCTATTTTATATTTCACCCAATTGCTCTAGGTCGTGGGTCAAGTTATTGGTTAAAGAGATAGGTCAAACTGAAGCCAAATTAGCAAAATGGGTCAAAATAGAAGTAGGGATCGATCCTCATTATGGATCGATCATGACTGATTTTTCTATAATTTTAAATTTTTTCTTCACTTTTTCTTTTTTCTTCGCTCGTTTAGGTCTTCTAAGTTACTTTAACATCTAATGAACCCCTAGGACTTGGTTTTCCACTTTGTGCTCGTGGTTTAGGGGCAATTTTTGCTTTTTCCTCGGAATCCAAGGTGAATTCCTTTTCGGGAACTCTTTTCAAGCTTTTCTTCTTTTGGGTTTCCTTCTTGCGTTAACCCTCAGCTGCTTAGTTACTTTCATCCTACATAACGGCTTAGTACCACACAAATACCATGCAATGCCATATTTTGATGCTTAAACTGAATTCATACGCAATTTTCAGTTTTAAGAAGGAAACTTATACAAATTGAGCATCTAAAACACTATATATTGTTCAAATTATAGGCCTAATTAGCTGTGCAAACTTTCTTGAACTTTGATGTACCATGGAGAAAATAGCAAACAGCTAAACCGTGTGTTTGTTAATTTTTTTTTTAAGTTCAAGTGTGCTTGATTTTTCTTTTCATTTTTTTTGTTTGAAATAGAAAAATTTTATCTAAATGAAATTTAATTTAAAAGGGAATATATTAAAACGTTTTGATAAAAGGGCAGTCTCTACAAATATATAAAATATAAAATTAAAAAGTTATGAGTAATTTGTGTAAATAAATCAAATGTTGGGGGTGGTTTATGTAAATAAATTTGATTTTCTGTTATGGTTTTTAATAAAAGTTGACCTAATCAACAACAATTAAAAAATTATTGCAACAATTGCCGGCAAACAATGTTAGATCTGAAAATGTTCAAAGGCTGTTTGTTATATTTTTTGCCATTTGACAATTAAAAAATTAAATAAATAAATTGGAGATTTATTAAGGAAATTACATCAATCTTTATCATTGAGTTGTACTCAAGTTGATGGAGAATGATTGATTGATTGATTCAACCCCACCTTCATAATGGTGCAATTAAAATGACTGCCCCACCTTTTCTCTTTCACCCTTTTTAAAATTTAAACGGCATAAAGTTGAAAGAAAATATAAAAAATAAAAAATAAAAAATAAAATTGACTCATTTATATACTACCCTGAAAAGTATTACTACGTATAACGTCTTTTTAAGATGCATGCTACAAATTCTACAAAGAAAAAGAGTTAATCCTGCATGAATACCAATTATATGGCAAAATTTAATTCTGGTTCAAAAATTATTATTTTTATTTATAAATTCCTAATATATACTTTATGTATTATATATATATATGTATGTATTTAAGTGCAAAATTAATATGGATCGTTCGTATACGAATTGGCTCTTTATTGATAAATTTTCGGCATTAAAATATAACTCTTTGTTCTCAGTAACAATAATTATATATTTGTCACTAAAGATACCGTTTGTACTTGATAAATTTTTTATGTGAGCAAAATTATTTGAAATTGTGGGGCATAATAAAAAAGTGCAACTTGTCAATTCTAATTTAACTCAACTTAACTCTAATTAAGTAATAATAAAGTCTAAAAAAATCATTTCAATAAATACGTTGCTGATGTTTTGGAATTGTAAGGTTGTGTTTGGTTGCTCTCTTTTTTTTTTTCTTAAAATTTTAAAAACTCAACTCAAAACCAACTCTACTTTCACACTTCCCAAAATTTATTTCACTGTACTTTCTCTCTCTAAATTTTTTTTAAAACGCCATAATTTTAAATTCAAAAATCAAAAAATAATAAAAAATATATATTTGAAACCTACTCATCGAGATCTATAAAAAAAGATCCATTGTGACTATTTTTTGAAATTTTTTATGTGTTTTTTTCATTGGTTGAAAAAAGTCAAACAAAACCAAATTCACTTTTCAACATAAAAACTCTAACTCAAAACATTCAACCAAACACCAAATTTTTAAAAACTTATCTAGAAAACTTGTCTAGAAACATTAACCAAACACCACCTAAGTTTCCTAAAGATGGGTAATTTTTTTAGATAGAGCAATTTCTTTCATTACTTTCGTCGTCTTTCTTTGTTCTTCTACCAAACTACCAATATAAAAACTGAAAACAAAAAACACAATGTATAATATTTGATTAAGGTTTATAGGTCGGGTTTGGTTCATATCAAGACACATATATGTATAACTGTTTTATTGCCAACCCGAACATGACTTATTTAATTAATCGTTTTATTTAGACCAATTAATTAACCAATATAATATAAATGGATTATGCATAACCTATCTAACTTAATTCTAATCATGTTACTTACGAGTCAATTTTGAGTTAATCACATCAGATTTAGTAACTCGAAAACAATTTTTTTATTAAATAAATAATATCCGTATGTATATCAGGTCAAGATATCATTTACATGCAAACTTGAAAATTGCATAACCTATCTAACTTAAATCTAAATGTGTCAATTTTGGGTTAGTTTCTGGCTAATCATGTTAGATTTAATAACTCGAAAACAACCCGTTTATTAAATAAGTTAGTCGTGTCTAACATAAAATCGACCTGGATTTGTTTATACTTGACCCAAACTCACTAATTTCATATCGAGTTCATGTTAAATTTGTGAGTTGTGTCAAATATTGCACGAAAGAAAAAGAATTTATTCACATAAACATAAACAAGTGATGAAAATGTATTGTATAACAAAATTAATGATTTAAGTTATGCCAATAGAATAAACAAATCAAAAGAAGTTTCACTGTATATATATATATAATATTTATTGCGAAAATTAACCCAAAAGAAGTTTCAACTTTACAAAGATAACTTGCAGGAAGATATGGTTGAATCACCTGGATGTTGACCTTAATGGCTATCTTATCAACATCATCACTCTTTCTCTCTCATCGCATGTAACCTTGCCCCTACCTTTTCTTTCTTTCCTTTTTTTTTTTTGGGGACAAAGTTAAGCAAAGATTTAGAACAAGTTTAACAAATCATTTAATTTATTTATTAGATCGAAGATCACTTGCCATAACTTATATTAACTTAATTATATATGTTACAATTCCAACTTTAAAAATATATGTTTTAAGGGAATTATAAAGATGAGATAACATTTTGTGTAGCTAGTGCTACTATATTCTACATAGATCGAGTTTTTCATCATTTTATTAAATGAACCCAAAAAAATTCAAATGATATGTTACATTAAAATTTTATATAACATTATATTATCAACATTTATGTTTAATTTTTTTATGAATTTTTTAAGAGATGATCTATTAATTATAGATGTCATTTCCACTAAAGTTTACGAATTAAAAAAAATGCAATCATTCACCTTTCAAATTATAAAATTGACTCAAGTATTTGAATGAAAAACAAAATGAGCAAGTATATACAAAACCAAAACGATGCACCCTCTCTTACTGCATACAATAATTCTGAATAATAGATACAATGGTAATATGTTTTTAAATTATGTGATGAAATTTATTTAAGTATTTAAACCATGTGTATTTGTTCACAATAGTAGTTGTAGTTCAAAATTTCAATGAAATTGAATGTACGATTATAATTTGAAGTAATAAAGGAGCAAATAAAATCAACTGATATTATTATTCACGTACCTTTCACAAAATAATTAGAATCAAGTCGAGAACAATTTTAATCTTTTTTTTTTAAAAAAATCCTTTAAAGCATAGATGTTAGGCGCGAATATTACCCTAATTGCGTCTGCGTGTGTACATGTCTCATTTAAATTTCTTAGTAAAAAAGGCTGAAAAGAAATATTGGAGCATCTCTCGATATTCATGGACCACACTCGGATTTGACGGTTGGTGGATCCATTCAAGGACTACTATTAACTATATATATTATATGTGTCGTGTCATTGTCTTTATATATTATTATTATTATTATTATTATTATTATTATTATTATTATTATTATTATTATTATTATTATTATTATTATTATTATTATTATGCTAATTAATTAATATCACCACTCCTTAATAACTTCATTAAAGTTAATTAATTAATTAAATGAGTAGGCACTAGAAATGTAGAAAACGGGATACTAGAGGGTTTCTCTACAAAAGATTTTTGAAAAAAAAAATTATGGATTAATAATTTTTTAAATTAAAAGCATATATTTAACCAAACTTTAAAAAGTGCAACGTTAATTTTGTAGTAAATTTTTGAATTGTAATATTTTATGGTATCGTGTAGAATTAAATTTGCATTCTATATTTTTTTTAGCAAATCACTATGTCTTAGTGTTTAATTAGTAGTGTTTTATAATTATTTCAACAAGTTATAAATTTAAATCCATTTATTAATAAATTACACATGATAATTTTTTTTTTCATTATGCAAAGTTAAGTTTGCACTTGTTGTTTTATAATACATGACTATGTATTGGGATTTATTTGACATTACTTTGTGAATGCTACACAAAAATATACTTGTTAAAAAATATAAACACATCATGCAAAATAAATTTACATTAAATTTTTTAGATTGCAAAGTTAAGTTTGCACAAAATACAATTTTGGTCAAAGCCCTCATTTTAAAACAAAATTGATAAACATGCCCTTATTTCAAAAAATATTTTCTCAAATTTTTTGTAAAAAATATTGTTAGACAAGATCTTTTATTTTATTTTCGGTATAGAAATTAAGGTTTCTAATCAAGGGAATAAACTCTCATGATTAGCTTCTTAATTATGAAAAGTGCTTCATCCATAATGAGCTCACTCATCCACCTTTATTCTCTTTTACTATTTATTATCAATATTCCATCATAATCATATCCCCCTTTTAAAAGAACTTAATTGATGAGCATGTGCTCACACCTAATTATAATCCCATTTAATTTATTATCATTCAATAGACATGCCAATGTTTTATTAACAAACGTAATTATCCCATTTCCACCCATGCCTTAACTATAATAGTGACAGCCTAATTATTCTTTTCATGTGTTTAACTTTTGTTTGTTTACCTTTTGTATATCTTTTTGTTCTTTGAAAGCAAAGAACCCCAACCTTGCCTAATGCATTAAGGCTTCGTTTGGTTGGCGGTAATTGAAAATGTGAATGGATATTTCATTCTCAGTTTAATTTATTATTGCGTTTGGTTGTTAAGTTACTAAGATTTAAGATTGAGTAATCCAATTACAATAGGATATATATTCCCAATTTTATTACATATCTGAATGTCACCAACAACGTGATATTTTAGGAGCAAGGAATCTCAGTTCTTTGAAAAAATAAACCTAGATTATGAGCGAATTTATAAGCTCTCTTGGAACAAAATAAAAGCGAACATTGATTTTTGAACACATTGACAGTCATAATATTCAGAACACATGCATCCTAATTTTATGTAACATAGAATTGAAGTAAAACTAAAAATATATATAGAATAAATATAATTCAACTTATTCAATTATAACGAATGGGAGACCTGGTGCATGTGTAGTACGTTGAACAAAAAGGACGCGCAATGTTTCAAGTCCGCTCACCCCGTCTTCCCCCAAAATCTTGAACCACACATCTACCTCAAGAAAGAAAAAATTATAGCCAGTGGATACAAAACATCTTGCACTTGTCATACATAATACATTGATGATTTATTTGGTGATTTTATTTTAATTTTCTTTATCAACCTTATATGGTGAGCCATTCTGGATTTGAAACGCAAATTGGAAGAATTGAAATTCGTAATTAGAAAACAAAAGTGATGGTAGAAGTGAAATTTATATATATAGATTGAGAGAGAGTCCCATTCTTAAGAATCATCTTTAAGTTAACTAACTTAAGGACCGTATATTTTGAGAGAATAAATGGATGAATTTTTTCATGAAACTTTGAGCTGATGATCTCTATAATTACTTAATGAGTAGACCATCTCGATCAAATTTTGTTAAAAATTTCAACCAAGAAGTGGGTTAACTAATTATATATATATGTGTGTGTGTGTGCGCGCGCGTGCACATTTCCGGACGTTGAAATTTAATATGTTTAGTTAACCCACTTCCTAGTTCAATTTTTTTATGAAATTTTGTAAAGATGATCAACTCATTTTAGAGATCATCTTTGTCTAGTTTCATGAAAAACTCCATCCATTTATCCTTCAAAATTGACGGTTCTTAAGTTAGTTAATTTAAAGACAATCCTTATAAGAAGGAGACTGTATACATATACATTGGAGGGCATCATATTTGATGTGGTATTGATACCATTATAGGCACATATGACTAAGCATTTGTTATGTCTCGTCTACTTTGCTATATATTGCTGAATATATAGAATGATGCCACCTATAAAATTTCTTATATACTTTAGCGATCTCTTTCGAGATATCACCCTTAAAGTGTAGAATCATCATCCCATCTATTATTATTTAAGCATGGTATACAACTATCATAATGCATTCATGTGGTGGTGAAGCTACATTTTAGAGTGTATCATCGCTCTAACTTTATTTATATCAGTTTTGCTCATTATGTATTGCACGATCATCTTCATATATGTTTTGTGTTTTTTTTAAGTATGTAATATCATTAATAATAAAGTTCGAAAATTACAATAAGAATAAATAATTGCTCAAACTTCTTTGTATTTCTTTGATTTAGGATTAAAATAGAACTTGGAAATGGTTACAATTTATCATGTTGAATAATATAATGGGGATGCATGCTCGACCTGATTAATTACTATTACATTCGTCTCTCAAATTAAGACTTCATTACATTTTTATTATTTTTAGATATGTTTGAAATTAAGAGTCTAGCTGCTTACATTTTCAGAACATGATTAGCCAATTGAAACCACAACTCTATTTTAAATTAACCATGCACCAGTTGCGATGAACGGTCAATTCTTAATAAATATGAATGTCAAACATAGACAATTAAATTTTTCTTACTGTATATATATATATAGGAAATAAAAGAACAACTAAGATCCTTTTAACAAAAGAGTTAACCTGAATGTCAGCCTTCAGATAATCAATCACCTTCGGCGAAGGGACAAGCATCCTGTTCGATAGCTTCACTTGGCTGACCCGCACCCAACTTGGTTAGCTTAATTATCTGCTTACTTGATACCCTCTCCAAGCGTATATGCACCATCACTGCTTTCCATAACTTCATAAGAACCATGCCATATATGTAGTCTCAATCAAGATGGACTAGCAGACGTACGGTGAGTTTGGAATCTGTTTCCACAATTGCATTTGCATGTCTATTTCGATCTTCTCTTGTATCAACGTGTGAGAAAAATATCTTTTTGTGCGCGACTTCTTTCAGTTTAATAAATTTTGGACATAAAAGGATTTGTTTCAATGAAATGGAAGAAAAAATTAATAAATCATAGATGATCACGGATGTTCATGTGCATAATCAATTCATACTCTTATTTAAACAGAAAATATTATTTGTGCAATTTTTTTTTGGAGTAAAGATATTAACACTCTAAAAAAATATATTATAATACTCTAAAATTGTTTTTAATGACCAAAAAATGTTTCAAAATATCCGTATAAAATGTTACTGAAATGATTTTGAAATACTAAGATATTTTTGTGTAGTACTAATATCATTACAATTTTTTTATATATTTTTTGGTGAATTGAATAAAAACTATTTTTAAAGTTCAATCAAATAATTAGCATAACTAGAATCTTTTACACATAATTCGATTGGATTTGATTCAAACAACTCAATTGTATCGAAATACTAAACTTATAATATTATGGCTAATATATTAATTAGTTTAATAAGCCAGGTACTGTTTTATCGAAATTAATTAAGGACGTGCTTAGTCCGTACAGATGGGATGATGTGTACGTATTGAGTTTTATTGATGAATAACGAGAGCCACACGTTTTGAAGACTTGAAAGGATAACCTACGGCCAGATGTGGTCGGAGATAGGTGCCTCATTTGGCCGACATAAGCTGCTACCCGTCACAACACTGACTTTGACTCACATTAATGCATTGGTTACACCATCACATCTGCATAAAGTAACGTTAATCCACAAGTTCATAAATATATTATTAAATTTCTTTATATAGCATATATTAAAAAAAAAAATAGCCATGCAAAATCCATATAGTTCATATAGATGTAATAAGATTGAGAAAAAAATAAAATAAAATTCCCGAATATGGCTACTTTTACCAAAAAAAAAAATCATACTAGTAGGACTTACTTTTTTAGTTCATATGAGAGTAATGTTGGTTCTTATGATTAAAAATTTAAGCGTACAATAAGTTTATCTTTTACTACCATACATGTGTATATTTACTCATTAAATTGATTGTAGTGTAGACGCAATGTGTATGCTATTAAAAGGTATGCACTCTTATTATTCATCACGTTGAAGAATGCACACATCATGCATAAATCTGAGTTACTTTTTTGAATCATAATTTTAAATTCCTTTAGGATTATTGATTTTTTTTATGTATGTGTAACTCATATATATATATATATATATACACATACATATATTAAATATAATCCGTGTCAAATGTACTATTCGTCTTTAAAAAAGTCTTGCAATTTTAAATATATAATATTTTATCCGTTATATAATTTTGTAATTTAGAAACAATCTCCCCTTATTATAAGATATAATTTAAGATTAAAAATGAACCAGTAATTAAGTTATAAGTTGTTATTCTTGCTTAAACAAAAATTGTAAATGGGTCACTTGTGTTATTGTTCTTTTTTTCAATTTTTTACATATACAAAATTACAATCACATTTTACCAAAGGATATTACATAGCATAAAATGCTCACATGATAGTTTAGGTAAAGATGTTCAAAATATATTATGATTAAACGAACGCCAATCGGTCCAATTTAGTATATTTTACTAGATTTTAAAAATTGATTAGATTGAATTGACTATCAATTTATAAAAAGCTGCGAGTGCCAAAAAATTTAAGTCTCCCCACAAGAAAAGTTCAAAGTAAAATTAGTTGGATGAGTAGTAAGAAATGGTAATAGAGATAATGATTTTTGTTTATAAGGTAGGTTCATTAGATAGCGCTAATGCTAATCCGGTAATACATCTCTTTTTGTAGTTATATATAAGCTCAAAGGCAAAATAAACTTAGAGAATGTTACAAGTAAGATACTTAATTTCTCTTTCTAAAATTTATTACCTTATATTTGGGACCTTTGAAATGATCTTTCCTTCTTCTATTTATAGGTACAGAATTAGGTTACAAAACTTCATTAGAGTAAATAATAAAAAGACTACAAATGACAAAACTAATACACTATTTTAACACTTTACAGGTGTCCTAAAATTGTATAAGTTACAAGTATCCTAGTCTTATCCATAATCTACGTAGAAATGGCCATCTTAACTATAGCACGACCATATCGTCATTCGGTGACATCATCATGACCACCTCGGCAACATCATAACTATATCAGCTTATATTTATTTACCTTGGTAGAGGGATAACCATTTTGGCATAACTAACTTAGCACTTAGCCCATAGTGGATTCTACATTTGCTATTCTGATGGTCCACAGTGCTAGGCTTAACTTAGTAATGGACTTGGACAATCAACTTGGCTCGATTTATATTCTATAATTGTTGGGATCCTTTATTTGCCCCCAAGCATGTGAACTATGTTGTTGAGTTAAGTTCATATGCTTGGCTCCTCAGTATAATAATCTTCAAAATCATTAAAAAAATCCAAGTTCGAGTTTTCACCTTCCTTGGGAAGTTTCAATTCGTGTAGTTGAAATTAAGACATGTATCAAACTCTTATTAGTCAGCACAGGAAATTTAAAACAGGCGGGAAAACGACTGTTTGATCATATTTAATGGCTTTCATCATTACTTGATGATTCCCAAGAAACCGTCGTCTTGGCCAATGAGAGAAGGGAAAAAATCATTGTATTATCATACTACCCTTTTCTCTTTTATATAAACCCTTTGTTTACGTCATCATTTTCATCTTTACTTTTCTCTCCCTCATATTTTTAGAGTGGGAAAACTCTTTTAAGAACCTTCATTTTTCTCAAATTTCTCTTATAAATTGTAAATCCAAATTTTTGTTTCGCTATTTGCTGATCATCGATTATTTGTTCATCTCTTCATATCCAGAATTTTTCTCTTCAAGTAAGTCTTTTTTTTATAGGCTCATTATTCATTCAGTTGTTCATAATTTATTCGAGTGTTATTCAATTTTCTTAATTTTTTTCCTTTTTTTGATCTGAACTCTGCAAAAATTCAACCCTAATTTTATTAATGGGATAGTATGTACTCAAATCATACATTAAAGGTGAAGAACTCAGTCATAAATACCTCCGTAAGGATCTACCTTATAGTGAATATGAAGAGTGCAAAAACCCTTATGAAAATTAAATTCTTATACCAGGAATTTATCCCATCTATACATAATTTTTCATGCAAGCTGGCCTGAAGATCCTTTTTGATCCTTTGTTAGCGAATTTTCTAAGCAAAACTAAGTTTCACCTCAGCCAAATAACCCTTAATACACTTAGAATAGTTTTAGGCATAATCGAATGAAATAGGCATTGTGGACTTATCCATGATTTATATGACATTCGATATTGTTATAGTTTAGGGGTGAACAAGAGTGATAAGAGATGAAACATGAAAGCTAGGGTTAACTATCCCTCTCTAGTTAAGGCTTTACTAAATTCCCATAAATATATGTATGACGACATAGTTATTATCTGTAGAGCCTGACCCTGTTAATAAGCCAGTGCCTAGGAAATTCAACACACTTTGTTTATATTTATGATGACTTTTGTAAAAATTTCTTAATTGTTGTTTCTCGTCTTGATCGAGTTAATAACAGCATGTCTTTTGCAATCGATAAAGTTTTTTATAAGCCCGGCAACACTTTCATCCATGCCAATCAGATAAATGCAATATCAAATCACAGTTCGGCACCCATAAATTGCCCACATGTTGCTCGACGACACTCACAAAACCACTTCCTTTATTAAGAGGACCCCATGATCTCACTAAGTTGGAAAGAAATAGTAAGATTGGTTTGAACATCATCAACACTAGGATTTTAAAGAAAGATACTTTGAGAGCTACTCTACGGGAGGCTGATAAGGACTCAAGCGGCGAGTATAAGGGAGAGGGAAATTCTAAGAAAATGGAAAAATGGGAGAAAATAAGTCCTCTGTCGTGATGAAGACTATTGGTCATTCTGCTAAGCCAACTGGTGTGAGAATCCAATAGTCTTTGGCTAACCAGGTTGTCGTTGCTGACATTCCAATTACTTAGCCGATCTGTGAATTCAAAATTGGCTAAGTGGTTAATATCTCTAACCTAGAGAGTGATGGTCAACAAAGAGAGAGATAGAGAGGACCCCGGAATTAAAGCCTTTTTTATGAAGGCTTCTCAAAACTTCCCACCAAGAAAGTAGGCAAATAATTGCGGAGAAGAGGAAACTCACTGGGGTTAAGCCCTTCAAACTAGATGAAGAAAGGGAAAAAGTGAAGAAGAGAACATGCCTCCCTGTACTGTGGCCCAGGCATTAGCAGTAAATGAGAAGTCTGCATCACTAATTGGCATACCTAGAAACCCGGCACATCTTCCCAAAAAGAAATAAAAGGTTGTCCACATAGTTCAAGATCCCCCTTCTGTTGGGGTTATGATTGAGCCCAGAAATTCCATTTTTAATCCATTAAACAAGGCTTAATTAGCTTATAGTTACTGTCTAAAACCAAAAATTGCATGTAAATTCAGTTTAAGCATTAAAAGAAGGCACTGCATTGTATTTCTGTGTTACTAAGTCATTTTGCAGGCCTAAAGTGGCTAGGCAACTGAGGTTGGATGTAAGAAAGAATTTTGAATATGAAAAAGTGCAAAAAGAAGGCTCAAAGGAGAAGTTAATATCCATTTCGAGATCTGAGGCGAGAAAAATTCGACAAACTGCCCCCAAAGCACTAGCAAAAAGAGAATAGCAAGTCCCTATGCATGAATAAAGTGAATACAAATGTCTAAGAGTGATTCCAATAGGAAAGAAGCTCAATTGACTTAATTCAGCAGTTTCTGAGCAAAACCAAGAACTACCATAAAAAGTTCGAAGTTGTAATTGATAAAAGTTTTTATCCATTGAGAATTTGAAGAAATCTCCAAAAAAAAAAGTTGTAGAGAATTGAATTACCTACGCATAGGCGAAAACGGTGCATCAATCGAAGTTCAAAGAAAAAAGTTATGACAAAAAAAAACCACCAAAAAGTTATGCGCAGGGATCGATCCCCACTCGCTAGGATCAACCCTCGCCCACTTTTTTGGCATGTTTTTTATTTTTTAGCTCTTTTTGGCCCGTTTCTTTAAGGGTTATTTAAGCCACGATTAAAGACACTTTTGTACTATATAAAGGGTCATACGGCTCATATTTTAGGGTACGCAACAATTTAGAATCAATTAACAGAAAGGTAAAGAGCACCATAATTTTCTTTGGAGTTTTTGCGCTTATCTGAAAATCGAATTTTGAGTGTTTTATTATTTCTTTCTTCAAAACAATTGTTAGGTTAATTTATTTATGATATTTTGAGGCTGGAACATCAGTGTATTCAACATTAATTTATCGTTCAATTCAGTTTCAATCGCATACCGTGTAGACCCTAGCTTTATGTTTTATTTTAATTTAATTGCTTTTGATTGTTCGTTTTCTTTGCTATTCATAGATTGGTTAATTTAGATCATATATATTCTATAATTAACCTTAAAACCTCATTTTAGGGGCTGGTTCTAGGGTTTATAAGTATGTTTTGTTGGTTTTTCAATTTTTTATCGATCAATGCTTGATTCTCGCTTTGTATTCAAGTAGTTTATAGTTTTTTCATGTTATTCATGTGTGATTCATTTTTCATCATTAGTATTCTAATTTTTTAGAATTTTTAGGGTTTAATTTGATTTTCTTTAGTTTTGTTGATTTTGAGTTTGTTTACTGTTTTAGCCGTAAAATCTTCGTTTTAAATCAAAATTTCAGAGCCAAAAGTTCTCAAATTTGAGTTTTTATATTATTAGGTATTTATATATTGTTTTTCAAGATTTATAATCTTGTTTGCTTGTTTAATTTGATTATGGTTAGCTAAATCCTTTGTTAGGGGTCCATAGTGAAAAATGCGTAATTAATCATTGAATGTAATCCAATCTAGGTTTGAATATAATTTTTTATTGGTTATAGATCACCTACTAAATGTATGAGTATTTTATTATCTTTGCATGCTTGAGAAACATGTTTCCATAAGTTAGCTCAAAAGTTCCATTTGATTAATAACCGTAAAAATGTCGATTAACGGATTTTTGCACCAAAATCCTAATGTGGATAATTTGAGGACGGTTTTTATCCTTTAATTAATTGGATTAGTTTCTTAAGTAAATTGACTGATTTCGGCACTGCTTTAGTATTTATTCACATAAGTGTCGAAAAAGTGTTAATTTTGACTTTCGGCATTCTTTTTAAGACGGATTTGCTTTGAATCATGTTCAAATATATTCAAACCTTATAAGAGTGTTAAGATACTAATTTTTGAGATATTTAATCAACTTGGATTATTTTTGTCACGCACTAGCAATACTAGGTTCTAAATTACACTTTTTTCAAAGTCAAAAGCTTCACTATCGAATTCTATTGCTTAAAGCTAGTCTATATAGTTTTTGTCACGCATGAGCTATTATATACTTATAGTAACAATATAATTGGATGGTTGGAGAGTCTAGGAGCTAAATCTTAGATGAAAATCTTGTTTAAACTTTGGATTATCCGATCGGACTAGTTTCGTATTCCCTAACTACAGATACCCTTAATATTTGTTTCTCGTTGTTTTAAGTTCATTTAATATTTTGATTTGTTTAATTAGTGCGCTATTTTAATTAATTAATTTTTTTTTGTTTAATTACATGTTCCTTTAGTGCATTTAGGATGTCTTTTAGGTAGATAACTTGCCCTTGTGAATTCTCTTTACTTTTGGACCATAGGATTAGATTTTTCTTTCGTTTTATTTTAGTTAATTAATAGTTTTAATTTTCTTTCTTATTACCCAAGTTTATCATTTTTTTTATTTTTCTCATCTTCCTCTTGAAAGAAACATTTATAACTCAAAGAACTACCCTCCTTCCTGTGGATCGACCTCGGACTTACCAAGTATTTATTACTTGATCAACCACCTATACTTGGGTGTAATAACTCACGTTGTTTTCGCTGAGTCAGGTTAATAAAAACTTGGAGGTCCAAATTAACCTAAATCCCCCAATTAGAACTCCCCCTCCTCCAGTTATCAATGTGGAGGCCAATCACACTGGCCAACATAGCTTACTCCCTCTAGTTGTAGTCCATGAAGCTGGAGGCTTTTTTCTAACAGTTGACCTCCTGCCTTGTTCAATCCCTAATAGTACTTCCCTATGAAAAATAGGATGATGACAGTGGAAGACTCTACACTGAATGACAACGAGAATATTTTGTTCTTGTCCATAGTTTAACCCTCTCTAAAGACAATGGATATTTGAAAGCTGTTGGCACTGCTGATCTGTAAGTGATGGACTGCTAATGCCTTATCACAGTAAGTTCTTGTGTGTATATATATATTTAATTTACCTTTATTTTGCCATCTTCAATTGTGATTAACTTTTATTGTTTTTTTACAGCTATCCAACACTTTGCTGAGCTTTATACTCGGTAAACTAAAGACTTGAAAAAGGAGAGGTCTTCCAACAAGGAGTTAAAAGACTTGGGCAAATACAAAAAAAAGAGGTTAACCTTAAGCTGATAGTTAATGCTAAAGTCAAACAAGACGCTAAAGACAAGCATTCCTTTAATAAAGGGATTAAGTCCTACAAGGACCATGTGGTTAATTTGTAGAAGGCCTTGGATGCCGAGAAGGCTGCTAAAGAGGAAGCTGAGATAAAAACATTTGAGCACTTAGAGAAGCTAAAAAAAGAGCACGGAGATGCCATAGTCCAGGCCAGAGAAGAGGATTATAATGAAGCAATCTTTGGTGATGTCGATAAGGTACATGGCTTGAAGGACAAGATCTATAGGACTGGCTATGAGCCTGGTTTCGATAGTCGTGTCATCTTTGATGACCACGAACTATACGGATGAGTTGTGTTATGCCTTCTTAGAGCCTTTTTAGTTGAGATGGAAGATCCTGGTCAAGGGGAAGCTATTGGTGGATAAAATAATGACACCAAAGCCAACCCCTGGAAACTTTGGTGTTAAGATTTGAACGACTTTAGCCTTCTCAGCTACTCGGCTTTTAGTGTAAATTGGTGCTGGGGGAGAATTTTCAGGAGCTGGTGGGGTGTTGTTGTTTTTTTGGTTTAAAGTGCTTAGTTGAAGAAGCCTCTATCTTATCATCCTGGATTTGTTGGATTTGACTTTTTCAAGTGCTCCTTGAGCAATAATTAATGGGCTTGATTTTTATGAGCTTTGTAAGATCACTATGAGAATTGCCCTCCCCAGCGCTTTTCAACATAATTGTTGTCCACTGCACCCCTCCTAGAGGCATCAGGTAGAGCAGGATTGTCACAATCGGTAGAAGTCGTAGGTTGCCATCGTTCGTTTATTGGTGATAATGTGAAGTTTGCGGACCGTCTGCCCAATTACACGTCTCGACCATTTTTATTAGTTTTCTAAAAACTAAATAGGGTTACTGTTTGATTGAAAGGTGATGAAACTAAGAATGCTACAAACTTGAGAAACAGATTCCCATAAATGGCGCCAATTGTGGGTGCCAAAATTTGGGTCTCCCCGCAAAGAAAGTTCAAAGCAAGATTAGTTGGACGAGTAGTAAGAAATGGTAATAGAGACAAGGATTTTTGTTTATAAGGTAGGTTCCTACGATAACACTAATACTAATTCATCAATACGTCCTCCTTTTTTATGTTGTATATAAGCTCAAATGCAGTAAACCTAGGGAATGTTACAAATAAGCTACATGCTTCTCTTTGTACAATTATTTACCCAGCATTCAAGACCCTTGAAATAATCTTTTATCTTTCTATTTATAGGTATAGAACTATGGTTATAATACTCCATTAGGGTAAACAATAAAAAGATTATAAAGGGCAAAACTTAGGCAGTACTTTAACTCTTTACAAGTGTCCTAAAATAGTACAAGTTATTAAGGCTAGATTTGGTTTGGTAACTGAACCAATCCTTTATTACCGATATTGAACTGATAATTTTAGTTAAGCAAAACCATAATTTAGTAACCGCGGTTAATTCGATTTTAATTCGGTTACAGAATTTTTAGTAACCGCGGTTTGAATCGGTTGTGGTTTTGGTAAAACCAAAATTTAGGGATAAGAGCATAAAACAACACAAAAATTAACAAATTATGAAGAATTGGGGTTAAAAGGAAAAAGGGATAAGATACAGCTTGGGGAAAAATAACTAAGAGAGCCTAATAATCGCAATAATAATAATTATAATTGATGGTGCGGGTTACTTGTGCGACCTGTCCTGCCGACCTCGAGCTGGCATATGGCTGAACACTAGCCCTGCTGTCGAGCTCATTGCTCGGTAAGGAGCTCGGAAAAGACCTCCTGTGATCTCGTGAAGGGAATGGATCTCTTACCTAAGGATCCACTTTGAACTACATGTTACGGAACGCGAATCGCGAAATCACTTTCGACGAGCTCGAAGATTTTATCCCTCCCCTTCATCATCCAACCACTCTGCCATAGTGGGTGGCGAGGGCATGGGTGACTGTTACCTACTCTACAGAGCGCGCAAAGGTTCATTTACCTTCATTAAATGCATACCCACTGCATTTAATGCACCAGAATTCATGGAGAAGCAAGGTCAGAGTTGGTACTGAGGCTGGCATGGCTCCAAACGTACTCCGTACACCCTGGCCGCGTCTTCTCCCTAGTGATATATATACCAGGGGCATTTACTCCCCCCACCAACCAAGCAAAAAAAAAGGAAGGAGAGACAGTTGACAACCAAATTTCCCTGATAGAAATTAGACTAACTCAGCTCGATTTCTGAATCCCCCTTATAATACCAGGAAAGTAGAAGTGACAAGAGAGACTTTTGTGAGTTTGTATACTTTTAAATCCATTATTAATACAAGACAAACCGAGCTCCGAGCTCCATTTCACAGGGGAGGAATAACCCGTATCCCTATACGAGGCCAACCTCCTTTATAAATTACTGCCTTTCCTAAGTTCGGCATTTTTCTCTTTATTGCACTAATCATTTGTCCTCATCTGATTGACTGCGTGGTGCTAAGGACAACTCTCTAGTTTTCAGCATCAACAATAATAATAAAAACAATGAAGAAGGATATGGTGAAAACCTGACAAAAATCAAGAAGCTCAATGAATTTATAGAAGAATAAACATAAAAGGTGTTTTTTTGGGGGCAATTCTTGTCCATATTTGGTGAATCTACAACAATCGCATCACACAATTTTGCTATTACTCCTAGGGACAAATCCTCCACCATGAAATTTTAAAATCATAAGTATTTTTCTGCAATTCTTGTTCATATTTGACGAATAACCTCCATAAACCCCATCATCATGCTTCGGAGTCCCAGCAGATATATGTGAAAAATTAGTTGTAGCCTTAACCATATGTTCTGAATTGGGAGAAGAGATGGCGGTGTTAGGGAGGAAAATCCATAGGGAAAAAGATATTAGCCAATTGATGTGGATGTCTTATAAGGCGACGTTGTTGTTGGTGAAGCTCATATTAGCACCGGTGAGTTGAGAGAGAGAAATTGAGTCTGTGAAAATGATAGATGAGAGGAAAGTAGAGAACTAAATGGTAGAAATGTTTCTCTTAGATTGTAATTTGTGGCCTAGATTTAATTTGAAATATATTTAAAAATATATATAAAATTGGTAAGCAAATATAAACCGTTACCACACCAGAATTTAGTAAGTTAGTTACCGATTTTAATCATCTTGGTTCGGTTTTTCAGTTCAATTTTCAGTTTTTTAGTCTAAAATGCAGCCTACAAGTTAAATGTGTCCCATTTTTCTCCAAAATCCACATAGAAACGGCCATCTCGACCACATCACGACCATATCGGTACTCGATGATGTCATCACAACCACCTCAGCTACAGCACAACCATATCGGCATATACCTATCTACCTCGGCAGAGGGATAACCACTTTGGCACTTAGCCAAAAGTGGGTTTTGCACTTGGTGTTCTGAGGGTCCATAGTGAAAGAGATATGTCCTAGGATTATTCATAGATTATGATTTGTACTTGGATATCTTATGCTTATTGTCATTAATAAAGTTTATTTCATTTCACTTTATATTCTCTAATAAATAATATATATTAATATTAGTTCATCAAGTACGTGACTTGATTGTGGGATGCTAGTAATGTTAGAATAATATTATTTAGATGTCCCTAATCATGTGTCAATAATCTAGGATCACATTGATATAATGATTAAAGTATGGGTTAGCTGATGACTATGTTCCACAAGTCATGGATATGGAGATATCAAGCTGAACACACTGATACTTGTTAGGGAACAAAGTATTGGACCGACCCGCTTTGGGGACACTACGAGGAGTGTTATACAATGTCATCAGTGATGTTCCCCATTAGTGATATCGTATTATCCTCAGACCTGAGATCGTCATGGTTACTAACATAGGGATTAGCATGTCAGGCATCATCAAACGTTGCTCTTGACCGAGTAATTATAAAGATGATGATCAAGCATACTATAAACTATGTAGAGGTATGTGGTTGATCAAGATGGGATTTATCGCTCTCATATAATGAGAGAGATATTTTTGGGCCCCTTGATAAGTACAATTAATATTTGCATGACCATGCACAAATGAGGTGTCATTTGTATAAGATTAATTATACTTAGAGATCAAGAAATAAAGATTGAACTATAAAAGAATGACACTTGCCTAGTCTTGTGTTCAATCTAGATATCGGTTGACAAAAGGAGTTAATATGTGGTATATCAATTTAAGGTTGTGTCGTTTTAACCTTTATACCATTTTGGTAGTAGTAATGTTTTACTAGAGACCGCTTACTATTTGTATAATAAAACGGGCTTTTAATTATACTGCCAAAGAGTATAAACCTACAGGGTCGCACACCAAAACGAGTTGGATCAAAAATAAATTGAAAACGGACCAAGTTGGACTTGGGCCTAATTCGTTTTGTTGCTTAGTGTTGACTTGAAAGTCATTAATCTTGTTTTGATAATAACAATAAACTTAATCTTGTGTAATTTAACATAGTTGATGTTTTAAGTTATAGCCACAATAAAATTGATCACACGTGGACTTAACCGAAAAGCCGGAATCAAGATCATTCATCTACAAAGTATTGCAATCAAAGTTTTACATCTCACACAACTCTTGTCAACACACCTTCAATGGCATCTCTATAAAGTACAAAAAGCCAAGCAAGAATATAATCGAAGATACAAACGAAGCTCTCGAAGATTCATTGTTGTTCATAATTAAGTGAGTGCTTAGATTTTATGTAAAAGATATCATTGTTCAATTATATAGCTCATAAAATGATTTAACCTTGACAAGATTGATCAAAACTAGTTTTATCCTTGAAAACGTATTTTTTTTCGAAAACTAGTCATCTTGAAAAATTCACTATAAATTTTTATGAATGAATTTTGTTACAAAACAATGATAAAAGTCTTAGAAAATCAATTTTAAACATCCCCTATCCTCAAAATTGATTTTTGAGTTAATTTGCAAAAGTGTGAAAAATGGGATTTTTGGTCAATCTGGCAGCAGACCAGAGGAGACCATTAGTCGACTGATGAGCTTTGCTCAGTCGACTGATGGCCCAGAAACTAGCTGTTGGAGTTCTGATTTTTTACCATTTTTGGTACCAAACTTTTACCAACTCCCTCCAAACGGCCATATGGTGTCTTAGACTATATATACACCATCTAAGACTTATTTAAACACTCTTGAATCATTCCTACACTATTATATTCATCTACATTCAATATTCAAAGATTTAAGAACATTTTCTTTTGATCAATCATCTTTATTTTGAGCTATACTTTATTGATCAAATTTGATATCTCTTAGTGTGAGCCTAAGTTGTAATCTTCATACACTATAGAGCTATTGTACATTGGTGTTAGTCACCAAATCATTTCTTTCAAACATTAAGAGAGGTTTATCTCTTAAGATAGCAAGAGAGAATTCTTGTGTGAGTATTGAGAGAGATTCAATACTTGTAAGAGTGTGTGAGAAGAATACACTTGTAGATGTTTGATCTTCACCCGGAAGGAGATCGGTTATAGTGGAATTTCTCGGGGTACTAACCGAGCACGGAGTATGGGCTAAAAAGCCGAACCGTGTGGACAAAAAGTCTTCGACTTTGATCGGTTTAATCTTTCTATCTCTTGAACTCTTATATTGTGTTATTTGCACCTTGTGATTGGATTTATCTTTATTTCTTGTTGCTTGATTGATATAGACATCGAATATTTTTAAATTGATTTTAAAAATCCCATTAAGTTTTAAAAACCCTATTCAACCCCCCTCTAGGGTATTTTCCGACCTACAATTGGTATCAGAGGTTGTACTTTTGTTTTGATTTTACAATCTTAGAGTTTACGATTATATCTATCAATCAAGGAACTGGACTTAACGAAGGTTCTTCCACCACTAGGCCACCCCTATTTGATGGCAAAAATTATAGTTATTGGAAAAATCGCATGTGTACTTTTCTTCAAGCTAGTGATTTTGAACAATGGAGGGTTACACTCATTGGACCCTATGAGATTACCAAAACCGATGAAAGGGGTAATGTCACTCCTAAATCAATTTTCGAATATGATGAGCATGACATTAAGAAAATCCAATTTAATGCTAAAGCCTTAAATTCTTTACATTGTGCATTAACTATGGACGAATACAACAAAATTTCTAGTTGTAAAACCGCAAAAGAAATATTGGACAAATTAGAGGTTGCTCATGAGGGAACCTCACAAGTCAAGGATGACAATATTGATATGCTTGTTCATGATTATGAGCTTTTCAAAATGGAGCATAATGAATCACTTGCTTCTATGTATAGTAGGTTCTCCATTATTACTAATGCTTTAGATCTCCTTGGAAAGCTTTATTCCAATGAAGACAAGATTCAAAAGATTCTTAGAACTCTTCCCAAGAAGTGGACACCCAAAGTAACGGCTATTCAAGAAGCCAAGAACCTCAAAACGCTAAGCATGGATGAACTATTGGGTTCACTTAAAACCCACGAGAATGAATTGGGGAGAGAAGAAGAAGTTGACTCAAAAGTCAAGAAGATTCTTGCTCTCAAGGCAAGTCAACGAGAGGATGATGAAGAGTCATGGGCGGTGACGATGACATGGCTCTCTTCTCTAGAAACTTCATGAAATTTCTAACCAAGAAGAAGAAGTTTCAAGGAAAAGAAAACAACTTTGGTTCTTCATCAAAGATGAACATTGATCGATCAATTCAACCAAGAGTTGAAAACGAAGAAGTCAAGAAATGTTTCCATTGCCATGAACTGGGACACTTCAAAACCAATTGCCCGGTTAGAAGAAAGGAGAGAAGAGATAAAAGAGATAAAGCCTTCAAACAAGTAAGGCATGCCCTCAAGGGGACTTGAAGTGATTCCGAAGAGGGTGAGTCCGATGCCGACTCTAGCGACGAGGAGACGGCAAATCTTTGCCTTATGGCAAGAGATGATGAGGTAGACTCTATTTACGATTCATTTAGTGATGATAATGTTTCTATAAATGATGATGCTCATGATGAAAATGACTATGATGAGTTATATGAAATGTTTGAGGAATTGCATAGCAAATTTGAAAATCTATCTAAGAAGTTTGCAAGCCTCAAAAAGGAGAATTTGATAATTTCTAACAAGTGTGAAATTTTTGATAAAGAAAACATGGTTTTGAAAAATGAAATCAATACTTTGAAGAAAGGAAAGGAAAAGGAAATTCCAAACACACTTGTAGTAGAAAATGTCAAATTAAAAGATCAAGTGGATGATCTAACTAATAGCTTAGCCAAATTCACCAATGGTAGGGATAATTTGGATAAACTATTAGGAATGCAAATGTGTGTATTTGACAAAGACGGTTTGGGTTACAACCAAATTGACAACCAAAAGGATTACAAATTTTTTTTAAAACATATACACCTCATGATCTCACTCATCTTTGTTCATATTGTGGTAGAAATACTCATTATATGGATCATTGTTTCTATCGAAATGAAAGTTTCCCTAAAAGGAAGTTTGCTTGGGTTCCAAAAGGAACCATTATGTTTGCTAACCTAAAGGGACCCAACATATTTTGGGTACCAAAGGAGAAGTTACTCAAAGTCATGGTGTAGGTGTGCTTGAAAGCCAAGGGTAGCAAAACCAAGTGGTTCTTGGATAGTGGTTGCTCAAAGCACATGACGGGAGACAAGAACAACTTCTTAAGTCTAATTCCCAAGCGAGGAAGGAATGTGACTTTCGGGGACAACGCCAAGGGCAAAATCATCGGTATAGGTAAGGTTGGTAAGCATTCTACATGCATTGATAATGTTCTATTAGTTGATGGTTTGAAGCATAATTTACTTAGCATTAGTCAATTATGTGATAAGGGTTATGAAGTTATTTTTAAATCCGATCGTTGCATTGTTAAGAATGTTAGTGATGATTCCATTTTACTTGTTGCATATAGAACTAACAATGTGTATACTCTTGAGCTTGATGATTTATCACAACAAGATGTTAAATGCTTATCCGCTATAAATGATGTATCTTGGTTATGGCATAGGAGACTAGGACATGCTAATATGGATTTAATTTATGTTTTATCTAAGAAAAAGCTTGTTAAAGGATTGCCTAAAACCAAATTTGTTAAAGATAAAATTTATGATGCATGTCAACTTGGTAAACAACACAAATCATCGTTCAAGTTTAGAAAGGATATTACTACATCTAGACTACTTGATATGTTGCATCTTGATTTGTTTGGTCATATTTCGGTTGCTAGTCTAGGTGACAAATTGTACACTCTTGTTATTGTTGATGATTACACTAGACTCACTTGGGTGTTCTTTCTCACCCACAAAAGTGAAACTCCACATGTCTTCGCTAAATTTTGTAGAAAAGTTCAAAATGAAAAAGGCATCTCTATTGTGCATGTTCGTAGCGATAGAGGTAGAGAATTTGACAATGTTGATATTGAGAACTTTTGTGATGAGCATGGTATTGATCATAATTTTTCGGCACCTAAAACTCCTCAACAAAATGGTATTATTGAAAGGAAAAATAGATCTTTTCAAGAGATGTCTAGGACTATGCTTAATGAACATTCTTTGCCGGAATATTTGTGGGCGGAAGCCGTTAACACCGCATGCTATGTGATTAATCGTACTATCATTCGTAACAAGTTAGATAAAACACCTTATGAGTTATGGAATGACAAGAAACCAAATATTGCATATTTTAAAGTTTTTTGTTGCAAATGTTTTATTTTGAATGATCGTGATCACTTAGGTAAATTTGATGCTAAATTCGATGAAGGAATTTTTCTTGAGTATGCCACTAATAGTAAAGCATATAGAGTTTATAACAAGAAAAGTTTAGTAGTCCAAGAGTCTATGCATGTTGTATTTGATGAGTCAAATCCTTTCTCACCCATAGTACATTCCGATGATGATGTTGAAATTATCCAAAAGATCTCGGATATTCAAATTAATGATACATCTAAGGAAGAAACATTGAGTGCTCAAGCTCCTCCTAAGGAGTTAGAAAACAAAACCGAGCAAGACTCGAATGATTTGCCTAAAAGTTGAAAATTTGTGTCCAACCATCCTATTGATCAAATTCTTAGAGAGCCATCTAGTAAAGTTATGACTAGATCTTCCTTAAGAAATGTATGCAATAATGTGGCATTTGTTTCTCAATATGAGCCTAAGAACATTATTGAAGCCGAACAAGATGAATCTTGGATGATGGCTATGCAAGAAGAGCTCAATCAATTTGAGAGAAACAAAGTGTGGACACTTGTTCCCAAACCTAGTGATCAAACCATTATAGGTACTAAATGGGTATTTCGTAACAAAAAAGATGAAAGTGGTGTAATTTTTAGAAATAAAGCTAGACTTGTTGCCCAATGATACAATCAAGAGGAGGGCATTGATTATGAAGAAACATATGCACCCGTAGCCCGTTTAGAAGCCATTCGCATGCTACTTGCTTATTCATGTTTTAAGAATTTTAAATTATATCAAATGAATGTGAAAAGTGCTTTCTTGAATGGTTTTATTGAAGAGGAAGTTTATGTGAAACAACCTCCCGGTTTTGAAAATCACGTTTATCCGGATTATGTGTTTAAATTATCAAAAGCATTATATGGTTTAAAACAAGCACCTAGAGCATGGTATGATAGACTTAGCTCATTTTTGATTAACAATGGTTTTGTTAGAGGTAAAATTGATACTACCTTATTTATCAAAAATCATGACAATGACATGCTACTTGTACAAATCTATGTTGATGATATTATATTTGGTTCTTCTAACGAAAATCTTTGTAAGGACTTTTCCACATGTATGTAAAAAGAATTCGAAATGAGCATAATGGGAAAGATGAACTATTTCCTTGGATTACAAGTGAAGCAATGCAAAGAAGTCATCTTCATCAATCAAGAGAAGTACGTGAAGGAGCTCTTGAAGAAATTCGACATGGAAGGTGCAAAATCCATGAGCACTCCTATGAGTTCAACATTGAAGCTTGACAAAGATGAGATAGGTAAAAGTGTAGACATCAAGAAATATCGAGGTATGATCGGTAGTCTATTATATTTAATGGCCTCTAGGCCGGATATCATGTTTAGTGTATGTCTTTGTGCACGATTCCAAGCGGATCCTAAAGAGTCACATTTACTTACCGTAAAACGGATTTTTCGTTATCTTTCCGGTACTAGTTCCTTGGGTTTGTGGTACCCAAGAGAGAACTCTTTTGACTTGATTAGTTATTTCGATGCGGATTTTGCAAGTTACAAAATCGATAGGAAAAGCACTAGTGGCACTTGTCATTTCCTAGGACACGCACTAGTATCTTGGTCAAGCAAGAAACAAAACTCGGTGGCCCTTTCAACGGCCGAAGCCGAATATGTGGCGGCCGGAAGTTGTTGTGCTCAAACTTTATACATTAAACAACAACTAGAAGACTTTGGATTAAGTCTTAGCCACATTCTTATTAAATGTGACAACACAAGTGCTATTAGCTTGACCAAGAATCCCATACAACACTCACGTACTAAGCACATTAAGATAAGATATCATTTTATCCGTGATCATGTGCAAAAAGCTGATGTTGATATTGAATTCGTTGGCACCGAATCGCAACTTGCGGATATTTTCACCAAACCTCTTTCCGATGATCGCTTTAGCACTATTGGACGTAAAATTGGAATGACTAGAGCATGTGATATATAGTTGACCAAAATTTTCATGCATATTGATCATTAATGCTTGTCTCTAAAGCATACAAAAAAAATTATGTATTTATTTGATTTAAGTATGAAGTATGTATTTGTGTACCTAATGCTTCTATTACATTTTATTTGATGTACTAATATCATTCTTGTAGCAAAAATGCTGTAAAGTTGCTCATTCTAGGTGATCATGGCTTAAAATGCTGCATTCTAGAAAATCATGGCAGAATATGTGGTCAGTCGACTGATCAGGAACCATCAGTCGACTGAGGCTTCATCAGTCGACTGAAGGAGGTTCATCAGTCGACTGAGCAATGCTGGACAGCAGTTACACTATATCATTCTATTTTCCCTGTTTTCCCTTCATTTCTCTCTTCTCCATTTCGAGAAAACTCACACCAAACTCATCCCAAACCCTCATAAACATCATATATTCTCTATTTTCATCATCTAAACTCCATCTAAAGCAAAAAAAATTTCACTTCCTACATCAAATCACAAACTAATCTCATCTATTTCATCTCAAAATCTCTCAAACCCATCTCAACCTCTCTCAAACCCTAACCCTAGCCACCATTATCAATTTTCATCTCAAAACTCTATCTTACACCAAATTTCTTTACCAAAACTTATCTTACTACTCCATCTAACCTTTTTCCCACATATTCCCTTTAATCACACAAATTTTCACCCCAAAATCTTTAAATTTCCTAAGAACCCTAATTTTTCAAAACATACTTCTTTCACCAATCTCCATAGTTATGTCTCAACCATCTCTTTCCCGTCGCCCACGAAAGAGCATACCACAAGTAGGTTCATCATCGGCACAACCACCTCAAGCTCCACTACCGCCTTTGTTCATCTCCAATGAAGCCGAAACAAATTTTAACAACGACTATTCAACACGGCTATCTGTGAACACCCCAATCCGCGACTCTCGTGTGAACCTAACAAGCTTTCTGCATCAAGTCTTGAGTCATCATGCATACGAGAGATCGTTAGGAAAAACCCTGATTTTCGAGCGCGTTAGGAATTAATCGCAACCTTGTCGCCACTTCGCTTACTAGGACGGGGATCGACCTGCCCGGTCAGGTCGCGGGGTGCGGGGCAGCGCCCCGTTAGAAAAATTTGAGTTTTTTGGTAGCCAGCCGCACGCCCCCAACCGCACGGTTGGCTCCCAACCGCACGGTTGGTACCTTCCCTAGCCGCACGGTTGGCTCCCCAACCGTACGGTTGGCACCTAGCCGCACGCCCCAGCCGCACGCCCTGCGGCTACCCTTTGCGGTTGGCCTCTTTTGGAGCGTTTTTGGCGAGATTTTTGCTATAAATAGGATCTTTGGGCTCTCTTTTAAAGGACATCAACACTCACTAGTGTCTTTAGTAAGTAGAAACTCTGTCAGAATTATCAGAGAGTCATTTTAGAGAAATTCTGAGAGAGAAAGTTTTAGAGAGAGAATTTCTAGAGAGAGAAAGTTTTAGAGAGAGAAAGTTCTAGAGAGAGAAAGGAGTAGTCAAGGCAAAGTCCTCCTATCTTCTGCAAGCGCAGCAGGTATAACTTTCTACCAAATCCTTAATTTCAGTACTGCATTTAATTTCGTTTTTAATATAGAAAATTAGATAACTTGCAAAGAAGTTCACTGCTTTCAAAACAAATCCTTTCTAAGTTTTACAAGAAATCTAAAACCTGTTTTGACACGTTTTCAAAACAAACAAAAATACAAAAACAGTTTCCAAAAGAAAGGAACTACGAGACTCTGATTTCATTCTACGAATGAATACGTAGGCGCTCGCAAAGCTCGAGTCTGATTTCAAATTACTATTTTAAACTGAACTTATCCGGAAAGGACTATTCTGAAAACCATTCAAACTACTTGCAAGATATCTAAAATAGGAATTAGACACATGATCCATTAAGAGACCGAAAGGGCGAATTGGGTGCCTAACACCTTCCCAATTCGTAACGTAGTTCCCGAACCCTAGCAAAGTAAATTTTCAAAATAATTCTCTGGTTTCAAACGTATGAAAGATAATTCGTTTTCGAATTTTCCTTCGTACGGTCTTTTGTTTGTTTTCTCGTAAAACAAACTGGCGACTCTACAAAACACGTTTTCAAATAAAACCGAGAACGGAGGACTCTTTTCTTCTCTCGGGGGTATGGGTCCGGATACTCACAGTGGCGACTCTGCTGGGGACGTCGAGAACTAAGCTCTATTATAATGGATCATATATTTAATTCCTGTTATTTATTAGATATAGGTCTTGCAAGCCTTAGTCCTAGGATAACATAGAAGCAATCTAAGTGGATACCCTGATACCTTTATTTGGTAATTATGTGAGGAAAATCTTTTTCATAATTAAAATTGTGTAAATTACAGTAACAAACCCTAAAGCATTGATCAATAATGAACTGCCATATTGTTATTTTGCACGCACTCACGTCTTATCATGCATTTTCGCGAGTGTGAATTTACCCTATTAACCTCGGGACCAGAGTCGTGACTAGGCCGTGGACTTGCGGGTCTACACTAGCCAAAAGCGCCTGGGACCACTCTCTTTGGCCAAGTACTTACCGAGGTATATCGAGTGACGAGAACACTCACGTACCCGGGATGTATATCAAAAGGTCCTTACACGTACCTGCGCTCTTGAGGTATATCGTAAGACCTGCCAAATAGGAGGGAGCCTTAAACCTTACCCTCTTCAGCCACGCTTGCATATAGGGGAGTCAGCTTAGAACACAAAGATTTTCTGCATGATTTTAATGACCGACAGTCGTGAGAATCTAGTGAGCGAAAGCCCTGATTCCATGAATAAAGCAACTCATGAGGAGAGAACTTCCCGTGTTTTCAAGTGATTTTTCAGAAAACTCTTTTCAAAATGATTTTCCAAAACTATAGACGGTCAGGGAACCCATGGAATTCCATTCCTACCCTACCGCTATATGGGGCTCTCAAGTTGTCGCCGTTGGTCTGCTTTTGATCTCACTTAAAGAAAAACTTTTTGTGTGTTTTAGAGTCCATTCGATCGATGTATTTCTGGGAATCTGGCAAGTATTAAAAGTTCATATTTTCTTTTGTTTCCGGGAAATATTCTATACACATCGGGATTTGTCCTTTTCTCCTTCGGAAGACTTATATTCGATTTGGCTTCTATTTGGGCCGGAAGAGATAGCACTGGTAGATTGGTTCGACCGGATACACCAGCTGATATGGAACAACAACAGCCACAAACTTCGAATAGGGTCGCTGGAAACTCTTTCACTGCAGTGGATCTGCCACCGAGTCCTTCCTACCAAAATCAAGGGGTGTCTCAGCAGAATATTAATCGGGGAATGCCGCCAGGGCATACTTCTGTGGATCCAACAAACACTGTATTAGGGTCAGACACTGTAACCATACCAACCCCGGAAGAGATGTACCGAATGCTTGGGGACATTAGCAAGAGCCTAGCATTGCTATTAGATGATCAACGAACCACCAAGGCTCGGCTGGAGGAGATAGACAGAGGTCGACGGGTTGTGAATGAGCCAATAAAAGAGGCCCCGCTTGTACCACCCGCGCCACTCTCTGATATTCCAACTCCTATTGAACCACATACTCCACATAGGCGACCTGATCTGATTGAGAATTGGCTACACCAAGAAGTCCCACCTGAAGCATCCCAACATGCTCAACAATGGCAACCACCACATCATCCTTATCATGATCCATACTACGACCCTATTTCGCGTCCGGTGAGTGTGCAGGGTGATGCCATTCTTCCACAAGAGGTGATTCCGAAAAGGAATAAGGCTATAGATGAGCTTAAGGAACAATTGAAAGCCTTAACCCAGAAGGTAGCCGAGGGATCAAATGACCTGACACAGCTCCAGAGCTATAATCTATACCCAGAAGCCCATTATCCGGTTGGGTTTAAGATGCCCTCAATAGAGAAGTTCAAAGGAACAACGCCACCAGAGTTGCACTTAAAATCCTATGTACGGGCAATGAAGATCCACGATATAGGTGAGGCTGAGTTAGCTAACTCTTTTCATTTAACTCTAGCCGGTCCAGCCCAAAGTTGGTTCCTGGGATTAGAGAAACATCGGGTGCAGTCATGGACCAGTATTGTGAATGAGTTTATTGCCCAATATAAGACAAACGAGGAATTAAAGATTACTCGCAAACATCTTGAAATGGCAAAGCAGAAAGATGATGAAAATTTGAGTGAATTTGTCACAAGGTGGAGGGCACTCGCTGCACAAATGGTGGAACGGATGGATGAAGAGGAGCAATTGGGAATGATCGTCAAGAATCTGAAAGCAGAAATTCGAAATAAGATGGGTCACCAATTCTTTGACCGCTTTAAAGCCTTGTTGCATGTGGGAAATGAGATAGAAGAAGAATTGGCTAAACAAGCTGAAGTAAAAAGTTCAAGTGCACAGTACAAGAAATCTTCAACCCCGGGTGCGAACCAGATTTCGACATACAACCCTTTTGTTCAGAGCAATATTGACTATTCTGCCAATCCTTTCACCAGAGTCACCAATATTTCTCCTTCGGGATACCAGGATTACAGCAATAATAGGGGGGCAAACCGAGTCAGACACATGAAAAGGAATTTCTCACAACTGCCAAGATCATTAAGCAAAGTATACAAGGAGTTGAAGGATGTAGGAATGATCTATCCGATGAACCCACGGCCGATACCCAATCCAGTTCCCACTAATTGGAATCTCAATGAAACATGCGAATACCATCAGAATGTGGGACACATGACTGACAATTGTATGGCTCTTCGGCATGCTATCCAGGACCTTATCCAAGCAGGAAAGATAGCAGATCCGTCTCCTCAAAACCATCAGTGATTGAAGATTGGTAGCTAGAAATTGAAGATTGGTAACCAGTGTTTGAGAATTTGAAAAACAGTGATCGAAGATTTGTCGTTTGTCATTTGTAAACATGAACTACGAAGACCTGAGCCCCATATTGGATTATTTTTGGAATGTTAGAACATTGGGGAACGTAGGCAACCTGAGAAGTGACATCAGGCCCGGTCTATTCTAATAAAACAATCTCTTTCACCCACAATAAGATAATGAGGAATTGGAAGAATAGTTCATCTAAAGGCACAAGTCAGTTCGAGGAACAATGAAGGATTGGTAAAGAAGAAATCCTATGGTAAGGTGTGGAGAAAAGGACAAATCTTGATAAAGATCTCGAGCAAATTTGTCTTAGAATTTCTTGCGAATGTAACAAAACAAAAGATGAATTACCCTTTATAATTGCCAGATTCTCGGAAAGAACGATCTTTGCATTTGCATTTGCATGGGTCTGGGGGTAAATTGCGCATAAAGTATGTTATATAATAACCAACACTTTCATGAATAAAATGCACATTACAAAGCACTAACATTTTCATGAAGTAATATATAAAATTGAGCTTGAAAACACCCATACTACATAAATATAATAATTCCAAGGAAATTTTTTCAAAGAAAAACCTGACACATAAAGGGTACGGGGGCAGTATGAATTACTCTTAAGACAGAAGAACCCGATGAAGATACTTGAGCTACAAGGTTTCGAGTAAGATTGAGACTCCGAAGGAGATTGCAAAAGAGGGGGTGGATCACTTTAAATATGCATTGGAAAAGAAGGCTTCAAGTAAGATTAAAGCTCTGAGTGAAGTTACAACAGGGGATAAGGACCACTCTAAGGTTTATGGGGGAAGACATTGGAAAAGAAGGCTTCAAGTAAGATTAAAGCTCTGAGTGAAGTTACAACAGGGGATAAGGACCACTCTAAGGCTTATGGGGGAAGACATTGGAAAAGAAGGCTTCAAGTAAGATTAAAGCTCTGAGTGAAGTTACAACAGGGGATAAGGACCACTCTAAGGTTTATGGGGGAAGATTCCAAGGCTGATACTTCAATGGATCAATATCCAAACTTCGAATACGACTGAAAAATGGGGTAAGGACAATTCTAAATATGGAGTGGAAGACCCAATGCAATGCGGATACTTTGATTGAATGGCATCTTCAAAGACTCATCTCACATTATCATCCAAAGGCGGACACTTTGATGAAATAGTATCTCTAGAAAGCTTGTCTTTCATCCTCACCCGGCCAGTCGCACAGGCAACAACAATTGATCCATCCCAGACTGATGTAACCAAAGATGCATTGAAGAAAGCTAGATCGCATGGAGAAGTTCGTATTGAAGTGGAATGAAGACCGATCATGCAAACATATCCTTGGTCATCATTATCTCTCATTAACCTTGCGAAGTGAATGAATCATAGTCATCAAGATGCGGAATAACCTAATCAAGCTAGAATGCGTTGCGCGAGTGAAACCTCTCATCGAAGAAAGAAGTACATTCCATAATTCAGTGGTAATTTGGAGAAGATCCAGCATTGGTTGAATTCTAAGATAGGGGCGCATTTGCTATTTTGGTATAAAAATTGGGGGTATTTTAAATTGAGGGGGTGATATTAAAATCTAAAAAACTTTACAAAAATATTTTCATAAATCAAAATTGCGCAAAAAGCCACCAGACCCGCCACATTGCATGCATATCTCATGTTTTCTAGCATAAACAACATATTCACATAATTTTCTCTAAACGAGAAATTTGAATTGAAACGTACCCGTACACGTCGGCGAATCTTGTGTGCCAAAGGCTCCATCGTACACCACGAATGACCTTCCAATAAAGGCCAAATTGCTATTTGATGATACACCAATCTTTATCAGATCCGTTTAACCCAGGGGGTCTCTCAAAATCCACACATACCCATTCGTCATCAAGAAAGGCGCATCATACAGAAACGGCCGTGGCTGATCATCACGAAATACATGACCTACAGTAAGTATGTGAGCAAGAAAAGGATATGCTAAGAGGAGAATGAAAAGTTTGAAAGTTCAAATGGAAAAAAGGTGCCATTCTTGTTGCCCAGCTCACTTTGTCGTTTGGGCATTTGTTGTATGACAAGTTCCTTGTCACACAACAAGTGGGGGGTAATCCCAAACAACAAAATCAACAAAGTTTTGACAAAAAATTTGCAAAATTGACTCTTGGATGTCTGAAAGACTTTCTGGTTAGTTTTCTAAGATGAACAGACTGAGAATCACTAACACATGCACGACGAAGTAAGATACAAAGCCCAAAAGCTGAATTTTGAGATCTGTGGTGGAGTCGAGCTTTGAGGAATGATCAGTCCTAGACACAGTTCAAATCTGGCAAAAGATGAAGGTGTAAAAGAGGAATCGGGTACAAGAAAAAATTGAAAAAGTAGAAAAGGGAAAAATCTCGTTGGTCCAAGTAAGGAAAATGAGAAAAACAGAAAGGAAGAAAATCGACAGGGAGAGCCACACTAAGAGTGACAGCTGTGCCAAAAGGCGGAGGGCTACGTCTTAGGTGAGTAAGGCTCCTGTCTAAAAAAAAAAAAAAAAAAAAAAAAAAAAAAAAAAAAAAAAAGAAAGAAAAAATCCGAAAGCCAAAACAATGGGCCGGATATTCTCAAAAATGAGGGAGCAATAAGGGCATCAAAAACAGAAAATGATGCGGACCAGCACCTTCCTCTGATAAGCTAGAGGGTAACTGGAGAAGGAACTGAGATTTTCAGAAGAGCTTTATCCCCATGTTAAAAAAAAAAAAAAAAAAAAAAGTAAAGCCAGAGGGTAGAGTTGAAAACTGAGTCCACTACTACGCACGAAAGTCTGAGATTCAAAGAGAACCAACTCAATTTCTTGATGACAGAAGAAGAGTCAAACTGAGGGTAAGAACAGGTTTTGAAAAAGGCAACATTTGAACTCTCCATATTCTCTCTAGCATAACTTTCTTGCCACAAGATGAGTAGGCATATATGATCAACGGCCAAGGATAAGAGAAAATATGGACACATATCCTCAAGAATATGTCTCAGATTATGTGATGTGACATAAAGTTGATGGAATAATATGATTCTAAAGAAGACACCTATTGACAGAGTCAATCCTAACCTTAGACTGTGACAGCAAGACGGTGCGACAGGTGCCGCCCCAGCCGCTCTTGGCAGTCTTAACATCATCTCTTTTGGCTGTGTCAGCAAGTACGAAGTCTTATCGTGAAGACCTCTCGCTCTTGGCAGTCACTTATATGTCATACCTTCTGAGGGTGGCTAGGAGCGCCATTTCTTGGAAACCGTCATAAGGGAATATCTCCCGACGTTCAGCCTTAGACTATGTCAGCAAGACGGTGCGACAGGTGCCGACCCCGCCGCTCTTGGTAGTCTCTAACACAACCTTTCCAGGCTGTGCCAGCAAGATGGTGCGAGAGGTGCAGACCCCCCACTCTTGGCAGTCGCTAACATATCATACCTTCCATTCCCTTTTGAATACGTTCCATAGGGATTTTACAAGTCAGCCCAGATTGTGCCAGCAAGATGGTGCGAGAGGTGCAGACCCCCCACTCTTGGCAATCGTAAACCAACCTTTCCTGGCTGTGCCAGCAAGATGGTGCGAGAGGTGCAGGCCCCCCACTCTTGGCAGTCGCTAACATATCATATCCATGGGAATTTACAAGTCAGCCCAGATTGTGTCAGCAAGATGACGTCCTATCGCGAGGACCAATCACTCTTGGCAATCTTAACTCAACCCTTTCAGGCCGTGCCAGCAAGATGGTGCGAAAGGTGCAGACCCCCCACTCTTGGCAGTTGCTAATATGACATTCCTTCTGAGGGTGGCTAGGAGTGCCATTTCTTAGAAAACTATCATAAAGGAATATCTCCTGATAGACAACCTCGGTTATGCCAGCAAGATGGTGCGACAGGTGCCGACCCAACCACTCTTGGTAACCAATAACATCCTCCCCAGAAGTTAGGGAGTTTCATCACATTCTCCATGAGATCAGGGAGTTTTACCACATGGTTATGCCAGCAAGATAGTGCGATAGGAGCAAACCCCGCTACTCTTGGTAACCATTTGTTCCCCAGAAGATTGGGAAGCTTTATCACGACAAAGTCAAGAAGGTGTCATTCTGAAAGAATCTAAACTCCAAGAACTTTTTCAAATACATTTGCAAAGAACGAGAAGTGTTCTTGAGAATAGGCCATTCAGAGGGTAAATGGTAAGATTAGTGCATCCCGCAAGCTGAGGGTAAACATCGATAAGCTTGAAAAATCTGAAGAAGGATTGAGATGGATTCCCTGAGGGTATACGGGAGAAAAGATTGATGTATCAAAGATAGCTTGGCCAAGAGGAAGGTCATACGTGGATCATATTGCCTAAAGCACCACAACATTCCCCTACCATGAGGGTACATTCCGATTCACATATTTTCATGAATAAAGCAACCAGTTGAGATTCACGCGAGAGTCGTGAATTGTTGTCTTCTTATTATCGTCCCAGACTTCTTGCAAACAAGAATCCCAGGACGAGAGGGTCTGTGAACACCCCAATCCGCGACTCTCGTGTGAACCTAACAAGCTTTCTGCATCAAGTCTTGAGTCATCATGCATACGAGAGATCGTTAGGAAAAACCCTGATTTTCGAGCGCGTTAGGAATTAATCGCAACCTTGTCGCCACTTCGCTTACTAGGACGGGGATCGACCTGCCCGGTCAGGTCGCGGGGTGCGGGCAGCGCCCCGTTAGAAAAATTTGAGTTTTTTGGTAGCCAGCCGCACGCCCCCAACCGCACGGTTGGCTCCCAACCGCACGGTTGGTACCTTCCCTAGCCGCACGGTTGGCTCCCCAACCGTACGGTTGGCACCTAGCCGCACGCCCCAGCCGCACGCCCTGCGGCTACCCTTTGCGGTTAGCCTCTTTTGGAGCGTTTTTGGCGAGATTTTTGCTATAAATAGGATCTTTGGGCTCTCTTTTAAAGGACATCAACACTCACTAGTGTCTTTAGTAAGTAGAAACTCTGTCAGAATTATCAGAGAGTCATTTTAGAGAAATTCTGAGAGAGAAAGTTTTAGAGAGAGAATTTCTAGAGAGAGAAAGTTCTAGAGAGAGAAAGGAGTAGTCAAGGCAAAGTCCTCCTATCTTCTGCAAGCGCAGCAGGTATAACTTTCTACCAAATCCTTAATTTCAGTACTGCATTTAATTTCGTTTTTAATATAGAAAATTAGATAACTTGCAAAGAAGTTCACTGCTTTCAAAACAAATCCTTTCTAAGTTTTACAAGAAATCTAAAACCTGTTTTGACACGTTTTCAAAACAAACAAAAATACAAAAACAGTTTCCAAAAGAAAGGAACTACGAGACTCTGATTTCATTCTACGAATGAATACGTAGGCGCTCGCAAAGCTCGAGTCTGATTTCAAATTACTATTTTAAACTGAACTTATCCGGAAAGGACTATTCTGAAAACCATTCAAACTACTTGCAAGATATCTAAAATAGGAATTAGACACATGATCCATTAAGAGACCGAAAGGGCGAATTGGGTGCCTAACACCTTCCCAATTCGTAACGTAGTTCCCGAACCCTAGCAAAGTAAATTTTCAAAATAATTCTCTGGTTTCAAACGTATGAAAGATAATTCGTTTTCGAATTTTCCTTCGTACGGTCTTTTGTTTGTTTTCTCGTAAAACAAACTGGCGACTCTACAAAACACGTTTTCAAATAAAACCGAGAACGGAGGACTCTTTTCTTCTCTCGGGGGTATGGGTCCGGATACTCACACTATCGTCGAAGGTAAACAATTCAACTTTCAATTATTCGCTTCAAATGGTTTGAATGTTGCTGGATTGTTTCAAAATCAAGGAATCACAGATTTTTTGAACATCCGTGAAAATGTGTACCTGAAAGAGATATGTCCTAGGACTATTCATAGATTATGATTTGTACTTGGATATCTTATGCTTATTTTTATTAATAAAGTTTATTTATTTTACTTTATAATCTCTTGTAAATAATATTTATTAATACTAGTTCATCAAGTACGTGACTAGATTGTGGGATGCTAGTAATGTAATAATAATATTGTTTAGATGTCCCTAATCATGTATCAATAACCTAGGATCACATTGATATAATGATTAGAGTATGGGTCAGCTGATGACTATGTTCCACAAGTCATGGATATGGAGATATCAAGCTGAACATACTGATACTTGTTAGGGAACAAAGTATTGGACTGACCCGCTTTGGGGACACTGCGAGGAGTGTTACATAATGTCATCAGTGATGTTCCCCATTTGTGATATCGTATTATCCTCAGACCTGAGATCGCCATGGTTACCAACATAGGGATTAGCATATCAGGCATTATCAAACGTTGCTCTTGACCGAGTAATTATAAAGATGATGACCGAGCATACTATGAACTATGTAGAGGTATGTGGTTGATCAAGATGGGATTTGTCACTCTCATATATTGAGAGAGATATCGTTGGGCCCCTTGATAAGTGTAATTAATATTTGCATGGCCATGCACAAATGAGATGTCATTTGTTTTGGATTAATTATACTTAGAGATCAAGAAATAAAGATTGAACTATACAAGAATGACACTTGCCTAGTCTTGTGTTCAATCTAGATATCGATTGACAAAAGGAGTTAATGTGTGAAATATCAATTTAAGGTTGTGTCGTTTTTGACCTTTATACCCTTTGGATAATAGTAATGTTTTACTAGAAACCGCTTACTGTTCGTATAATAAAACGGGTTTTAATTGTACGGCCAAAGAGTGTAAAACCTACAGGGTCGCACACCAAAACGAGTTGGATCAAAACGAATTAAAACGGGCCAAGTTGGACTTGGGCCCAGTTCGTTTGTTGCTTAGGGTTCTCACTAGGGTTCCCTTATAAAAGGGAACCTTTGTTCTTCTTGGCCGTCAACGAAATTGAGAGAGGCAAGAAAATTCGAAATAGCAGAGAGAACCCTAGAGGGCGCTAGTACACCAAGCAAGATCTCATCTCGTTCGTGTGTGCATACCGTAGAGGCGTCGTGTTTTCTACGCTAAGGACGACAACAACAGAAGGATCAGATCCATCCTGTTCGTTTCATTGACATCAAATCTCGATTAAGGTATGTCATCTGTCGATTTTATTGAACTGCATAGATCATAGGATTCAATGATTAGTGCGTAAATTAGTGTATGCGATGCATGATTACTGCCCTAATTTGCTAACAGTGGTATCAGAGGAAGGTTATTGCTGTTCTTTAATTTCGATCATGATTATAATCGTTTTATAACTTGAAGATCTGTTCTCGTTTAAAAATTTCGATTAATTTCATATTCGGATTTTAGTATCATGCTAGGTTTTAGTAATATCGATTAATGGGTTAATCGTTTTCTGTAGCATGTTTCTGTTTTCGTTAATCAGTTTACATATACGATATGTCCCTTTATAATCTGATTAATAGAGATCTGATATGTCAAAAACGTGATTATTGTATGACTGTTATCGACATGTTCATGATTCTGTTAAGTCGTTTTTGATTAGGGTTCATCATATGCTGTTGTGATTTTAATTCCGCAATTATCATGTTTAGCGTTTTTCAGAATCGTTCGTTTAGGGTTTACGCAATCTGATAGACTTGATGAGATCACGCTATCGGGTTCGTTCACGTTGATTTGATTAACGAGATAGGGCAGATTAATGTGATTAGTCTAGACGAATCTGTCTGATAAGATCAGACACGTTTCTGGAGGAAATAATTTGAAATCGTTCAAATTTTCCACGGTGGCAGAAGTATGATTCTCTTGCAGGTCATAGGACCGCCGGGGTGTCCACCCCCGGACCGCCGCCGGGGTGCCACCCCCCGGACCCCCGGTTGGGGGCGCTGCCCCAAACCCCGCGGGGCGCTGCCCCTCGACCCCGTTGGGGCGCTGCCCCAAACCCCGGGGCATTGCCCCTCGACCCTAATTGTTTATTTATAATTGATTAAATTTATGTTTCCTTTTATGAGTATGCAATGTGTTGTGTTATGGATAATACTAACTTGCAGGGTTATTATTTATAGTGATATAGTATTGCCAAACTAAATACGGCCTGCGTGTCGTCTTGTTTTTATTGTAATATATAAATACGGCCTGCGTGTCGTTTTTTTGTTTTGCAATGTAATTTCAATACTAGTTTCAATTACTAGTCTCTTGTATTAGGATGTACAATTGATTGTATAATTACCTCGCATAGAAGATGGAGGATCCCTCATCACAAGAGAAGATAGCCAAGAACTTTGGAATGTCCAAAGCTACAAAGATGGAGAGCATAGTTAATTAGTAGCTTTATTTCTGGGCCATACTATATCACATATTTTTGGTTGATGCATGTTTAAATATTCTGTTGTATTATTGTGAGACTGCATATTTATGTCCCTAGAACAAATGAAATTATTTGTGCCTTTCCAATACTGATAACTATTAATTTTATGATTATTTTAGAAGACGCCTGCCAAAACGGGGTTATCTTAAATCATCATAAATTAATAGTATGGAAGTCGGACATCCATAAATCAGAAAAGTGTTGGTTTGATTTCACGGGCCATCAAAACGGTTTTGGGCCTTGAGGCAAAGTGTTGAGAAGCCGAAACATAAGATGTAAAACTCAACAAACCAAGAATTACATAGGATGTAATTAACAAATGTTGCTTACCTAATTAACAAAGTTTAAGTGAAAAGCCAAAGCTTTCTTAATACCTTGTGTAATATGGATCTTGGACCTACTATGTCCTATTGGGACAATTGTGTGTAAGACATAGTAGAATTTTTTATAAATAAGCATATTAAATGTTTGCATATGTTATTTTGCTGTAGATAGATGACGAACCATAACACAACCGCTTTTTCGTTGCGATCTGTCCTTGAGAAGGAAAAACTAAATACAACCAACTTCCTAGACTGGTTTAGGAATCTGAGAATTGTTCTCAAACAGGAGAGGAAAGATTATGTCCTCGAAAATGCTATTCCTGAAGAACCAGCAGCTAATGCTCCTCGTGCACAGAAAGATGCATATCAGAAGCATCTGAATGATGATTTAGATGTTTCATGTCTCATGCTTGCTAGCATGAATGCTGATCTGCAGAAGCAGTTTGAAAACATGAATGCATTCGACATGGTTAAGGAACTAAAGAGTTTGTTTCAGGAACAAGCTCGAGTCGAACGCTTCGAGACTACTAAGTCTTTGTTTTCTTGCAAGCTTCCTGAGGGAGGCTCAGTTAGTCCTCATGTACTCAAAATGATTGGGTACATTGATCACCTAGAAAGGTTGGGGACAACTATTAGCCAAGAGCTGGCCACTGATGTCATTCTCCAGTCGCTGCCTGAGTCATATGATGGTTTCATTATGAACTTCAATATGCACAGCTTGGAGAAGACATTAACTGAGATGCATGGGATGCTGAAAACAGCTGAGCAGAATATTGTTAAGAAAGGAAAGAATAATGTTCTGATGGTTCAAAAGGGAAAGGGTTTCAAGAAGGGTGGAAATGGCAAAGGAAAGTCCAATGCCAAAGGCAAAGGTAAAGCTCCAGTTAAGAACTGGAAGAACAAGAAGCAAGATTCTGAGCCCAAGCCTAATCCACAAGCTGAAATGATATGTTTTCACTGCAATGAAAAGGGTCATTGGAAGAGAAACTGCAAGAAATACCTTGACGACAAAAAGAAGGGACTAGCCCCTTCGTCTTCAGGTACTTACGTTATAGAAGTAAATGTTACTTCAGCTTCTTCTACTTCTTGGGTATTAGATACTGGTAGTGCATCTCACATTTGTGCAAATGTACAGGGACTCAAAAGGAGTAGGAAGCTGGCTAAAGGAGAAGTGGACCTACGCGTTGGAAATCGAGCAAAAGTTGCCGCTCTAGCTGTAGGAACATTTGAGATTCTTTTGCCTTCAGGATTAATTTTAGAATTAAATAATTGTTACTATGTGCCTGCTTTTAGCAGAAACATTATTTCTATTTCTTTGTTAGACGAAGAAGGTTTTGAATTCAATTTTAAGGACAAACGTTGTTCATTTTCTTTGAATAATATGCAATATGGTATTGGACAATTATTGGATGGTCTTTATATTCTAAATCTTGAAATACCTGTTTATAACGTAAATAACAAGAGAATCAAGTCTGATGATTCGAATCCTACTTATTTATGGCATTGTCGTTTAGGCCATATAAATGAGAAACGCATGTTGAAGCTCCATAAAGATGGTCTTCTAAATTCATTTGATTTTCAGTCTTTTGAACGATGTGAATCTTGTTTACTGGGAAAGATGACCAAGAGCCCTTTCAATGGAAACAATGATAGGGCAAGTGATCTTTTGGCCCTCATTCATACTGATGTATGTGGACCACTAAACACAACTGCCAGAGGAGGATATCAGTACTTCATCACATTTACTGATGATTTCAGTAGATATGGTTATGTTTACTTGATAAAACATAAATCGGAATCTTTTGAAAAGTTCAAAGAATTTCAAAATGAGGTACAAAATCAACTTGGCAAGACTATTAAAGCTCTTCGATCAGATCGAGGAGGAGAATACTTAAGCCAAGAATTCATTGATCATCTTAAGAGTTGTGGAATTGTTTCACAACTTACTCCACCAGGAACACCACAATGGAATGGTGTATCTGAAAGGAGAAACCGAACACTGTTAGACATGGTTCGATCAATGATGAGTCAGACATCTCTTCCAATATCATTTTGGGGATATGCTCTTGAAACCGCAGCGTTCACACTAAATAGATCTCCATCTAAGGCTGTAGAAAAGACACCTTACGAGTTATGGACTGGAAAGGTTCCAAGTCTGTCTTTTCTAAAGATTTGGGGTTGTGACGTTTTCGTCAGACGACTAATCACAACTAAATTGGAACCCAAATCTGATAAATGCTTCTTCGTAGGATATCCTAAGGAAACAAAAGGATATTATTTTTATAATCCAACTGAGAACAAAGTGTTTGTAGCTCGGAATGGAGTTTTCTTAGAAAGAGAGTTTCTTTCCAAAGAAAACAGTGGGAGCACTATACATCTAGAAGAAATTCGAGATGATAGTAATCTTAATGAAGAGCCTCAACAAAGTATGCAAATAGTTGCAGAAACTCCTGAAGAAGTTACAGTCTTACGAAGGTCAAGTAGGCCACGTCGCGAACCTGAGAGATTATCACTTTTCGTCTCAGATGAGCAAGACATAGTGTTGTTAGACAACAATGAGCCCTCGACTTTCAAAGAAGCAATGGAGAGCTCTAGTTCCGAGAAATGGCTAGAAGCCATGAAATCCGAAATGAAATCCATGGATGACAATCAAGTATGGGACTTGGTTGACATGCCAAATGGCTGTAGAGCCATAGGTTGCAAATGGGTTTTCAAAATCAAGATTGATAAAGATGGCAAGATCGATGTCTATAAAGCTCGATTGGTTGCAAAAGGATATCGACAAATCCATGGTATTGACTATGATGAATCCTTTTCGCCAGTTGCCATGTTTAAATCAATCCGGATCCTTTTAAGCATTGCCGCATATTATGACTATGAAATATGGCAAATGGATGTCAAAACTGCTTTCCTTAATGGATACCTAGAAGAGGATGTGTACATGACACAACCTGAAGGTTTTGTTGATCCAAGAAATGCTAACAAGGTATGCAAGCTTAAGAGATCCATATATGGTCTTAAGCAAGCATCTCGGAGCTGGAATCTTCGTTTCGATGAAACTATCAAAAAGTTTGATTTTAGAAAGAACGAAGAAGAACCTTGTGTATACAAGAAAACTAGTGGGAGCGCGATAGTCTTTCTGGTATTGTATGTAGATGACATACTACTCATTGGGAATGATATTCCTATGCTTGAGTCTGTCAAGACCTGGCTTGGAAAATGTTTCTCAATGAAAGATTTGGGCGAGGCAGCCTACATATTAGGGATCAAGATCTATAGAGATAGATCAAGAAAACTAATAGGACTGAGTCAAAGTAATTACCTTGACAAAGTTTTACGTAGGTTCAACATGCAAGACTCTAAAAGAGGGTTCTTGCCAATGACACATGGCACAACACTAAGCAAGACTCGTGTCCTCAGACACAAGATGAGCGAGATCGCATGAGTAGAATCCCAGTATGCTTCGGCTATAGGTTCTATCATGTACGCTATGTTGTGTACTCGTCCGATGTAGCATGCGCATTGAGCGTGACTAGCAGATACCAGTCAGATCCAGGTGAGAGTCACTGGACCGCTGTCAAGAATATCCTCAAGTACTTAAGAAGAACTAGGGATATATTCTTGATTTATGGTGGGGAAGAAGAGTTGGTTGTAAATGGGTACACGGATTCTGGTTTTCAATCAGATAAGGATGATTCAGATCACAATCCGGTTTTGTGTTTTGTCTCAATGGTGGAGCTGTGAGTTGGAAGAGTTCTAAGCAAGCCACAGTTGCTGATTCTACAACAGAAGCTGAATATGTTGCTGCTTCAGAAGCAGCAAAGGAAGCAGTATGGGTAAAGAAGTTTATCACTGAACTTGGTGTCATTCCTAGTAGCACCAATCCAGTGGATTTGTATTGTGACAACAATGGAGCTATTGCTCAGGCTAAAGAGCCAAGGTCGCACCAAAAATCCAAACATATTCAGAGACGTTATCACCTCATTCGTGAGTTTATCAGTAATGGTGATGTGAAGATATGCAAGGTTCCCACAGACGAGAATGTAGCTGATCCTTTGACTAAGCCACTTTCTCAAACTAAACATGATCGTCATTTTAGTGCATTAGGCATTCGTTTTATGAATGAATGGTCCTAGTACAAGTGGGAGACTGAAAGAGATATGTCCTAGGACTATTCATAGATTATGATTTGTACTTGGATATCTTATGCTTATTTTTATTAATAAAGTTTATTTATTTTACTTTATAATCTCTTGTAAATAATATTTATTAATACTAGTTCATCAAGTACGTGACTAGATTGTGGGATGCTAGTAATGTAATAATAATATTGTTTAGATGTCCCTAATCATGTATCAATAACCTAGGATCACATTGATATAATGATTAGAGTATGGGTCAGCTGATGACTATGTTCCACAAGTCATGGATATGGAGATATCAAGCTGAACATACTGATACTTGTTAGGGAACAAAGTATTGGACTGACCCGCTTTGGGGACACTGCGAGGAGTGTTACATAATGTCATCAGTGATGTTCCCCATTTGTGATATCGTATTATCCTCAGACCTGAGATCGCCATGGTTACCAACATAGGGATTAGCATATCAGGCATTATCAAACGTTGCTCTTGACCGAGTAATTATAAAGATGATGACCGAGCATACTATGAACTATGTAGAGGTATGTGGTTGATCAAGATGGGATTTGTCACTCTCATATATTGAGAGAGATATCGTTGGGCCCCTTGATAAGTGTAATTAATATTTGCATGGCCATGCACAAATGAGATGTCATTTGTTTTGGATTAATTATACTTAGAGATCAAGAAATAAAGATTGAACTATACAAGAATGACACTTGCCTAGTCTTGTGTTCAATCTAGATATCGATTGACAAAAGGAGTTAATGTGTGAAATATCAATTTAAGGTTGTGTCGTTTTTGACCTTTATACCCTTTGGATAATAGTAATGTTTTACTAGAAACCGCTTACTGTTCGTATAATAAAACGGGTTTTAATTGTACGGCCAAAGAGTGTAAAACCTACAGGGTCGCACACCAAAACGAGTTGGATCAAAACGAATTAAAACGGGCCAAGTTGGACTTGGGCCAGTTCGTTTGTTGCTTAGGGTTCTCACTAGGGTTCCCTTATAAAAGGGAACCTTTGTTCTTCTTGGCCGTCAACGAAATTGAGAGAGGCAAGAAAATTCGAAATAGCAGAGAGAACCCTAGAGGGCGCTAGTACACCAAGCAAGATCTCATCTCGTTCGTGTGTGCATACCGTAGAGGCGTCGTGTTTTCTACGCTAAGGACGACAACAACAGAAGGATCAGATCCATCCTGTTCGTTTCATTGACATCAAATCTCGATTAAGGTATGTCATCTGTCGATTTTATTGAACTGCATAGATCATAGGATTCAATGATTAGTGCGTAAATTAGTGTATGCGATGCATGATTACTGCCCTAATTTGCTAACAGTACCCACAGCTTATACGGCTATTCTATGCAAACATACATCATTCGGCTCTTAACAATGGGCGTCCCAACAAGGCCCGTCTTTTTACGCTTTTGAATGGGCAACAAATTAGTTTTAACAAAGCCGAATTAGCCGAAATATTCGGATTCCCTGTTGATAATGTAACGGAAGTTCCATCCAACTTTGGGGATCTTCTCGATTTTAATAAGAATGCTGTAAAAGGAATCATACTCAAGCGTAGATTTCACAATACGCAAGGAGAAATCAAGGCCTCAATGCTTAAACTCAATGCCCGTCTCATACATTCAATCCTTGGGTACTCGATCATTCCAAGGCGTGGTAGTCGTGCCGCACTCAATGCCTTGGAGCTATTCTTGGTATGGGCGATAATAATGGGACACCGATTAGACTTTTCTAGCCTTATGTTCCATCATCTCCTTGAGATCACTAATCGAAAAAGGCAAGGATTGGTCTATGGAATGGCCCTTACTCAACTGTTCAAAGTCTACAATATCCGACTCGAAGATGAGGTCGATGTTATCATTCCCACAAGTGAGGAGACCTATAGCGCCAAGGTGATTCGGTTGATGAAATACAATTTGGTATATGGACAATGGACTCCCAATGATCCTAGAAATAGAGATGAAAGCGATGGCTCATCCGAAGAAGTGGGTGAAAAAGAAGAAGAAGTAGGAGGAGAAAGTTCCGAACTCCCTGAAACCACTATCTCTCAAGGCCGTAGCCAATCCTCAAATACCACCTTGCTTCAAGCAATTCAAGGGTTATCGAGTCAAGTTCAAGCTCTGTCGACCAACATGACGAACCGATTCAATCGAATTGAAGATCGACAAAGAGCTCATGAATAAGCCTTTCTTCGCTACCATCCGGAGCATGTCTTTTCGGTTTGGAACCCGTATCAAGTTGATCAAGGTTGGGGTCAATGGCCACAAGACCCACAAGACCCACAAGAATAGTCATTGGGTTCTCTCCTTTTTGTTGATAACAAATGGGGAGAAATATGTGTGTTAGAGTGCTTGGTACACACTCTTTAAGTTTTATTAGTTTAATTATGAACTCCTTTAAGTTTTTAGTTGTTTTATGTTTGGTTTTTCCATGAACTTCTAAGGTTTATCATTCCCAGTTTTAAATTGTGCCTAACTCTAAGTATTTGGTTTGAACTTTATTTGAAGTCTCTTTATTAAGATCTGTATATTTACTTATGCATGCTTGCTTTATCCCATATTCTCTTTAATGCATAGTTTGAGGGGGAGTTTTCCTGTTGAGAAAACTCAACTAATGATCTTAATCGCAAACACACATTAATTTATTGTCATCATCAAAAAGGGAGAGATTGTTGACTTGAAAGTCATTAATCTTGTTTTGATAATAACAATAAACTTAATCTTGTGTAATTTAACTTAGTTAATGTTTTAAGTTATAGCCACAATAAAATTGATCACACGTGAACTTAACCGAAAAGCCGGAATCAAGATCATTCATCTACAAAGCATTGCAATCAAAGTTTTACATCTTACACAACTCTTGTCAACACACCTTCAATGGCATCTCTATGAAGTACAAAAAGCCAAGGAAAAATATAATCGAAGATACAAACGAAGCTCTCGACGATTCATTGGTGTTCATAATTAAGTGAGTGTTTAGATTTTATGTAAAAGATATCATTGTTCAATTATATAGCTCATAAAATGATTTAACCTTGACAAGATTGATCAAAACTAGTTTTATCCTTGAAAACGTATTTTTTCCGAAAACTAGTCATCTTAAAAAATTCACTATAAATTTTTATGAATGAATTTTGTTACAAAAACAATGATAGAAGTCTTAGAAAATCAATTTTAAACATCCCCTATCCTCAAAATTGATTTTTGAGTTAATTTGCAAAAGTGTGAAAAATGGGATTTTTGGTCAATCTGGCAGTAGACCAGAGGAGACCATCAGTCGACTGATGGCCCAGAAACTAGCCGTTGGAGTTCTGATTTTTTACCATTTTTGGTACCAAACTTTTACCAACTCCCTCCAAACGGCCATATGGTGTCTTAGACTATATATACACCATCTAAGACTTATTTAAACACTCTTGAATCATTCCTACACTATTCTATTCATCTACATTCAATATTCAAAGATTTAAGAACATTTTCTTTTGATCAATCATCTTTATTTTGAGCTATACTTTATTGATCAAATTTGATATCTCTTAGTGTGAGCCTAAGTTGTAATCTTCATACACTATAGAGCTATTGTACATTGGTGTTAGTCACCAAATCATTTCTTTCAAACATTAAGAGATGTTTATCTCTTAAGATAGCAAGAGAGAATTCTTGTGTGAGTATTGAGAGAGATTCAATACTTGAAAGAGTGTGTAAGAAGAATACACTTGTAGAGGTTTGATCTTCACCTGGAAGGAGATCGGTTATAGTGGAATTTCTTGGGGTACTAACCGAGCGCAGAGTAGGGGCTAACAAGCCGAACCGTGTGGACAAAAAGTTTTCGACTTTGATCGGTTTAATCTTTCTATCTCTTGAACTCTTATATTGTGTTATTTGCACCTTGTGATTGGATTTATCTTTATTTCTTGTTGCTTGATTGATATAGATATCGAATATTTTTAAATTGATTTTAAAAATCACATTAAGTTTTAAAAACCCTATTCACCCCCCTCTAGGGTATTTTCCGACCTACACTTAGGGTTTCTCACTAGTGTTCCCCTTTAAAAGGGAATCATTGTTCTTCTTGGCCGCCAAGGAGAGTTGTAGAGGTAAGAAAGACGAAATAGGTGAGAGAACCCTAAAAGGTGCTAGTACACCAAGCAAAAATCTGATCTCGTTCGTGTGTGCATACCGTAGAGGCGTCGTATTTTCTACGCTAGGACGACAACAACAGAAGGATATAATACACCGTATTCGTTGCATTAATTCAAAAATGTGGGTTTGAGTTCTTTAATTAAATTTTTACCAATATAATCATTATTCTTACACATAATATGATATATCATGCTCAAATTTTGAAATTAAAGACACATCTTAAATATATTAAAAATAGAAAAAATAAATATTTAAATATATGAGAATTGTGCCCTCTCTATAATGTCTATTGAATTTTATTTTATTTTAATAAAAATTGTTAACACTTGAGACATGCCTTTAGCACTTAAGATTATCTAATTACTAGTACCAATTTTTGCAATGGTATCCAGTTCTCCAAAAATGTGGGTACTTACTAATTTCTTGTTATAATTTTTTTTTCCTCACTTACCCAAAGGAACGTTGCACAGACTATTATTATTTCCAAAAACGAGAATTGTTTTTCTCATTTTCCCTTTCCACATTTTGGTGGACTTGCATCAAACTCTTTTGTATTAAGGTTATATATTCTTGTAAAAATATGAAAAGATCGAAAAACTATCAACTTTATCATATTAATTTTAACAAAAGTTTGCTTGATTTGGTTATGATAATAAAAGTTTAATTCTTTTCAATTTTTTTCCCACACGTCTCGTGAATTTAGAATAAAATAAAACTTCTTGTACAAAAAATAAAGGACAAGATTTTAAAGATTTCGAGAAAAAAAAAGTCCTGAGTTTTGAATTACTTCTCCTAAAGTAATTTAAGCATAAAATGTTCTCCCTCACGTGCAACCCCATACTTGCACGTGGAGAGCAGATAGATTAATGGATGGGGGATGGAGGTGCCAAGGCTTGAATCTTGGACCTCCTAGAAAACAAACCTCTGATACCGTGTTAGGAACCATCTCTCCCAAAAGTTTAAACTGTTAGGAGAAGGAACCGCAATGAATACCATACTTAACAACACAATAACTTAATGCAGTACTAGTTGTATGGCAGAAACCATTTCAACTGTAATTGACAAAGTATTTTTATTTTCTTTTTTCTGATGCCATTACTTTATATTTTTTAATTAAAGAGTGTAGTTATGAATGGTTTTTTAAAGATCAGTATTAAAAGGAAAGATGTTCTTAACTGTTATGACAGGAAATTATGTGTAACATCTTTATTTTGCTCTTATATTTAGTTTTGTTTTGAATAAAAGTACATGAATGATCGGGAGATTTGAACTCATGATCCTATTGTTATAAATAACAATTCTAATTATTAAGTCAACACTATTTACGTACATATTTAATTTTGCATGTACATACATTAGCGTGTGGGTTATGTTTAGTTATATATTGAAACGAAACATATAATTGTTTAGATTCAGACCCTCAACTTCAAGAGTAAAACCATTTAATTATTGAGTCAACAATATTTTTATGTTTTATTATTCTAATTTTAGATGACATGTACACATACATCTTGTGCGTACATATTTAGTTTTATATATACATATCTATATATATATATATATAAGTTACTTTTGAATGAGTGGATTGTTTTTTTTTGTTCCATTAATAAAATATTCTGACCAGATCAATCTAGAAGTTGCATGTTTAAATTTCATTAACGCCTTATTTGTAACAGTTTAGACATGCTAAAATAAAAATATACAGGCTGTTTTTTTTTTATTATTTCCAGCAATTAATGAAATATATATATATCTATTAAAACTATATGAAAATGGAGCCCATTTTATCAATATGTACACATGTCAATTTTTTATGAACTCTATATTTATATCTCATTTATTACTACTAAAGTAAAATGACATCTTTGTAAGCCATTGAATACAAGTACTTTTATATTTAATGCTTTCTTAGTAAATAACTTATTACTTTTTGTGTTAAATGAACATTTTTTAGTTGTCTTTTCACATTTTATTCTAGATTCTCATCACCACATCTTCTCCTATTAAATTAAATATCTTCAATTTCTAGATAAGTTTAATGGTATAATTTTATAAATGAGAATTGATTTTTACTTTTTCATGCCTATATTACATCCGCCATTATCAAGTACTTCTCTTTTCTTTCTTTGTATTTCTACTTTTATTTTGCTCACGTTGGTCATGAGAAATTATTATCTATTTGAGTGGTTGTTAAAGTTAAACAATATAAGTTTTCACTATTATTATTTTATTCCTCTAACTAAAAATTGTAAATAACTAATTATGTTTTATGGATAATTTGAATGGAAGTGAAAAGTGAGCCAATCATATCATTTGATTATTGAGAAAGGATAACTACTTTTGATTATTTTCTTTTGAAATTTCGCATCTTCATAGCATTAGCATTTTATTCAAAGTACTTTATTGTAGTCTTTATGATATCTTTTGTAGCATCATTATTGTAATCCATATGAAAAACTTGCATCTTTAATTCCCAAACAAATAGATAAAAAGAAAATAGTTCATCAACTGTCAAAACCTTATAAAAATTTAAATCTAATAAAAGTTATAGTATCCTTCAAAAAAAAATTATATTATACCACATGTGCATTCATTCTCAACCTATCACATACAATTTAAACAACATATCTTAGATATGTGCAATACTTTTGATTAGCTGCAGTGAGCTAATAATTATAGAGCAATACATTGGAAAAAAGAGAAGAGTGAAAAGGACTAATTTGACTACCTAATACAGAATTATTGGACCACAACGAGATTTGTATAACCTTTCTACTTTCATCACGTTCACTATCTTTGTTGTAAATTTTGGCATAGTAGCCTTCATTTTAGAGACCAAAGAAGTAGATTGAATTTTTACAAAAACATCACATCAATAAACTTTAAATATTAGGAATGCTATTAAGTTTGAGATCTTATTAGTTTTTTAATTATGGTCCTTATTATCATAAAAAATATTATATTTTTATATCGTTTATTTTTTTGTTAAACCAAATAGGATGTTGTTCAATTCACCCGTGCATCGCACGGGTAGAACTCTAGTATATATATATAAGGTAGGAGATAATAAAAATTATCAACTTTATTAATTAAATTAATATAATCTTACTTTTTTCTTGCAAAGCACCTTGAATGAAGCATTGAAAACATAAGTAAACCTTTCATTTTTTCGTATTATTTTGAGGTAAGCCTTTCATTAATTTAATAAAAAGTTATATGTTGTTTAAGTATTAATTAATTAAGGTTATTCTTTGATTGAAAGTGGGAGCTCCATATTTTATGCCTTTATGGCATGTGAAAGTTCTCCGGCTTTTACGGCCTAGTGCCCTAATCAGCATGCTTACAAATATATTTTGTGTCCATTAATTTTATTTACTCTTTTTTTTTCATTTCCAATTAAAAATATACAAATTACACATGGATCGTATGTGTAAGATAAATTAATTATTATATAATTAAAAACATGCCATCTAATATTCATGCACGCCAAAATAACATAGATAGATACTATAAAAACCTGATAACACTTTTAAATTGACTATTTATTGTATTAAGTTTTTAAATTTTAGGTAATAAGCTATTCATTGTTTTAAGTGCACAATTCCATAACACCTGATTTCTAGTAGAGTTAGAAATTGAGATGGGCTTTCTCACTTTTCGCTACAGTTCAGTCAACAAAAAATCTATTTATGTTTTCACCGTAGATGTATTAATATACCGGTTGTTGAATAATATAATTTTTATGGTATTATAAAAAAAAAGGATTTATTCTTTTTCAAAAAAAGAATTAATCTCATTTAATTACTATTTAGCTAAACATCAAGTGTAAACTAGAAACTATGACAATAAAGGGCTTTGATTTTTACGGAAAATTAAAATAATTTCATAAAATTTACATTTAATTAGTTCATTATGTATATATACTCCACAAATGAAGTGCCACGTTATAGTAGGCGTATGAATATTTACTGACTAATTCAGGTTGTGATGTGAATTGGAGGTGCTCAGCTCAAGGGAGAGATGGCATGTCCAAGGACCAAACACCATACAAAATTGATATACATATTAATATATATATATATATATATATAAAATTTCAAGTAAGGACCATAACTTAAGAATTTTATTTACGCACAATGTCATTTGACATACTTTCTGATGTAATTTTTGGATGAAATTTGGTGGGGATGTTATAAATCATGTGTAGAAAATCTCCACCAAATTTTATCAAAAAATTCAACCGGGAAGTGGGTTAACTACAGGATTGAAAAATATTGGTCCAGAAATAGATATATAAAATACAATATTTTTTCAATCCTGTAGTTAACCCACTTCCCGGTTGAATTTTTTGATGAAATTTGGTGGAGATGTTCTATACATGATGAAGAACATCCCCACCAAATTTCATCAAAAAGCGTACCAAATAGTCCAGTCCGTAAATAAGGTTCTTAAGTTAAGGTCCTTATTTGAAATGCTCCGTGTATAAATATATATAAGTATAGATATAGGTGGGTACTATTGACACACACCAAAATACTCACTAACATTTTGTCATATTTACTCGGCCCTTAAGGACCGAGTATATGTATACATACTCAGTGCCTAGGGACCGAACCATTTTTGAGTAAAAAAAATTACACTGGCTCGGCACTTAAGGGCCGAGTATGTGCACATATATTCGGTCCTTAAGGGCCGAGCCAATGCGCACATACTTGGTCCTTAAGGGCCGAATCAATTTAAAGTGTTAGAAAGTGTTTTGGTGTGTGTCAATAGTAGCCTCCTATAATCTTTGATTGCTTATTATTAATTGTTAAGTGTTAAATATTGAATCCAAACTTTGAAAATATTGTTTATTTTTTAATCTTGAATGAAGTTATGAATTTTATGTTTTTGTTTAAAATAATGGTTTAAATTTTGCATTGAGCATTCAGCGGGACTAATTTTCCTTAATGCTAAATGTTTAATCATTAAAAAAATAGTCGTTAACCTCTTAATGAGTTAAAAAAACAAATATCATATTGCATCTCTGAATGCTTAATAATCTTTCATTAAGAATTCAAAGGTAAAACAAATACCCACTTAATTTATTATTTTGTATTACTTCTTTCAAATGTTCAAACTAATTAATTAAGATCGGGTCTAGTTTCTTGTTTATATATAGAATACGTACATGTGGGTATATGGAGATGCTAGGATGGAAAAATGACATGCTGAGAGACATAAACTAAACTGATCGATCGATCGAGGGGGTATTCCATATAGGAGTATTATCAGTGAAGTTCAAATTCCACGATAGAATAACAAAACTAATATTGTGTTGGTTTCAATTCTCTCAAGTTTCGAATTTCATAGATAAGTTAATGGGTTTTAATTTGGCTAAAAAGTCACAGTAAACCACTTAATATGCATCTAAATAATTAAGAGATCGACTCTTCTATCTCTTAACGTGATTAATAGAGTACGTCTAAATAATTATATAATGCTATTTTTGTCTTCAAATAAGACTTTTGATCATACATTAAAAAATAAAATAGATACAAAATATTTAAAATAATAATATATTTAATATTATTCAGACATTACAATACATTCAAATAAAATATTAAAATTGTCTTTTTAGATTTTAAGTTCAAGAAACCAACAAACATCTTCCAAAATATATTATAAAAACAAGAACTTGGCTTCTTTCTATTACCTTTATATCTAATTTCGTTCAATGGGATAGTTCAAGGGTGAAACGAATGAATTTTTTTATAAAATTTGGTGGAGATAATCTATATGATGAGTAGATCATCTCTACGAAATTGCATTAGATGATTCAATTTAAAAGTGGATGAAATCATCGTTTAAAATTTTAATGGTCAAAAATGAACATATATACCGAATTTTTATCACACCCATTTGTGATTTTAATTTTTTGATAAAATTTTGCATAGACGGTCTACTCATTATCCAGTTATTTCCACCAAATTTTACAAAAATATCTATTCAAGCAAGCTTTATTATTTAATATCCAGTTGTTAATAGTTATACCTATATAACTCATTTTGTACGACAAGTTAACCATTAACACCTCTCTCTCTCTCTCTCTCTCTCTCTATATATATATATATATATATATATATACCTCTTTCCCCTCTTATTAATTTATATATTAAATTAATAATAAAAATACTAGGTTTTTTCGGTTCTTGTATTAATCCCTCTACATACTTAATTCTATGTCAGCTGACCCAGCTACGTTAAACTGATGTAAATACAATTTCTGTACAATTAAACTTCGTGATTTCTATTTACTAAATATTATTATTATACAATTTTTTTATATATAAATTATGTATTAATACTCAAATGAACGGATAGAATTAATCATTTAATGTGTTCTCGTTATTTTTATCTGATCGATCATCAATTTCACTACTGCGTCGGTATAAATTTTTTATAACAAAATTAGTAAGTTTAGAGCATTTCCAATAAAATTGTAAATTTTGGTTTTGTATATAATTTAAATAACTTATAAAAAAAATTCGTTTTCAACAGTCTTTTAGTATTATTTACATCACTTATATTTGTCACAAACACTTCCGAAAGTAAATTTATTATCACTAATACCTTCTAAGGCTACCTTAATGAGAGATGAATGCAGTCATATATACTTGGTCCACTTAGGAAGAATTTGTTAGTGAGAACTCGCTTAACATCGCAATTGAGTGCCGCGATGTTTTCTAAGTAAGACTCACCTAATAAGAGGTGAGTGCAATCACATAAACTCATCTCAAATGAAAAAAATATATTGTTAAGTACTCACCTAATATCAGGTAATTGAAGGTATGTTTGTGATAAATAAGAGTGTGCTAAAATACATTTTTAGTTAAATTCTAGATGTGGTATTTGTGAGATATTTAAGGGTGTAAATAACACCCCCTTTTAAAAATTAATTAAGATTTTAGTAAAACGATTGTGTAAAATACACCCTAATTTACATTGCCATGTCACGTTTCTATCTCAAGTTTTTTTATACAACTCTAAAATATAAAATCTTTTAATACAAATCATTAAAATTAATAAAAAAATTATATTTAAAATCTACTCATCAAGACATATAAAACTAGACACATTGTGATTATAATATTATGTACAAAAAGTGCAACAAAAACTATGAAAAATTAGGTTAAATTACATATCAATATTTTATTGGTTGTTTCAAATTTTACGCAAAAAACCACAAAATTATTATTGGAGTACTCATTTTTTAAGCTTTAAGTTTTATGTAAATACATATAATTTACACTTTAATTTATATACTACTACTATAAATACTCTGAACATAAGCTAATAATATTATAATTTAGGGCGGTGTTATTTACACCCTCATTTTTGTCACAAACACCACCATCCAAAATTTAATTAAAAACATATTTTAGTACCATTTTATTTGTCACAAACATTCATTTTCATTGCCTGATGTTAGTTGAGTATTTAGCAATATACTCTTCTCATGTGAGCCGAATGCACTCACTTTTTATTAGGCGAGCTTTATTTAAAAAATATTACAGACATCTATTGCCTAATATTAAACAAGTTATTATAAATAAACGCTCTTTAAATCGAACGAATGTGTACACATGCTTTCACCTCTCGTTAGAGGCCGAGTCTTACGAGACCTATATAACACCATCCATAATTTATAATGAGTACATTTTCATGCTGAGCAGTCTGCACAGCTTAAACCTTTAGGGACAGTTTTTTGTAGTTAAAAATTGTCACGTCTGTGAGAGAATTTTTCTCTATAAATAATACTATACTAGATTATATAGCTCCTTTATAAAGCACCCCCACTTTTTTTTTCTCTCAGATTTTCCGGGAATTCATCAAAATCCCACCTTCATCCCCCATTTTCTGCAGTCCCATTTTTTTTATTCTCTCTACCAATATCGACGGCAATTATTAAAATCTCCTAGCAATTTGATTTCTTCTGGGAAATCTGTACTTCAGAACTTCTGTGTTTGGTTGATGGGAAAATTTTCGGCTTGTATTTCTTGTAGTTGGCATTTGAAATTTGATGGTGGAGTGTACACTTTTAAGTTGCCGAGAGGCTTTAATTGAAGCTTTCAAATGTGAATTGTGGAGTTTTTGTTTTTGTGGGGGGCATTGATTGTGATGAATCTTTTGAAGTCCAATTTGAGTTTTTTATCTATCTAATTGGAGAAAAAGCTTTTGGGGCAGATAAATTTTTGGTACTAGCATTGAGTATATTTACTCACTTTTATTACAAATTTTGCTGTACATAATAATATGAAGCCTTCGTTAAATGGGTATCTCCAAAACTCCATAGAAGGTACTCTTTCTCTCTCTATATATATAAATATAAATATGTGTGTAGTTTATTTTTGTAAAAAAAATATAAGGGTTTAATGTGTTTTATCTCTCTCTCTCTCTCTCTTGGATCAATTAGCAAGTTTTGTACTCCAAGAATCAGGGGAACATGAAATTGTCGTAGGGTTTCCTTTTCTATTTCCCCTTTTTGTTGTTGACCCCAATTTTTGTTGTTCATGCTCTTAAATAATTTTTTGTTTAACGAATTTGCTCTTATTATGCGTAAATATATATATATATATATATAGATACTTCAATAGTTGATGGATTGATCAAAAGAGAGACTTTTTTTCATTTTGGGTTTGCTCCGGATTAGCCAGATTAGTATGTTTACAAACATTAAAAGTTCTAACTTAAGTCTTAACTTGTATCAATGAATTTGAAGACACTGGAAAATGCTATAACTATGAGATGTGGGATAAACATATATTGCTCCTTACTCTTGTGATCATTCAACCTTTTAGTGGTTGGGAAGAAAATCGAGAAATCAAGAAATAGGATATCAAATATTGCTTGATTTCGGATGAGAAGTATGAATGCTCAAAATTCTTAAAGATTTGTGTACGGGGAAAGGGACTTTAAATTGATTTATCTTACTCTTGACTAGGAAATAGTTAATTACTTATGGCTAAAGCATCATCTATTGTAAAGACAGAAGGATCAAGATCCTAATTTCAGTATGAAAACTTATCAACTTTTTATTGTTAATTTGCTTATAAGTTTGTGTTACAATGTCCTTGTCTGAATGGAAATAGGAGAAAGGAAGGTGATAAATTCAGAGTTATGGCACGCTTGCGCGGGGCCACTTGTTTCCCTGCCTCCAGTTGGAAGTCTGGTGGTTTACTTTCCTCAAGGTCACAGCGAGCAAGTACGTTGTTTGTTTCTCTTTCATTCTTGAGATATCTTTGTAAAAGAAGATTCTCAAATTCTGGTTTCTGTGAATTTCAATTTTTTTTGGTCGACTTACTCTCAGGTTGCGGCATCGATGCAAAAGGACACTGATAGCATCCCGAGCTACCCTAACCTTCCTTCAAAGTTGATCTGCATGCTTCATAATGTTACATTACATGTATGACCTCCTTTGTATTTCCACAAAGATTTGTTTTTTTTGTTGATTTGAAATCCAATGAAGGGGGATTTTTTCGATAAGAACAATGTTGCACTCACAAGAATGTGCACAAAATGAGGTGTTAACCTATGATTGGATGAAGAGTGTAGATGGTTCCCGTAATGATGACACCTCAGTTTGTGTACTCTTTGTTTTCACTATTTTGTGAGTCCATCATTTCTCTTTTCATAAATTGCATCTACATTGATATGTTTTGTGCATGACCAAGTTTTGGATTACTGATGCCTTAAATATCAGATGAACCCTTTAGCTTAATTTGGTTTGTTTAGATAGATAGAAACTTACTTATTATATTTTTCCATTATAGGCTGATGCAGAAACTGATGAGGTCTATGCACAGATGACTCTTCAGCCCGTAAGCAAAGTAGGTCAGCATGCTGGTTTGATATATAGTTATATCTATTTACTTGACACTTAGGTGTGTTTGATTTCACGTCTTTCCAATGGAAAATACCCAAGATTTCATATTTTTTAATCGCAAGTGGCTTTTGATTGCATTAATTTCCAAGTAACCAATTTCATGGTGAAAAATGTTTTACCCTTTTTTTCCCTTTCCCATGGAATGCCAATATCCACCTCCCTCCTGAGTTTTTGTTTTCAATTGATTTTTCTGTAGAACAATTCCCAAAATATTAAATTATTTTCTGTGTAAACCAATCAAACACATCCTTCGGAGAAAAAAAAAAGAAGAGGAAAATTAACATGTAACTTTAAAATGTTGCTACAGTATGACCAAGAGGCATTACTTATGTCTGATATGGGCCTCAAGCAAAGCAGGCAACCTGCTGAATTCTTCTGCAAAACACTAACAGCTAGCGACACAAGCACACATGGCGGATTTTCCGTTCCTCGTCGAGCCGCCGAGAAGATCTTTCCACCTCTTGTATGTGCAAACTTTATTTCTCTTTTAACTGTATTTTGTTTTGGGGGTTAAACTTAAAACTAGTCATGTGTCGATTCTAGTGCTCATTAGAAAAGGTGTTTGGTAGGATTTTTCAATGCAACCCCCGGCTCAGGAGATTGTAGCTAGAGATTTACATGACCAGTCGTGGACATTCCGACATATTTATCGCGGTATTTTTCTTTTAAAGAAATAAATAATTCATCATATTTATGGCTTAGACCAATGGTGATGTCTCTCTAGGACGTATATTAAAGCTGCTTTTCATTTTCTTTTTCCTTCAGGCCAACCAAAAAGGCATCTGTTGACAACAGGGTGGAGTGTCTTTGTTAGCTCTAAGAGACTATTTGCTGGTGATGCTGTCTTATTTATACGGTATGAAATGGACTGATTGATAAAACAACAGTTAGGGTATGTTCAATAAAAAAGTTGGAAAATGATTGAGAACACTACTAATTTATGAGAAGTTGGAAAATAGACGAGTGATTTGATGAGATGGTCTATTACTTATTTCGGATTTTCCATGAACTAAAATTCTTTATGCAACGGGCATGACAATTTTTCCATGGAAAAAGAGAAAAGGATGGAGAACATCTCGCCAAATCACTCATCTCATTTTCCAATTCTTTTTTTTTTCCTATCAAAAACACCCTTATGGGCTTTTTTAACCCTTCCTATCACTAATCTGAGTTAAAACATGGTTGAATGTAGAGATGAAAAATCACAGCTCCTTTTGGGTATAAGACGCGCTAATAGACAGCAGCCTGCCCTCTCCTCATCAGTTATATCTAGTGACAGCATGCACATTGGGATTCTTGCTGCTGCAGCTCATGCTGCCGCAAATAACAGTCCATTTACAATATTTTATAATCCAAGGTACTAAAGTGAGATTTTTAAATTTTTATTTCCATCATATGGTAGAGCATTTTTGGGTACTAAATTCTGAATTTTATTTGATTTTTTAACAGGGCCAGCCCTTCGGAGTTTGTGATTCCCATGGCCAAGTATAATAAAGCAATGTATTCCCAAGTTTCATTAGGTATGCGCTTCAGAATGATGTTCGAGACTGAGGAATCTAGTGTAAGAAGATACATGGGAACCATCACTGGTGTAAGTGATCTCGATCCTGTCAGATGGAAAAGTTCACAGTGGCGCAATCTTCAGGTATTGTTGGAGGTTTAATATTGACTTACTAGGAATTTCTGGGTCCATTTGATAAAAAAGTTGGAAATGATTTGAAGTACTATTTTTTATGAAAAGTTAGAAAAAGAGATGTGTGATTTGGTGAGATGTACTCCATCTTTGTGGAAAAAATTTCTTACGCATCCCAAAGAGTTGGATTCCCTGGAAAAACTAAAAAAACACTATTACTTCTCATCAAATCATTCCTCACCTTTCCAACTTCTCATTAAAATTGGTACGATTTTCAATCATTTTGCAAGTTTTTGTCAAACTCACCCTTCGAATACGAGTTTTTCCTGGGTAACATTTCTGAGTTACAAAAATTTGTCAAACCAAGGGTGTCATTCATGACACTTTTTTTTTGGCTTAAATATATGATTGTTTCTAGAATTACTCTTCTAATGCCCCCTCAATGCCACATTAAGTGTTGAACACTTGAACTTTCCTTTTTGGCATCTCAAAGTAAAGATTCATGTTCCTAACTCAATTTACATATTGCCGTTGATTAAAATATAATTTTCATTAAGTGCTCGTTTGGTTTGAGTTTTTGTTCGCTCCCGAAATCCAAAATGGTAATTTCACATGAAAAGTTTGTGCCACATCAACTTATGATTCAACCTATTGACATGAATTACAAGAGACTCCTAGTGCGAATCTACCAATTTAGGATCCCAGGAATGAACCAAAATTTGGACCAAATGAGCACTGAGTGTTCAAATGAAAAAATATATGACCGAGAGAGTATTTGATGAATTCTAAGTACTAGTCAGTTAATTAACCTACTTTTTTTGTTGGTTGGCGTATAGGTTGGATGGGATGAATCCAGTGCAGGGGAACGTCCAAGCCGAGTTTCAATATGGGATATAGAACCTGTTGTCACTCCTTTCTATATATGTCCTCCTCCCTTCTTCAGACCTAAGTTTCCGAAACAACCAGGCGTCCCTGGTAAGCCAATTTCAGTGGTTAAGCTTTTATTATGCTTTTCAAATAACCCAGTTGTTAAGAGTACTTTGCTCATTTATTTACATGGTTTATTTAATAATCCCCTGTCCAAAATTAGGAGTCCAATTTGACTTCCACATGTTTTTGGAGATATACTAATTTCAACAAAATCAGTGGTTAAAAACAAAACTCGTTTGCTATCAGGCGATTTGGTACTTTAATTATTTTGAGTATCATTTTACTTGACATTTGGTCTAACATTGAGAAAGTTAATTTTAAAGCGCGCAGAGTTTCTGTTTCAATATTAACTACCAGGAAACTTTGTTTTATTTTGTTTACTACCAAATATTTCTTACTAGAAAGTGTCTCTCTGGTATAACTTGAAGAATTCCATGCCTTGCATAGCCCATATGCTCAAAATCGTGTTAGTTTAATGACGTTAGAGTCTCAGTCATGGGTGCTTTGATTACAGTTCATATCATCATTCTTCAAATTAATGTTTGTAATTAATCTGAACTACAAACAACTCAGATCTCGAGTGGTTCCACCATTATTTTTTTCTTACCCTAACATTTTGTTCAGATGACGAATTTGACATGGAGAACGCTTTTAAGAGGAACATGCCATGGCTTGATGAATTGGGAATGAAAGATCCCTCGAGCTCCATACTTCCTGGCTTGAGTTTGGTCCAGTGGATGAGCATGCAACAACACCACCACAACAACAACAATCGCTTTCCCACCTCTCACTTCTCTCCCATTGTCTCATCAAATCCGCTCCAAAATAGCCTTATCACTGACGACCCATCTAAGTTACTGAACTTCCAATCCCCTCCCATATCTACACCAACTCTACATCAGTCCATCAAACTAAATCAAAATCCTCAATATCACCAACAGCTACAGCTCCAACAACTATTGCACTCTTCTATCAACCCACAACAGCAGCAGACCCAAAATCAAAATTCTCAATATCAACAGCAGCACCAACAGAACCAACATCAAAATTCTCAGCAACCCGTTGTCTACTCTCAATCTCAGCAACAACAGCCACTGACGGGGAACATCCAATCACAACAAAACGTCCCCTCGGCTAATAGGAATTCGTTTCCGCTGACATCCTTACCTCAAGATTCGCAATTTCAGCCACAAATCGAACAACAACAAACGAGCCACTTACAAAGGCCTCAGCAGCAACAAACACAGTTCCAACAAGCCCAAATACAGTTGCTTCAACAGAGCTTGTTGCAAAGATCGCAAATTCAAAACAGTTCACAGCAGAGCCTTTCTGAGCAGCAACAGCAGCAGTTACAACTACAGCTACTGCAGAAACTGCAGCAACAGCAACAGCAACTGCTGTCCCCTGTAAGCCCTCGTATCGATCCTCAACAGCAGCAGGGGATTCAACATAACCGCCAATCTCAGCAATCGCCTTTATCACAGCAGCAAGTTAGCAATAACAGCTTCTCAACATCACCGTTTCTACAATCGACACAGTTTCCCATGAACCAACTTGTGGGCCCACAGAAACCACTAATGGGAATTCGAGCCCATGCCCATTCTGGGGTTACTGAGGGGGACGCTCCTTCATGTTCAACCTCGCCTTCGACAAATAATTGCCAGGTAGCCCCGTCAAACTTTGCAAACAAGTACCAAGAAGTTCCACCTCCGTTGATGGACGATTCAGTTGCTAATCCTCCTACAAATATGATTCATCAAGAGCTTCCAAACAAGTCCGATATAAGGATTAAACACGAATTGCCCACCTCAAAAGGTTTAGAAAAGCCCAAATACAAAGGTATTGCTACTGATCAATTAGAAGCCTCGTCATCGGCGACTTCATATTGCATGGAAGCTAATGGCCTACCTAACAACTTTTCACTTCCGGGCTTCTGTTTGGATGGGGATATTCAATCACAAACTAGGAACAATCTTCCTTTTGCAGCTAATATTGATGGGTTGACACCTGATGCTTTGTTGTCGAGAGGATTTGATTCTCAAAACTTGCTTCCTAATTATGGTGGAACTCCGAGAGATATTGAGACAGAGTTGTCCACCGCTGCACTTAGTTCTCAATCATTTGGATTGCCGGACTTGTCGTTCAAGCCAGTTGTTTCAAATGATGTTGCCATCAACGAGGCCGGGCCTCTATGTAATGGACTTTGGGGTAATCAGACTCAACGCATGCGAACTTATACAAAGGTTTGTTAATTATCATACTCCCTTGGGAGTGCATGTGATTGTGATTGTGATTGATTTACATGGAAAGGATTAGACTCCATGGAACTATTTTACAAAGAAATGTCTCATATAACAAAAATTGGGACGCGGATGTTGAATTCCATGGAAAGTGAAAATTGAGCTCAAAAGAACTTGTACTACAGAAATAGATTCCTTCGACAATTGAGGCAATGAAACACCGCCAAAATGGAAAATATGGAATCCTTAGCATATTTCATGGAAAAGAGCTGCAATCAATTAGGGTGCCTTTGATTGATTTACGGAAAAAAAAAGTATCTACTCCTTGAAATTGATTTACAATATTCATATCAATGGAAAAGTAGAAACCTAGAAAGGAGATGTTAATGCAATCAAACAACAACTAAGATGGAATCTTTGCCATTTTCATGCTGGTAAGAGTGCATCAAACACACCCTTACAAAACATAATATGAAAATGCCTAAAAACAATATCTTAGAGTAGAACTTCAAGAGGTATTATTTTGGGTTTTCTTGGAATTAGAAATTGGTAAATTCACCTAAGAAGTTTTCAAGCAAAGGAATTGAGTCCTGCAATGCGAACTCTTTGACATGAATTATGATTCTTAATATGTGAATTTATCGATTTATTATCCTGGAAAGTACAAAAAGTCTGCGGATGAGCTCCCTCATTTTTTAATTTCTTAATAACATATCTGATTGGTGAATGCTTGGCTTAAACTTTTGAAGGTTCAAAAACGCGGCTCAGTGGGAAGAACTATTGATGTTACTCGATACAAGGGATACGGCGAGCTCAGGCATGATCTAGCCCGCTTGTTTGGGATTGAAGGGCAACTGGAAGATTCAAGAGCACCCGAGTGGAAACTAGTCTATGTCGATCATGAGAACGACATACTACTTGTTGGTGACGACCCGTGGGAGTAAGTCATTCACCAATTTATGCAACAATTTGGGTCCGTTCAATAAAAAAATTGGAAAATGTTTTGAAATCCAATTGAGTTTTATGAGAAGTTCGAAAAGAGAGGAGTGATTTAGTGAGATGTTCTCCTTTTTCTCTTTTTCATGGAAACTTTTTCTTATCCATCACTTGAAGAATTGCAATCCATGGAAAAACCAAAAAAAAAAGTAGTAGAACGTGTTATGAAATCACATCTCTTTTTTCAACTTCTCAGAAATTTAGTTTTCAATCATGTTCAAACCTTTTTATCAAACACACTGATTTAAGGGGAATTTTTAAAATTAATTTGTCGTTATTTTATTCTGCACTTAAATGCATAAAAACCCTACTTTTTTGTAAAATAATTAAATTAGTATAGCAATTAAGTAGGAGTTGATCTAAATCCAAGTTAATAACTTAAAATTAGAAAATTTTGTTGAATCCAATATTTTAGGAATCTAAATTAAAACCTTTTTTAAATTTTGATTTTAATTTTTTTTCTAAACTAAGAAACTAAACTAATTAAATTAAATCAAGCAAATAATAAATAATAAGAAATCTCAAGGAAAGAGAATCCACCACCATAGACATAAATAAAAAGTATCTAATCATATTTTTAATATTCATCCTTACTATATAAACAAATTCAAAATCACCATCATTCTTTCTTTAAAACTAATGTAAATAAAAATGGGCATCGCCTGTATCTCCAATTATGGTGATCACAAGAGATCGTTCCTTTATTTTAAAAACAATTAAAGTACTAGAAAGAAAATACACATTATAACAATGGTAATTTCAAAATTTATTTTAATTTAGGACGAATAATTAAAAATTAACTAGAATTAAATCAAGCCCACTGTATCCATGGCGATTTCATCCCTCCCCTTTCAAAGAGAATTTAGGCAAGCATACTAATTAAAAAACACATGCAAATAAAATAATAATTCATCATTAAAATTAAAATTAAAGTATTTGAATAAAAAAGATAGAAAATTAGAAAGAAAACTAGAAAGTGTCCTTGTTTATGATGCTCAAACTGGCGTGTACCGCACGGCTTTACGCTATCCACTTCTTACGCTGTCCACTTCTTTGCCACTTTTTACGCTGTCCACTTCTTCGCCTTCAATATGTCGGTCGCACAGCAACTAATATATGGAGGGATATAATATATGGGGATGTTCTCTCTCTAGAACTCTCTAATAAGATCTATATTTTATCTATCTATCTATCTCTATATATTTTCTCTCTCTTGTATCTCTAAAGAATGGGTCTATATATAGGATAAGAGAGAGAAGTTTAAAAGATTTAGAAAATTAGAATTGGAAAGGGAATAACAAATATGAGTTTAATTAGGATTCTAATTAAGAGTGAGAAAAAAGGAGTTGTATTTAAATTATGAGAGAATATGTAATTGGAATATCCTTCTCTTTTCATTTTTGGTCTTTAACTGACTTCTTCCACCTTTTTATCACAATTTACTTCTTCCCTATAAAAAAAAAATATTATTTCTCCACAATTTAAGCATTCATTATATACAACAAAATATTATTTGCGAGATTAAATTACAATTTTGGGCACTTATCACGCACCGTTTTTGTACTTAAAACATTTTCCCTTTTTTTGAAGTCCTCTCATTTTACTACCCAAATTTGATCTCAGGGAGTTTGTAAGCTGTGTACAGAGCATAAAGATACTGTCATCTGCTGAGGTACAGCAAATGAGTTTAGATGGAGATTTAGGTCAAGTGCCTCTCCCTCCTAATCAAGCTTGTAGTGGGACTGATAGTGGCAACGCGTGGAAGGGACAATATGATGATAACTCAGCAGCCTCATTCAATAGATGAAGTGTTTTTAAGTGCAATAATTTTAAGATGACACAATATTAGGACATAGCGATGCGTTACTTGCGTATTAGTTCACGATGGAGCTTATATAAAATCCAGCTGTACTTGAGCGCAATTACATGACAAATGAATTGATGACTGGTCACTATGTCCTGTAAACGTTTTCTCATCATGTTTCCTCTAAAAGTGCTCTTTTAAGTGAGTTCCTAGACTCTGCTTCACGTAAAAGCCCTTGAAGGAATATGCTGCAGAAACTGGCCAGTGCATTTTGAGCGTGAAAGACGTTGGTCGGTCTTTGGTCCTGTAGCTGAGGGAAATGTATTTACAACCGAAGAAGTGTAATTGTGTCTGTGTACTTTGTTGTTATACCCACCCGTGTTTTCCATTTTCATGGTTGGGGGTGCAAGTTATTTGTAAATGCTCTAACAGCAGTTGAATAGATGAAACACTAAATTATACAGGTGGCTTCTGTCATAAATTGAAGTTAATTTGTTCCAATCTTTACAAGATGAACCTTCCCTTTCTCCCAAAGTAAATGATATTACAGTGACAGCCAATCCCACTGGAAACAGATTTAAAATAGGCTTATACTTGAGAAGGCGAACGGAAAATTCCCAAATTTTTTGTAAACATGCTAGCACAAAATTAAATGGAATTGACACCAAAAGTAGTGTCGGAACCATTACGTATTAACACTAGCTTGTGTAAAGTATTGATGCGAAATCAATACAAAACTGGAGTAACATTGCATTTAGTCATTTGTTGAAAAAATATTCGTTTTCGCTTGTAATATATCACATCTGTTTTACAGCAAAATCTTTAAATGGAATTCAAGAGCATTATACCGTTCAGGCTTTGGCTGGTTTACCAACAAATTTTCAAAACTCTGATTCCTGTGGCGACCTTACTGATTTTTGCACACGGGGTGTCTTACGAAAATTCCTCAGAAAAATTATGGAATCCCATTAACTTCAAATTCACAACAGTGACAGAATTTTGAAGTTGCAAAAAAAATAAGTTCATATGACTACAGCAACAGTTTGATGATTCATGCCAACTTTGTAACAAAATTCTGCTCATTTAACAGAAAAATGGCAAACAGACACAACTACGAAAGCACAGCCATTACGTCAGAAGCCCGTAAAGCAATGTAGTCTGATCCATCAACGCCTTTGAAGTCATTACCGGCGTATTTGGAGAAGAGAACAGAGTCTCCTGGAGAAACTGCGAGTGGTTTTCTCTTCCCTTCCTCATCAAGAGTGCCAGGCCCCACAGCAACCACCTATCATCCAAAATACAACATTCAGGCTGTGTTTGGTTAGATGGAAATTCAATTGGGTAAACTTTTTCCTAAGTAAAAGAGTTTTACATGCATATAAATTGTTGCACCTGTTGGGTGGCTGTGGTTTAGGTGGAAAATCAACAGCTCTACCATTTTTTTGTGCAGTGGTTTGTATCAAAAAGTAAACCAGTCTTTTAATTTACAATGCCAACTGAACATACTGTCCTTTTTCTTTTCCTTGTAAACTAATCTCTTAGAAGCATTTAAACATAATCAAACACAGCCCTAGCTCTGTCATAAACGAAATAACACACATGGTACTTGGCCCCAGAAACATGTGCATTTCAAGGGCTCCACGTTTTGCAATCATCGTACTTTCATTATATGTTCGTCACCACATGAGCCCAACTATTTTCACCTACTCAGGCAATCATAGTCAATGGAAGATGCTAAATGAAAGCGTTAAGCGTAGAGAAACTTCTTACCGTGCCAATGGAGGGTTTGTCCTTGCTTGCCTCTGTTAGATACAGGCCTCCGGCTGTCTTTTCCTCCGCCTCAACTACCTGTTTACAAAATAAATGCAAGATAAAGTGAAGTATGTTAAACTTCTGGGTTTTTTTCCCCCTGGTCAGAAAAAATTTCTGGTTTCTTTTTGCTTCAAAACAGATGAGAAGAGAGGAGAAGATGTAGTTATTTTCTTTTAATTGTTCGGGAGTTTAAGGAAGAAGAAAGTTGTACTTTGTTTCATCCTTATTTTTAACTTGGGAAGAAAAGATATCATGGTACTTAATTACTAACTAACTATCTAAAATAGGCAAACAATATTTTTGAGTAAAACCCAACTTTCTATTTATCTCTTCTTTTTTTCAAAAAAAAGAAAAAGGAAGAAAAGAAACTCTAATGTTATGTTTGGAAGTTCAAGGGACAAAACAACGAAGGAAAAACTTAGAAAAGAAAAAACAAGAGAAAGAACAGTGATGTTCTTTCTTTTGTTTAAGACTTCAGGAGAGATAAGATAGTTTTAATTTCTTTCTTCCTTGTTCTTGAGCTGAGGGATGAACACAAAAAATAAAATAACAAATCCAGTAAAAAATTTCAAGAAACTTGACTTTCTTCTCTCCTTTTTCTGTTCATTTAAGTTTTGAAGAGACAGTTATGGCGAGAATGTTTTCACTACAATCAACTTTGTTTTCTCCATTCCACTCCTTTTCTATCCTAATTAAACTTCCAAATGAAAGAGATTACGCTCAGCCTAAAGAAACTTGGGCTCTACTTGGTGAGAGAGAAGCCTCCACTAATTGTAGGCAATACAGATATACCAACATACCTAATGCTTTGCTCAGCATAAACTATTATAGCATTTACAGCAATTCTATACATTTCAAACTATGGCAAAAATGCTAACCTAACCCCTTCAAAAGCTTATGTTTCTTCAGTTTTTTCCCACTCGCCTACGAGCACCATGTGTAGTTAATTATCGTGTCTTCCATTAGGCAAAGAGAGCTAAAAAAAATATAGCAAAAAGGAATAACCTTGATGAGGACTCTGTCATTCAAGGGCATCAAATCCTTAACATCCTCTGTCTCAAGAATGCCAATAATATCATCCTCCTTCAATATGAGATGCTTTGTTCCGTTAAATTCCACCTCCGTCCCTGCATACTTGGAATACACAACTTGGGCACCAGTCTACGTACACAAGAATTGGAACCATTAGCAAACTAACTAGTAAGAATGCTATCTTACATTCCAAAAATTTGACTTGGAAGTTGGATTTAAATTCAACAAGGATTTCAACTTCAGATTTCAGTTTTAAAAACCACAAGAAAACAACAAAGAGTCTTCTGTCATTTCAAGTTTTAAAATCGGTTTTCGGACCGACAATTTCAATAATTGGGAGCTTCAGCATGTAAATGAACAATTACCTTCACACTGATTTCAACTTTGTTCTTTCCAATTTCCTGACCCTTTCCAATAGCAACCACTTCACCTCCTTGAGGTTTTGTTTGTGCCGTTGTTGGTAGTATTATACCACCTCCAGTCTTCTCCTCTGCTCTCTTAATCTTCACCAATACTCTGTCACCCAAGGGACTGAGGGAAGTATACTAGAAGAAAAAGGAAGAGATTCAAGGCAAATGAGCCAGGATAAATAAAAGAACCATGTTCTCCATAAATGGAAGAAGATAACACTCAGTGTAACAATTTGGCCGCAGTTGATTTTGTTTTATATGGACTATAGAGAAAATCTTGATGAATGGATGTAACAGGGTGTTTAGGAACCCAAGTGCCAAGATCTGGTTCTGGGAATTAGAATTGGAGGAGAAAATAGTTTAAATCTTAAACAAAGTGGGCTCCAATTCCAACGGGGTACCCAAATGCACCCTAAGTCTATATTCTTAACATTAAAAATTAAGGAAAAAAGGAAAGGTATAAACTCAAACTGGAAAAGATTTACAGTAGTCACATGTAATGCAAGCACGTAATGTGAACATAGAAAGGCATAAGACTGTCATTTATGAAGCAAGAATAACCCAGACAAAAAAAGGAAAAGGGGGGGAAGGGGGGGGGGGGGGGGGGGGGGGAGAATATGCACATGATACCAAAGTACCAAACTGAGCCAAGACTATTATTTTTCATTTTCATGTAAGCAAATGGAAACGAAATGCAGTTGAAACAACAAGTTGACGGGTATTGACCAATACAGGTAAACAATAGATAGAAAATATCATCTGCAAGAATTCAAACTTAAGCTTCAAACCAATAAAAGAACTAATCAAAGTGTACTTCCCCTAAATTAAGAGGCAAAATAAAAACAGCAGAACTACGTCAACTAACAATTTGGTAACGAAAAGTCCAACCAAATAAGTACCAAACTACTTTTACAGCTAACAATTAGTTTGCATGACTTCAACAACAATATTCATAAAAATAACCAATATAACAAATAATCGAAGAAGGAAATAATACCTTAGGGGTAACAACAGCAGCAGCTTTAACAACAAAGCCACGGAAGGATCTGCGGCTTAGACCACCTTGTCTCAGAGGTGCAAATGAAGAAATCCTAACATTTGAAGATTTAAGGCCTTCAAATGTGGGCAAGAAATTCCTAGCTGATACTGATGATGCAGTCAACTGAGTTGTTGCCATTACTGAATCAAATCCCAATTTTTTCAACCCAAACAAGAACAAATTCGGATTAATTTCCGCATCAATTATATACATATAATATAATAAGTGTTAAACAAGAACAAAATCAGATTAATGTCGACATCAATTACACATACAACATAACAAGAGTTAAAAATTGCTAAATTAGAACAAATTCATCTCATAGTCATAAACGAATTATATATCTATGAGATAACAATTTTTAAAAGCCAAACAAGAACGACTTCAGATTAATATCCACATCAATTACATGTGTAATATAACAAGACTTAAAAATTACTAAATTATAACTGACATCTCATATTCATAAATAAATGTATTATAAGCAGTCAACTAAATTGCTGCCATTACTGAAGAAAATCTGATTCTTCAACCCAAACAAGAACAACATTAGACTAATAACCACATTAATTACAGCTATAATACAACAAGAGTTAAAATTTACTAAATTAAAAAAAAAATCATTTCATGTTCATAAAGGAATTATACACCTACGATTCGAACAAAAAATCCCATTTTTCAACACAAATTAAGAAGAACATCAGATTAATATCCACATCAACTACACATATAATACAAGAGCTAAAAATACTAAATTAGCACAAAATTCACTTCATATTAGTAAACAAATTATATACCTATGATTAGAACAACACAGAGAGAAAGAGTGATTTGAACTTAAGAAGCAGATTAAAGAAGTAATATATGAGAATTACATACCTAGAATTAGCAGATGCTCTTGTAGATAGTGATGGAGTGGAGTTGGTTTTGAAATGGGGGGAGATGAAAGAAAGAAGAAAAAGAAGAAGAAGAAGCAGATAATAAAACCCTAGTTTCACTAAAAGCTTCAGATGATAAGATGCTTCTAGAATTTCTTTGACGCAAGCAAATGAAGTGAAAGAGTAGATGCGTACACTGTATAATGGGCGTCCGTATTTGGGCTTTTACTTAATGGGCCCATGTATTTATACAGGTTGTTTTGAATTTTGTTTATTTTGTTTAAAATTATTTATTTTGTTTTACCAATTAAGGTCAAAAAAATTGAGATTCTTTTTTTCCAAATTGAATTTCTTTGTCAATTGATAATTGAACTTGATTTACCCTAAAAAAGTAACAAATATGTCCAATTATATGTGTGGTGGGCCATATGATTAGTAAATTATTTTTACATATAAAAATGATATGAAAGAAAGAAATTGGTGGTGGGATGGTCCTCGTGAGTTAGGGTTGAAAAGACTATAGAGATAAATGCAAAGTTGAATGAAACATACAAGGGGCAATGGGTTACAAGGTTTCTATTATAGCTATATTTAAGGGAAGGATATTTCACAATTTTTTTCTAAAATAAAGATATTGTTGAAATAATAAAGAGAGAAAGAAGAAAATAAGAGAAATTTTCTTATTCAACTCAGGTCTAATATGGGTAAGGGTTAGTTCTATTTATATTAAAAGTTAACATTCTTACTTTTCTACAAAATCAATGTGGTATAAATTATACTATATATACTATGAGGTAATCTCCTTATTCATACCACAATTTTAATGTAGGAGAAATTGTATCTTACAATATCACATATGGACATTCACATATCAATATTTTACAACACTTCCCCTTGGATAATCATTATGCCACAATTCAATACCAGTTACCTCATTAAAACCTTCCTAAGGAAAAATTAAGTAGGAAAAAACCAAAGTGAAGGAAAAAATAGTATAACATTCTTCTGGATTATTGAACTTGCATCAAATGCATAATATGTTATCTCGTTAAAACCTTTACTATAAAAACCCAATGGGATAAAACTTAGTTAAAGGAAAAAGAGTACTGCGTACAAATATTAAGTAGCATACTTCAGGAAGCTCCCTTGATTATTTACTCTCTCTTATGAAAACAATTACATTTAATTTGACAATGAAGTCAAATCCTACTCATCTTATAAATTAATTTTTGAAATATCGGCTTTGACAATCACATTTTGAGCAAACTTTACTGAGTTGTCATCAAAGAGAATTTACTCGATTTTAACCTTTGTGTTCTTCTAATGCTCCTATGAAATATGTCTTATACTTGTCAGGTTGAAACTTTCTTGAAAATGTGTTGTACACGCTGTATTCTCTTCATAAATAATACTCGAAACACTTATAATAGAAGACAACTAACAAGAACCATGAATATGCTAAAGTAAATATCTCAATCATATATATTTTCGATTAGCTTCATAAAGAACTAACATTTCAAAGTGATTAGAAGAAATTGTCACTAAAATTTATATATTATATCACTACAAAATAACAACATTACCACTAATGAATATTAAATGTAATTGAGATCATACCTTATGACAATCAGAAAGATATCATATATTAGGATAACCTATCATCTTGAAACCATAAGAGTTATGTGAATAAAATAAAATAAAATCAGTGGTTGTACTTGCACTTAAGTATGGTACTTCAAGACCAATATTTCTTTATTTTATTCTTTAAAACGGTATGGATTTTCATTTATGTGTAAAGACCATACAATTATAGGAATACTCGGTGGTTGTACCTTGTCCATAAAAGCATTTCTTGATCTGCAGGTCGAGATAAAATTTTATTTTTCCAATTCATTCTTTAAATAATTAGTAGTTTTCTCAAGCTCTTCAGGAGTCTCGATTAATGTATCAACATAAACTGCTACTATTGAAAATCATTTTTAAGGATTAACTTGTAAAGACACATAGCAAATGGAATTGTTTATATTTCATTTCTTAGACAAATCTTCTAATAAGATAATTGTATCGCATTCTTCTGAAATGGATAAATTCATACAATTAGCGTCTTAGTTGTATCTAGTATGTACTCTTTAACTTTTCTTCAGACAAAGTTAATCCTTCTGAAATTTTCACATAAATAATAGAGTTTAACCCCCCGTATAAAATTGGCAGTTTCAACATCTTTAAGTCTCATACTATTTCTACAAACGCTAAGTTAATTATTAAATATTTGAAATGTATATATTGGATTCATAATTGGGAGAACAAAATACTTATAATCAATCCCAAGTTTCTGCAGGAAATTTTATGCCACAAGTCGTGCCTTTTGTCTTGTGATTTTATTATTTCATTTCTTCTTTTCCTTACAACCACCCATGTGTAACAAAAAATAAAGTTAATACCTTTTGGGGTATGTACTTTAGGTCCAAATATAACACGTTTATTTAGAGACTCCAATTTTGCGTTGATGGCAATTTCTCATTTGGCCAATTTTTTTCTTTGCCGACATTTATTTATTGTACGTGGTTATATATCACTATTATATTATCATTTGATATTTAAGTAGTTATTGTATATGCAAATAAGTCATCGATGGCCATTTATTTTTTATTCCACATCTCTATTATTAAATATTGAGATCTCGTTATTATTTGGTATTAATGCCTCTTCAGTAGTTTTTGTAGTCTCTTCAGGAACTTGCGTCTTTTTCAAAACAATAGCCTCTTTTAGGGCCTTAGAAAGAGTGGATTTTTTCATGACCTCTTTTTGAGTGAAATGGGGAACCTCTTTAGGAGTATTCTTAGGGCATGATTACTTAGACTTCTTCATCTAAGGAGATGAATCTTTGGAACCTATAGGTCTGCCACGCTTCTGGCATTGTATAGATTTATTAACTATCATATTTTGAATTTGTTCTGCAGGGACATTACTTATGGTAGATTCATTTATAGCCGGCAGATGTAACTTTGTTACTATAGACGCCCCATTTTGTGACCCTTAGATATAAACGCTGCGCACTGTCCAATAAAATACAAGTAAACTCAGAAAACATCGAAAACCAAGTTATGGCCTATGACAGCACCAGAAAAGGGCAATATTTGGACTTCGATTACACTAAAAAATCATACTTGAGCTAAAGGACCAAAATTGAAAAGAATTAATGGAAGAGGTCCAGGTGCAAGCAATTGACTGATCGGGCATACACAAAGACCGATCAGTCTTTAGGTTCCCCAATTGGTTTTCAGTGTAGGTTGATCGGTATTCGCAACAGACGGATCGGTTATTCGTGTTCATGGATCAGCCTTAAGCATGTCCCAATCGGCATTCCCTCCAAAATCGATCGGTCTTCGACTGTTGATCGATTTTCAAGCCTTACGAGTCGGTCTATGTCTCCCACGGATCGGTCTTTGGTTCCACCGAGTCAGTTTATGGGCCATCCAATCGGTCTTTGATGTTTGAACCGCATTCCACCACTATATCATCCATAACTTAACAAAAAGAATGAGGAGCCTCCGAACGGAGGCAAAGGGCAGAGAGAGAGATAAGAGCAGCCCAAAGAGAAGCTAAAGAAACACAAAGTAAATGACCAAATGCTCAAAAGATAGATAGGAATTAAATCTAAAGATAGGAACACATTGTAACTTGTTTTATAATGATGTATTCAAAATTTTTAGACTAGTTTGTAATACTTTACAATATTAATCGAAACAAAAAGCTTTGTCTTCCGAAATACGGTATTATATTAATCTCCCTCTAAATCAGTCTTTAATTTATTGATCGCCTCCATGTGTATATAAACTGTTATGAAAGTGTATATAACAAATAAATTGCGTCTATGTTAATTAACCCGAAATTGGGTAAACTTAACTTGTATGACATGTAAAATTGATTGCGGACTGAGAATGCACTGTAAATACATTCATATGTGTCGAATCTGATCTTAAATCAACCCCTGCATGCTCCCTTGCGCCGAACTTAAGAAATCAGTACACTGTCATAGGAAGACCAATCAGTCTTAGGCAATGATAGATCGGTCTTTGGTGATGTCCGATCGGTCTTTAGTTATTTTTTGCTAGTTTACTTTGTAATCCGTGCCATCACTTTAGCATATCAATAAAACTGATATATATATATATATATATATGCATATTTAGGCCTTAAAACAGTAGAAAAAGAATAAAAAATAAAATTAAGAATGTCCATTTAGAAGTTGAAAGGGTAATGCGGGTGCTTGACACCTTCCCGCCTCGCAACATAATTCCCGAACCTAATTCTGTTGCGCAGACTGTATCCTCAAAAGGGTACAAAAACACATTTTTGTCAGTTTTTTCGAAAAACGTATTGACGACTCTAAAACAGTTTCAAACTACAGAACACGCCGAACGGCTACCGGGGGGTCCCGTCAAGATTGTAATAGTGGCGACTCCGGTGGGGACTATTTAAGCGAACTAGATTCTATGATATGTATATGCTTACTATTATGTTCTATCTGCTTTTTATTTATCGTACACGCATGTTATAACCTGTTTTTGCATGCTATGTACCAATTTCAGCCTTTTTCTGACAACTTAGGTATATGCTAAGATCCCCTGAGAACATAGAAGCATGCTAGGTTTATTCTATGTAGATATATTTACCTATGAACAAACAAAAAATATTTTCCCTTTCCCTTTTTAAAAAAAAATAAAATTAAGTAAAAATTGTGAACACTGCATGCATATATCATACCTTCTCATACCAAAGGGCCGAATGTAGAAGCATACCGACTTGACAGGTAGACAAATGCTGAAACACAAGCCCTCACTTCTTCTCGGTCTCGTACCCTCCGAGTTTATCAGAATCATCCAACATAGTAGTAACGATCACCCTGACAGCTAGGAGGTATATCGTGGGATATGTTACAGTACTCTGTGTATATCGGATTAAGCGCCACGCGTACAGATCATTTTTTGGGATGTGAAGTATTTAGTGAGCCGATGACATAAAGGACAATCTACGTACATTTAGGGTATACAAAATGGTCGTTCAAACGTACACTCGGTGTATATCGTGAAACCATACCAATGAGAAGTCGTACCAATTTCTAACTGAGATTGCATCACCACATCATACATAGGACAAAAAAAGCCTATAGATTCCTTGTTTTCTAAAATTTCTGCCGTTCCATCCTGTGTTTCTTAATTTTGACATCAGGGTAAAGACAAAATTCTTTTATAAATAAAAAATTTTATGTGCAAACTGTACATTTTCCTTCACACGCTTCACATGTGTTATACCGTTCATTTTCATTTTTTTTCAAAAACAAATGACATTTATTTGTACAAAGTCACATTCTTTAAATCAATTAATTTGGATAAACAAATTCCATAACTCTGGAATCAAATCATTTTTTCAAAAAACAAACTTCATTATTCTTTGATAAAATCAATCAATCTTTGTGGACAAATAAATTCCACCATTATTTAATCAATTAATTTGGATAAATAAATTCAACAATTCTAGAATAAAGTCATTCTTTCAAAAAAAATCGTTGTTCTCTGATAAAATCAATTATTCTTTGAAACTAAAATTGTGATTTAACTCTCATTTATTATAAACGAAAATATCATTTAACTACAACATGGTTAAAATCGTACCGCTTTCTTCGACAAAGCAAAATTGCGACATTAAACATTTTTCTTCCGATCCCATTTCATTGGAAGTTCACACGCATGTTAATCAATTTTAACGAACATGAACCGCTTATTCAAGCATTTGAACAAAAACACAACACTATCACACTTACTTTTCTCAGCAATTCTTGAATGTAAAAAATTAATATAACGCGATCACTTGTACATGAGCAGTCATTGAAAACTAGAAGGAGACTACGTTCTCATTTAAAAGTGAGGAATAAACGGTCGAACCTGACTCACGACATGCATAGGTAACAACAGTTTTACCGAATTTTTGAAAACAATAAGTGCAATACAACACTGACTCGCGACATGCTTTTAATAAGAGGTAATTCATACACCATCAAAATTGATTGATGCATGACATAACTTCTTCCCTTTTCCCCTAAAGAAAATCTAAAAATTTGCGGTATTGTCATAGACCAAAAATAGTTCGCTCCCTTGCTGTCTTTAATCGACAATTTTCAAAAATCATAATCAGAATTAAATCACAATTTTGTTTTCCTAAATAATCAAATTCTTTCAAAAGGGAGTTTCACATCAATTCACGTGTTCAAATAAATTCAAATTCTTCTGAAAATCAATCACGCCAATTCGTGTGCGATAAATAATTGAATTCTTTCAAGCATAACAAACTCTTAATCAATCATTTCAAGATTTCATTCATTCGAGATATGTAAGATTTTCATTGAACTTCAGCAGAAGTAATCGACATATGATTTCAACAATCATTTGTAAATGTGATTTTTTGTCTTAATATTACTGCTATTGCATACAAACGTATTCTTTTACTTTCGCTATGATGTTTCACCATTATCTGCATAACTATTTCACGAGCGCGTTGAGTTTCTTATACTTCACAGGTAAGTATAGGTAAACACATGCCTTTCATTTATCTTATTCGCCAGTACATGGCATCATCATTCAATACACTGGCTAATCGCCAAATTATTCTTTGATTTATTACACTTGGCTGATCACCAATTCATTCAATAAACTGAGTTAATCATCGCCATATTCATTAATCATATACACTGACTAATCGCCACCTCATTCATCAATTCAAATACTCTTGCTAAATGCCTAATAATTCTTTGATTCACTCTACCCATCAGCTAATCGCCAATTCATTTAACATATTGGGCTAATCGCCACATCATTCATTCATTAATACACTGGCTAATCGTCACGTTGTTCATATATTCATTATATTGGGCTAATCGCCACATCATTCATTTAATACACTGGCTAATCGCCACACTATTCATTAATTCAATACACTGGCTAATCGCCAAATCATTCATACACTCAATAAACTGGGCAATCCCTAAATCATTCATTCATTAATATAAAGGTTAATCGCCACATCATTGATTCATTAATACATAGGCTAATCGCCACATCATTCATTCATTAAATACACTGGGCTAATGCCACGTCATTCTTTGATTCATTACACTTACTAATTGCCAATTCATTCATTCATGGGTCATGTTAATGTGTGCCCTAAGGGCACATGTTACGCAACTATAAATAGAAAAAAATTAAATTATAACATGCATTAAATTAGGTACAGATTCTCATGCAAAGTGGTATTATTTTCATTCATAGTATAGTTCACATGTGCCCTTAGGGCACATGTTATCATTTTCCTTCATTCATTCATGATGCTCGGCGAATCGCCAATTCATTCAATACACGTGCTAATTGCCACACTATTCATTCATTCAATACATCAGGCTAATCACTAAATCATTCATATATTTATTATACTAGCTAATCGCCACACCATTCATTATTCATTCATTTAATATAATGGGCTAATTGCCATATCATTTATGCAAGTTATACACTGCATCGCCTCTTCGGCATTAAAAAAAAAACTTATTCATGGAAGTTATACATTACATCACATCTTCGGCATTTAAGAAAAATAAAAATTCAATCATGCGAGTCATACGTTGCATCGGGCTCCGTCGCCCTCTATTCGATCATATGTATGTCAAAACACTGCATCGGGCCCCATCGCCCCTTTCTTCGATCAATTGCATGCCGAAGCACTGTACCGGGCTCCATCGCCCCATTCATTCAACAATCGCATGCCGAAGCACTGCACCGGGCTTTAAACTTCCATTCATCAATTAATTGTATGCTAAAGCACTGCACTGGATTATGTCGCCCCATTCATTCATCAATTGCATGCCAAAGCACTACACCGGGCTCTAACACCCTGTTCATTCTGTTAGGTTTATATTTTTAGTTGGTTTGATTCCGATGCCAAAAGCATTTTTCCGTTGTAATTGTTTGAGTCAAATTGAAGATTTGAAGATTCGACAATTAACGGAAGCTCGCCAAAGTTACTAGATGCATCGCACATAATTAAGGATCTAAGGTAAGTTGGTTATATGGTTTAATTCAAAATATAGGTGGTGGAGCTTAAAATTCGAATTTAAAAAGCTTTTGAATGAAATTTATGTTTATGTATTTTTACTAAGTTTTGCTAAAATTCAAAAAGTCCTGTCGATACAAATTATTGAAGATAACATGTTCCATAAAGTTGCCTCTGAATTTTGAGTCGAATTAATACCCAAACGAATTTAATACGATAAAATAAAGTAAAAAAAATTATTAAAAAAAAAGTTTTTATTTAATTAAAAAGAAAAGAAAAGGCAAAGGACATTTGAAAAGTTAAAAGCTTCTTTTTTGAAAACTCGCGTGCCTTTCATTAAGAATGTACATATTCAATGGGCCAAGCCCATTGTATGCCACATGGAGAAAATTGAAAATTTTGGTGCGCAGCTTTTCTTTAAGACGGGTCGATCTAGCAATATTTTGGATCGATCCGGCAAGAATTTTTCAAGGAATCACCTTTTATTTTTTGGATCGATCTGGCTTATATTTTTGGGTTACGAATTTTTGTCGTAATTTTTTTTTCAATATTTTTAACCTATTCCAAAAAGGACTTTAACTCTATATTTTTCCTATAAATATAACCATTGGTTTGGGTCAAAAATACATGATTCTAGAAAACTTTTTGAGAGAGAAAATATCCAAACGATATAATCAATTTTTGAGAGTTTTGAGACACCGCCTAGGTTTTGTTTACATGCCATAGGAGATCCTATTGTTCTTCAAATTTAAAAACTAAGGTTCTAAACGTTCACAGTCCTGCAGGAGTGTTTTCGGTTGTGATTGGAGATAGGGTGAGCGAAGTGGCTAACGCGCGATAAGGAAAATCGCAGATGGGGGTGAAGGATTGTGATCAAGTGCATAGAAGGAGGCAACGAGTAAGCCAGAATAGCGGGAAGCGCTACGCCAAGTCAGATGCAGTTGGATTTTACATTAAAGGAATTGATGGGACTGTTATGTAAATTGCATAAGCAATTTTTGTAAGTCGTTGAGTTTGTAATTCCGTTTTGATCATAGTGAAGCACTGTCGGTTAGTCCCGATGATTAGTCCTATGCAAGTAGAGATACCTCGTAAATTTCTTGTGTTGTGTGATTATTTTTGTATGATTACTTGATTAAATTGTTAGATAACACAAAACAGGTTTCGACAATAAAATTGATTAGACTTAGGGTTTTAATTCCGCTTATCAAACTTTAAATTATTTTTGATAAAAACCCTAAAATCAACCTAGGCAATACGATCCATAATTTTTCTTTCACATTCATCAATTACATGCTAAAGTACTGCACCAGCCTCCGTCACCCCATTCACTCATCAGTTGCATGCTGAAGCATTGCACCGACCTCCATCGCCCCATTCATTGATCATTTTGCACGTTAAAAAGTTGCACCGGGCTCTAACGCCCCTTTCATTCATCAATTGTAAGCCAAAGCATCGCACCAGGCTCTAACGCCCCTTTCATTCATTCATTCATCAATTGCATGCCAAAGCGTTGCACCGGGCCTTTCATTCATCAATTGCATGCCAAAGCACTACACGGGCTTTATCGCCCCATTCATTCTTTGTTTGCATGTCAGAACACCAAACTGGGCTATATCGTCTCGTTCATTCTTTGGTTACAAGTTAAACACCGCACCATGCTCCATCACCCTTATTTCTAACATCTTTTGCAGGATATAAAACCTCATTCGAGCTCTAACACTCTATTTCTAACATCTTTTGCAGCCTTGCAAGTAGCAAACGACTTGGTTCATCAGAGGAAATGTATTAGCCATAATACAGTTGATTTAGACGACAAAGAAAAGAATCCTTCAACTTAAACTCTTAAAAAGCATCATAAAATATTGCGTCACGAAGGTCTAAGCAATATCATCAACTTTAATACAATCACTGTGCTAGTCAAGCACTGCACTAGGCTACATCGCCAATCATTGTACATGAAGGTATACCGAACGGTACCATCTTAATTTTGCCCTAAGTTAGGTCAATTTTGGTTATGGATTGGACGGCGTGAATTACAGTTATCTAATTCATCTATTCTTTACATGTTAATACCTAATTTTGTTTCGCACTTTGAATTAAGTCAATTTAATTAAATGTTGGTATTTGCCTTTCAGGCCATTTAACTAAAAAAATTTGCATGTTTATCAATGAGAAAGAAGTCTTTGTCATAACTAACAAATGTGCAGGTAATCTAAAGAAATAAAGATAGCAAATCCAAAACAAGAATGTTCTAAATTGAATACAAGTCTAAAAGAAAGAAAGGCAAAACAATGTCATCAAGCAAAATGCATGCCTAATCCTACTGTGGGTTATGCCTAGAAGTCCCGATCCCATCATGACGAGTTCTCTTGTTTGCCTTGCGACTCCTCACGAACTGAGCCTCCCTGAACAGACTGGCTCTCTCTCGGACGAACAGACTGGCCTCGAGTATGAGTCCTGGAACGTGTGCTTCCTAAGGATAGATCACCAACACTTCTCCTCAACGACTTTAGCTCAACTGTCATAGTAGCTAACCGCCTCGTATGCATCTCGAATATCGACAGTGTAAACCTGGGCAACAAGAGTATTAATATACAATGTGTATGCCAGTGAAATGCTAGAACAGATAAAAGAAGAGAGTTATACCGGCTACTCGAGCAAGTTAGAAGGCAGGGGAAAATATTACTCTTTGTGTTTCATGTTCTGAGGGATCTCCTTCGTGTGCAAAATCCCTCACTGCATATACTGATAGGTTAACAGAATATGAGGCATAGTACTCGTATGAAATCTCAGGCCCTCGAAAGAACTCCTCAAAGAATACACCAGCCACTAATTCGTTCATCTCCCCATTGCAACAAGTACGAGAACCAAGTCACCTGAAAAGGGAGAAAATATCATCAGTCATCGATATCTCATACAGGGCTGAAGCTCAAAAGACCAGTCGTATTCAGAGTATAAAGACAAACCCAATCAATCGTCAAAGCACACAAATCTGCCATGACCTTCTCAACAAAGCTGAGGGAGATCTTCCTCTGGTTATCCTTACGGTACATATGCTGGATAAGGTACTCTACAACCACATTATGTAGCGGCTGCAATCTAAGCTCGCTATCAAAATACATATAATACCAGATCTGAAAAGGGAATGAATAGCCTATATGTTCACATAATACTCGCACCAAGCCAACATTCGCCTAATTATAATTTCCAATTTGGGAGAAGTGCCAAAAATAATGTAACCATCAGAGATGCACAACACTACAAGCATTTGCCGTAAGGGCCTGTCATAACACAAACAACATAAAGCACCAGGCTCGCTGCTGAACTTGGATAGTAGTCAATACATCATCCTGGGCCTATCCCTGTAAATAACGCCTCAGGTACTTAATCCTGATAGCGTTCCCCCCGTGAAGTAGGAATACGAATCTAAGAGCACTCTCCATGCCGACCTCGGTCACCACTCTCCTCCGATCAATCTGAATCGACTCTTTAACAAATGTGAACCTAGTCATTATATGGATGTTAAGGGGAGTCATCATCATCTCCCCAAATCGAACGTGAAAAGTGTTGGTGGTATCCCACCAATATTGGGCCAGCGCCGAGTTCACGATCAGCCGTCTGTTCCTCGGAGATCCTAAAACCGAATCAAGGAACACTCTAAAATTCACCGAGCAAACAAGAATGGAAACCTCCAGAGGACAGGTCGTCCAGAGATCTCCTAGAATGCTTATGGCCACACCACGGCCTCGAACCCCATCCTCCTACAACATATGACAAAATCGTTGTAAGAATCATGTAATATGCATATGTTACGTGAATTAACTAACACTGCCTTTCAAAGATAACTTATATGTTCATGTACCGAAGAAAAAAGTAAAACCATACATGCCTTTATACTAACAATCGTCTTTTAGGGACATTTTAGTAACTTTCATGTCAAACAAGTATTCACTTATGCTAACAATCGCCTTTTAAGGGCCTTTTAGTATTCTTTCTACCTAAATGGTAGTCATATTTGCTAACATTGTCTTTCAGGGATATTTTAGTAATTTTTAGCCTAAACGGCATCATTTTGTACTAACTTTGTCTTTCAGGGGTATTTTAGGAATTTTTCACCCGAAGGGTAGCCATTTTTATTAACATTGTCTTTTAGGGGCATTTGAGCAATTTTTAGCCTAAATGACATTATTTTGTACTTTGTCTTTCAGGGGCATTTTAGTATTTTTTTTTTACTTGAACGGTAGCTATTTCTACTAATATTGTCTTTCAAGGGCATTTTTGTAATTTTCAGCCTAAACGACGTCATTTTGTACTAACTTTGTCTTTCAGTGGCATTTTAATAATTTTCTACCCGAACGGTAGCCATTTCTACTAATATTGTCTTACAGGGGCATTTTAGTACTTTTCAGCCTAAACGACATTATTTTGTACTAACTTTGTCATTCAGGGATATTTTAGTAATTTTTAACCCGAACAGGTAGCCATTTCATATTGACATTGTCTTTCAGGGGCATTTTATTAAATTTCTAGCAAAACGGTAACATTAGTCTCCCGAAATAGTAAGACGAATAACTTAATTTCCCGAAAAGGCAAGAAAAAACTTAGTCTCCCGAAAAAGCAAGACAACCAGGTCTCCCAAAAAGGCAAGACGAACAACTAAGTCTCCCAAAAAGGCAAGACGAACAACTAAGTCTCCCAAAATGGCAAGACGATCAAGTCTCCTGAAAATGGCAAGACTCATATCTACCGAAATGGCAAAATTCTTTATCTACCTAAGTGGTAAGACCTCATTTTCTCTGCCTAAGTGGTAAGTTCTCTTTACTTCATAAGCGGTAAGTCACTATCATTATTGTTATTATCATTATATCTAGTCTGTTTTATTTATTAACATGTCTTGTAGGGGAAGTTATGTAATTTTGCAACTAATATAATATATCACAATCAAACACTAAAATTTGTGTCATTTTTAAGACAGGTAATAATTCTACTTCATGCATTCACGCACATATATATATAGATATCTCCCTACTACTATTAAAAATGCAGAGATCACAATAGAGCAGAAAAAGAAAACACACCGGATCGGAGGTGTAGCATGATTGCAAAGATGGTTGTCTAGGTTCTGAAGCAAAGATTATGTGTTCGCCGTCGGCTAGCACCCAACTGCGTAGTACACTTGATTGCGGCCTTCCATTGCAACCGCAGTCCCCTCGTACAACACATCGGCCCAGTCATCCTCGTGAAGCCTCGGAACTAATCGTCCAGCCTCGAAATAGAGATTTTCAACCCATCCCATGTTTCCCTTTGCTGAATCGGTAGATGCTTGGTGGATCGGAGCCATGTAATCCTTAATTGCTAAGTTCAAAAAGAGAAAGAAGTATTTCTGTGACGGAAAAAATGAATACAAAGCAAAAGGAACAGTGTTTTTCAAAGAAACGTAAGGGGAAGAGACTTCTCTCGCCGGCTAAGAAGAAAAAGACTGATCGGTCTTCTCGTACAACGGATCGGTCTTCTCGCACAACGGATCGGTCTTTAGGCCCCAATAATTGGTCTTTGGCGACGATGAAATGGTCAACAACACAAGGACTGATCGGTCTTCTAAAAGACCGAATAGCTCTATTGCACATCCAAATCGGTCTTCATCAAACAACTCTGCATACTTCAATTTTGAGAACCAGATCAAGGAACAAGAGTCGCAAAATGCATATCTTACCTTAACTTTCATTTTTCTTGACGTTGCACACTTTTCCAAAATGTACAAACGCCGAGGGGCTTCTATAGACATCCTATTTTGCAACCTTTGGACGTAAACGCTGCTTGCTGTCCAATAAAATACAAGTAGACTCAGAAAACATCAAAAGCCAAATTCTGGCCTAGGACAGCACTAAAAAAGGGCAATATTTAGACTATGATTACACCGAAAAATCACACTTAAGCTAAAGGACCAAAATTGAAAAGAATTAGTGGAAGAGGTCCAGGTGCAAGAAATTGATTGATCGAGCACACACAAAGACCGATCGGTTTTTAGGTTCCCCAATCAGTTTTCAATGCAGGTTGATCGGTTTTCGCAACAGACAGATCAGTCATTTGTGCTCATGGATCAGCCTTAAGCATGTCCCAATCTGTCTTCCCTCCAAAATCGATTAGTCTTCGACTGTTGGTTGGTTTTCAAGCCTCACGAGTCAGTCTATATCTCCCACGGGTCGGTCTTTGGTGCCACCGAGTCAGTTTATGGGCCATCCCAATCGGTCTTCGATGTTTAAACCACATTCCACCACTATATCATCCAGAACTGAACAGAAAAAAATGGGAGCCTCCGAATGGAGGCAGAGGGCAGAGAGAGAGAGAAGCGCAGCCCGAAAAGGAGCTAAAGAAACACAAAATAAAAGGGCAAATGCTCAAAAGATATATATGAATTAGATCTAAAGATACGAACACATTGTAACTAGCTTTGTAATGTTGTATTCGAAAATCTTAGACTAATTTGTAATACTTTACAATATCAAAAATACGAACCAACCAGTTTAGGGAGGTAAACGGATGATTCTTTTTTATAAAATTTAGTGAAAATGATTTTTGTGATTAATAGATATATCCACCAATTTTAATAAAAAAAATCAACAAAAAAGTGGGTTAACTACAAAATTGATATATATATATATATGCGCATTTCTAATTATTGAAATTTTAGATATTTAACTAACCCACTTTCTGATTGAATTTTTCTAAAATTTAGTAAATATGATATAATAATCATGGAGATCATTTTCACCAAATTTCATAAAACAAATCATCCATTTATTCTCTCGAAATGGTTAATTTGTAAGAGAAGGGGACTGTATGTATACACGTATATATGTATGTTGTCTTATTGTTACTTGAAATTAATTGTCTCTTTTTTTATTTAGTGCTACTCAAGTCCCCACTAAGTTAATACTCGCTACACCATTGGTCAAATTAATAGTTTATGATAGAGAAAATTAATAATTTAATTTGCTCCACCAATCACAGGAAAACATGTGGCCGTCCACGTCAGCAGTCAATACTGCCATGGAAAAGGAGCTCCAGAGCTCTAGCCTGAGCATGACTTAGGAGCTTGAGCTCTAGAGAATACGTGTATCTGACCTAAGCATTATCTTCGCACACCCAATTTCGGAGCTCAAATGCTAGAGCTCTTTCAACGAGCTCTGAAGATCTCTAGCCAACCACTGTGTTAGAGAAGGCGCAGATAGCATGGACGACTGCTACTAACTTCGCTAGCGTCTCAGAACCCCCCTTAACTCCATTAAATGCATACTAAGTGCATTTAATGCACCGAAATACATGGAGAAGTAAGGTCAGGGTTGGTGATGATCAAGGACGGCTTTGGACTTGTTCTGCGGGCTCTCCCACACACTTCCCTCTCTATCATATATATACATAAGGCATTTACTTCCTGCAACAACCAAGAAAAAAGAGACAACAACCAAGCAAGAAAGTAATCTAACTTTTATTACTAGTCTTACTACAGAATTATAGTACCTAAAAAAGATATACAGAGAGGTAAAGTTCTAAAGTACACAACAGAGTTTATAACTTAGGGAAATCATGCTCTTAGTGAATTAGAACTCCTATAGTTGTAATATCATAAGGATATAATAACTAGAGATATATCGTTTATTTGTAATATGAGTTTACTCAGTATAATACAAAGCTTCTCGAGCTCTTAGCTCTATTCACAAGCGGATGATCAACCCATATTCTTATATAGGGCGAACATTCTCTATACATTATTGTCTTGCTCTGTTCAGTTTATTATTATTATATTTACTATTGCTCAATCATTTGACTGTGTGGTCGGGAATAAATTAGCTTTAGATGGAGAGCACCAATAGTTTCATTAGCAAGCCACCTCATCTTTATTGCTTCTAAATTGAAATAAAATTGCTTTACATGAAACTATTATTTTGGCAATAATATCCACCTAATAAATTCCTCTTTTTAACTCATACATACTAGCCACACTATATATGTCAATTTTTATATCAAATATATTACTCAATTTGTTTTTGGTCTCGTGCGACATTTTTTCACACCACATTTAATATGGGACTAGCAAAATTGAGTCTGTAGTAATCAAATATATTACTCACTTTGCATATTAAGTGAGTCCCGCACTTTTGAAATCTAACATAGACTATACTATTAATTAAGCGTGAGAAAAACTTTTGATGTCCCTAATGAATTACTAAAATGTCCATCATTTGTTTAAAAAAAATTTAATTAAAAAATTTAAACTCATAATCTTATATATGAAAAAAAGGCACGACGTTGCCACTTGATCATACATAATGAAACAATGTTTTCAATAATACAGTATATATTATACATCATGAATGACGGTATATATATATATAAATTTATATATTTATTTATGCCCTAAGGCTAACATTAGAGCACGAGGAATAAAAGAGACGCATGGTTCTACTTGACCACCGCGTTAGTCGAAGCATCCACTTCTTTCTCATTCGCCAAGTGTACCGTCTTCTTCCTTCTGTCCACTTTCAACACGCCCCCATTGACCCCCACCTCAACACTGACACTCCCCCACACATATATAATACACGGAGCCGCCATTTTCCTCAAAACACACACACACACACACTAATTCCCAAATCCCCACCCAAAAAAAAAAACAGAAAAATTTTTTTAAAAAAAAAATCCATTTCTAGAGAAAAAAATATATATATTAAAAAAAAATTCCTTACCTCTCTTTTTTTCCTAAAATGGTAAAACCGACAAGCCCACGACCCGTCGAGAGCTCCCACTCCAAATACAAGGGTGTGAGGAAGAGGAAATGGGGCAAGTACGTCTCCGAGATCCGATTACCCAATAGCCGTGAACGGATCTGGTTGGGATCTTACTCCACACCCGAGAAGGCGGCGCGTGCGTTCGACGCCGCTCTGTTCTGCCTACGTGGCGAGGCCGCGAAATTCAATTTCCCGGACAACCCACCAAACATCGCCGGCGGGAGGTCACTCACCCGGTCTGAGATCCAAGCCGCCGCGGCCCGGTTTGCCAATTCGGAGCCCCGAGAGAGCAATTCGGGTTCGGGTCAGTTTTCGGATTCTTCGTCCTCGTCGGAGGAAAACGAGGCTGAGTCGCCGTCGCCGTCAGTCTCCGACGCGCCGGCGGAGGGCGAAACGGCTTCGTTGGATCCGGTTTTTGTGGATCAATTCGCGACGATTGGGTCCGAAAATAGAGTGCCGGATTTTGGGATTTTTCCGGGATTTGATGATTTGTCAAATGAATTTTTTATGTCTCCGATAAATAATGTTGATTATGGAGAAGAAAATTTTGATGGGGTATTTACACAAGATTCATCATCATTCCTTTGGAATTTTTAAGGATAATCAGAAGCGTAATTTTAAAGGGATTCATATTTTTTGAGTCGCATTTTTTGCAATCAGGATTCTGGTAAATTTTTGCTACTGGAATTACTGAACAAAAAAGAGGATATTTTTTCAATCGGAGATGACTATTTTTTGTAAGGCCATCTCATTTGTGATATTTTCTTTTTCTTTTTCTTTTGAGGTACAAAAGTATATAGTTCAAAATTGTGTAGCCGTAAGTAGTCAAAAAGGAGGTGAGGATTATATGTACACTTTTGGTTAATGCTGTACAAATGGCACGGTTGCAAATTTGTGTTTTAATATATTGTCATTTATAATACAAGCGTCTTCTTTTATGATATATTTTGTGTTGATGGCACAATTGCACTTCAATCTGAATGATTTTGATTAGAGTGATTTTGTTTCTGTCAACTATTTCTAACAATTAACTCACTCTTAAATTATGAAAATTTTAAACAAAATTTTATAATATAATTCTTTTAAAATTGATAAATATTTCCATTAGTTAAAAATAAATTATAATTATATCAATTTAGATTTCATTTTTTTTTGTGAGGATATTACCCCTCCCCTTCACCTTCTTCCCTTTTCCTTCTTCTTTTCCCGAAGAAAACCTAAACCGCTATAGCCACTCATAGCCAACATCACTCCCAGCCTAACCTCCACCCCCATCATCACTTCATTCACCTCCGGCCACGCTCACCACCACCTTCTACCTTCAATCTTATTATTAAATAAACATTTCTCTATATATTATAATATATTTTAGAATGTACATACTCCTCTATTATCCATTCTAAAACTAAAATAAATTGTTAACATTGTTTAAACAATCCAATGCAAAATATTAATAATTGTTTATAACTAAAACTTAATGATAATTAAAAAATGCAATCAAAACCTTACAGAGACATGAAATGAAAGTTTTACATTCGATTTCTTTTGACAAAACTAACACTTTATATTTAATTCCAAGAAAACCACTAAAAGAATTAAAACACATTACATATTTGTAAACGTGCAATATGACCAAAATAAAATATTTGTAAAAGTACCATTTGAGAAAGAAAATCATACAATTTTTATTTTCATTTCAATTAGGTTGGACAAAGACTTTAATATATTATAATAAATATACATAATAGGTATAAAAAAATAGTGAGAATATATGGATTTGAATAATACCATTAAAAACGACACATGGTATATTGTGATAAATGTAGATAGTTTTATTATCTACTATTATATATGATTGTTTGGGAAGGGTTAGGTGTTGTTTAGTTGGGTTTTTAAAAAATATTTTTTTTATTTAAGTCCTTTTGGTTCACCCATTTTTAAAACTTTGTTCAAATAAAAATAATCTTTTTTGTTTATTTTTTCTTTTGTATTTAGAAAAACTTTAAGAAATGAATAAAAAAACAAATATTATATTTTTTATAAATTATAAAAATAGTACACCGTATATAAATTGAATTGAAAAATTATTTAAAAAAACTATACTTAAAAGTAAATTTTAAATTCAACATTTAAAAGTTCTAACCAAATAGAGCTGGCCTGTTTGGTTGAGTTGAATTGTTGAGAAGTGTGAAAGTAGGTTAAAAAAGTAAATTTGAATTTTTTTAGAGTTTTTTTCAACAAATTTTAAAAAACTCAAGAAAAAAACTCAAAAAATAGTCAAAATAATGAATCTTATTTTATAAATATCGATGAGTAAGTTTTAAATATATATATTTTTATCTAATTTCGATTTTTGAATTTAAAATTATAATATTTTAAAAGTTTTATGAGAAAAAATTTTAAAAAATTTTAAAAAATATAAAAATAAAATTATTATTTTTAATTAAAAAAACTAAAAAATTGAATTTTTAGTTTCGAACAAGGGTTATGTCAAGTTCAATGAATAAAAAGCACCATTTAAGAAATAGCGTGTATTTGTGTTCATTTTGTACACAATTCTCTTCTAACGAAGACCATCTAGAAACTAAATCAAACTTTGGGCCCCACTTCTTTTCCACCTTCACGCATTATCCATGTGGATGATGCGGACGCGTGTTCTCTACAAGCTCCTAATCTAATTCGACGGCTCTCCACCATGATTCAAAGTATCGGCCGAAACCGATCTGAGATGGTTGATACCGAGTTAGAATATGGGGTGCCGAACCGCTATTATGACCCGATACGATTAAAATTGCGGTATTTTGAAATATCACCGATATTTTACCGAAATCACACCGAGTCCCCGATATTTCACTCCACATTAAATAATTGAATAAAGTAACTAAAGTTAAAAAAAGGAAAAAAAAATTATTCCATGTTGAACTTTAGAGACTTGAATTGTAAATTGGTATTTATTGAAAAAAAATATTGATTTGTTCCAAAATAATTTGTTAATATTTGTTTAATTAAATTAGTAACTATTAAAAAAAATATTGATTTGTTCAATTGTTCCAAAGTAATTTATTAATCTTTGCTTAATTAAATTGGTTTAATCCTAAAAAAAAGAAGATTAAAAGAAGGAAGAAAAAGAAACGGAAAATAAGCAAGAAAAAAAACAAACCAAAAAAAACGTAGGCATCTAGCAGATCTAACTAAGTTTCCTAGTTATAATGAATATTCTAGTGACTATGATTCTCATTCACAAAGCTATCGGTGCATTGATGATCAATTGCAGAGCTTAAACTTAGGCCAACACTATTTCGGTGGACATGAATACGATTATGATAGTCGTAGATATAGCATTTTCGGAGGCAGAATATCTAGTTATGATTTTGGCACTGGTTTTGGAGATTCTGCACAAAATTATGCTAGTAGTGGAGGATCAAATAATAGTATTGCTGCTCGCGGTGGTTATTATGGAAGTGGTCATGGAACATATCATGATGGATTTTTAAGTAGCAACGATTATCGAGGATTCGGGTACTATCATCACCATGGCCAACCAAATTTTCCTGGTTATGGGTCATCTAGTCATTATTCTCATCCTTACCCCACAAGTGCCAATTCCAAACCTCATTTATATCCTATCACTGGAGTCCTTGAGTAATGATGATAATTATAATATATATCATTATTCTAGGCTTAATTGAACCTATATTTAAGATATTTGTGCTTTATAAAATTGTATTTTTATATATTTATTAACTTATGATGTAATATTTTATTACCAAGTGCGACAGATAATTGTATTTTGATGTAGGATATGTAATTTGTACTAGATAATGTTATTATGCTTATATAATTGATCCATCTTATTAATCTTATACTTTAGAATTTTTTTATATTTTTTTTGCAATTTTTTGGGCCTTTTAAATAATAAATCGGTCCATATCGCCGAAACCAAAACCGATATCCGAATTGAAAATTGAGTACCCGAGTTGAACTCTGAAACCGCAACTTTGAACCATGCTCTCCACCTTTCATCTGCCACTCATTCCCGCGTTTTTTTATGAGTTTGTTTAGTTCGAGCTTTTAATTTTTTTTAAAATTTAAAATTTTATTCCTTTAAAATTTTGTTATTTAGTTGGAATTTTAAATAAAAATTTAAGATTCCTAGAAAACATTAATTTTCTTCTTTTGTCAAATTTTATTTCCTTATAAATTGGGAGGAATCTTTGAATTCTCTTTTAAAAGAATCCTCTTTTTTTTCAAAAAAAAGAAAATTTACTAGAAAATAATGTTTTTTTAGAAAATGAAAAAAAAAAAAATTCCAGAAAAAGAAAATATTATTTTTTCCAAAAAATGAAAAAAAAATTATTTTTTCCCAGAAAACGAAAAATTTATTTTTTTTCCAGAAATTGAAAAAAAAAATTTCCAAAAAATGAAAAAAAAAATCCCAGAAAATAAAAAAAATAATTTTTTTTCCGATTTCATTCCTAAAACTCCAACTAAATGAGCACTAATTGATTAGAATAAAGGATGCCAGGAATAAAGATTTCCCGGCATTTAAAATGTGAATTACATTCTTAAAACTCGAACCAAACGAACCCTGACAAAAGAAATCTTTCCCATTACTCAAAATAGCAAAAAAAAAAAAAAAAAGATGCTTACATACATATTTACATAACATATTTATTGACGCATGTTTTTAATTCCCCTTATTATTCTACAAATTTATATTTATGTGAGATAAATACTTAACATCTTAAGTTTTGTTTGATAATAATATAGAAAAATAAAATAAAAACCCTTAATTTGATAAAAAAAATTAAAAAATAAGTTGAAGCATGTGATTCATTTCATTATTATTTTATGAGTAAATATCTTACATCTTTCATAATTTTTGTGAATTTTTTTTCTTCCTTAGTTATCAAAGAAAAATTCTACATAAAAAAAGTTACAAAGTGAGAAAATATCTAACCACGTATCTTTTTATTTTAAAAGTTAAAAAGTTCCAACTTCACATAAAAATCAATTGTTTTTATTTTATTTTTTTATGTTAATATCAAATGGATCCTAAATCTATTAATTATTTATTAGTTGAAATGAATTTTAAAATTAATAAATATAATACAAATGCACATTTATATCATTTTATATAGAAAATATATAAGTAATAATTTATGTATTAACCATTTTTTTTTATAAAATAATACTATTATTACTCTAAAAATAACTGCTTTACCATTCATTTAAGTCATTGGGACATCTCTAATAATATTTTATATAAATTCATTTCTATCATATGTATCATGATACTTTTAATACATTTTTATATATATTTAACAATATAATTGTGTAGATAAAAAAGTCTCAAATAAAGTTTCTTCAGTAGTGCCATTTCTATCTTACTTTTCTATCTCAGTTGGCACTCTATTTTTAAAATACAATTAATTTGAATAAGTAATTTATTGTGGGGTCCATTTAATTATTATCATGTAGGATAGAAAATTTCTATAATCATTTTAACATGTATAAACGGTGATACAAACTTTTCATATAACTACTTACAATGTCACGTAGAAATGCATATAGAAACTCTTATTGGAGAGAGTTTTAACCAATTTTCATTTCTATAATAGAAATTTGTATTGGTAGAAATGACCATTGGAGATGGTCTTAGTGTCTGAATCATTACTTCTCACATATATTATATATTATAAAAGCAAGCCTCAATTCAACTGTTGAAATTGTGTCAAAAATTTGTAATTCATATTTTACCCTTGTGGTCTTTTTAAAAAAAATTGCTAACAACAAAAATTGAACTACCAACATTTAACAAGCTAACTTGTTTCCTAACCACTTGACGAGCTTTCTTTTTTGCTAAACATTACTCTTTAAATTGAATACATACGAATAGCATACGCATCGCTGTGTGCATGTAGTCTATTTTTGTATATATTTACCTTATTTATTTCCTAATTAAACATTGTCATATTTAGATCTGTAAACTTTAATCATATACTTATTATTATATGATACGAAAATAAGAGGAAGATGAAAGAGAATTGTATATTGAATTGATGATCTAGAATGACACAAAGAGAGCCCTTATATATGGTTAAGAGAATTTACAAGTAAGGTAATCCAATCGCCTAATTGATAATACAATTGCTTAATTAAGGATACAAGAAAGTCAATTCTATAAGTATGGCAACTATATATGTGAATATAATACATTACTAACATCCCCCCTCAAACTTAAGGCAGTAAATGAAAAACCAGCTTAAGTTCAGAAACATAATCGTGGAAGCGGCCGGGCGAATGAATTTTGGTGAAAAGATTCTGCAGGCTGTTCTTCAGAGGTGATAGGCAGGAGGCGAATTGTATGGAGAGTAACATGCTGACGAATAAAATGACAATCAATCTCAATATGTTTTTTTTGTTCGTGAAAGACATTGTTGTAAGCAATCTGAATACCATTTCGATTATTGCATCCAATTATTGAGGGAAAATGTTAAAGTACTCCTATTTTTAATAGAAGCTAACGTAGTTAGACGAGTTCCTGGGTAGTATCAGCAAGAGCACAATATTCTGCCTCTGTACTAGAGCGAGTAACAAGAGATTGTTTCTTACTATACCGGGATATAAGAGAGTCGCCCAAAAAATACATTACCCTGTGGTGGAATGACAATCAGTAAGATCTCTAACCCAGTCGGAGTTAGAATAGGCGCGAAGCTCTAGTGATGGTGTAGACGAGAAGTGAATGCCATGGAACATAGTTCCCTTAATGTAGCGAAGAATGCGAATGATAGCTGCATAATGGGTAGATCGTGGAGAAGACATGAACTAACTGACGATATGAACAGCATGTGCAATGTTTGTACGAGTGACTGTGGGATGAATTAGGTTGCCAATTATCTGTTGAGACAAGGTAGCCTCACCAGAGGAGTGCCATCAAGAAGAGTAAGACTAAGATTTATTTCCAGAGATGTAGGGAGGGTTTTGCAGTCGGTGATGCCCGCATGAGAAAGAATATCATAGGCGTACTTGGCTTGAGAAATATAATATCTATCAAAATCTGACAAAACTTCAAGACCCAACAAATAATTCAGACGCTCAAGATCATTCATCTTAAAATGTTGATCGAGAGATTGTTTAAGTTCGGAAATTCCTAAAAAATCATCCCTAATGACAATCATGTTATCCATATAAAAAACGAGGAATGTAATACCAGCCTGTATTTTTCTGATGAATAGCCCGTAATATGAATACTATAAATAAACCCTAGTTTTTGAATGGTAGAGCTGCACTTTTTAAACCATGCATGAGGGGTTTGTTTTAGTCCATATAAGGCACAATAAAGCTTGCGAACTTGAGATGAGGAGTATGGGAAACCTGGAGGAGGTTTCATGTAAAGTTTTTTTGACATATCACCATTAAAAAAGGCATGTTTCACATCCATAAAAAATAGGTCGATTTTTTGACAGCTGCTACAACAAGAAGACTTCGAACATAGGTTAACTGAGCAATAGGAGTAAAGGTTTTCTCGTAGTCGATGTCATATTCTTGATTAAATTTTTTTGCTACAAGTCAAACTTTGTATCGATCAATGAACCCATCTGATTTGGTTTTGATTTTGTATATCCATTTGCATCCAACTGCTGTTTTTCTGGGAGGAAGGGTGACTAATTCCCAAGTTTGAGCTTTTTCTAAAACATACAATTCCTCAAACACAGCTTACTACCACAATGGATTAGCACTACTTTCTTTATAAGAGGAAGGCTTAAGATGGGAGAGTATAATGGAGTAACAATAATAATGGCGGAGGTGATGAGGAAGCTCTATTACCTGGGTGGACTGCCATATAGGTGGTGGAATGGTGGATTGAGTGACAGGATCAACAGGAACGACAACATCAATGGGATGATCTGTGGTTAGAAGTTCGTTTGAAGATGGAGTGTTAGATGGCAGTGGATCATATGGTGTATAAGGATCGGTGATGGCAAGACTGACAAGAACTATCGATATCCCGAACAAGTAGACAAGAGAATGCAAGTTATGCTCAGAAGATTGGCCTCAAGATTCATACTCTACGCCTGAAGGCTGTACAAGAGAAATTACGATGGGACTCATCTCCAATGTTTCACAGAAGAAGAATCTGTCAAAATGATGGATTATATACATGGGGGAGATTGTGGACCCTATATGAGCGGTCATATGCTGGCCCGCAAAATCATCAGACAAGGCTACTATTAGTTTACCCTTCAGAACGACTGCATTAATCACGTACGCCATTATCACAAGTGTCAAATCTATGCCAAGTCAAAAGATTCCTCCGAAAGAGTTATACAATATGACTGCTCCCTGGCCTTTCGCATTTTGGGGAATCGACATCATTGGAAAGATCTCACCCAAGGGAAGCAACGGCCACGAGTTTATACTGGTAGCCATCGATTATTTCACCAAGTGGTTAGAAGCCGAATCCTTCAGGACCCTTATTGCCAGGAAGATTGCCTAATTCATCAGATGGAATATCATATGTTGATATGGAGTCCCACACGAGACACAATCAAATAGACAGATATAAAGAAGCATCATTGAAAAGAAGGAAGAAAGTTTATATCTCGCCACCCGTATGTCCACCCAAGTAACTGAAGGTATCAGTAGGAAGATGGTACTTGGGTACAGTGTATCGACGTAGACCGGAGCTGACATAAGAAATATCCCGAGGCAGAGACAGTATGTCAACCATGGGAACGGATGGACCTGCAGGATTCGCAGCAAAGATAAACCCACCCTCCTCACGGATTGAGAATAGAGGAGGTCTTGAAAATGAGACACCAACTCCTGGAGATCGAGCTGGAAGGTCCATAATGGACGGCGATAGCGGGGTGAGAGTAACATACGTCCGAACACTCGAAAGATCAACAACAGCAGTCTCTCTTAAAGGCGAGACCCCACTAGAAAGAGTAGCCGACGTAGCAGGAGGGGTCCGCCCGAACTGCTTATAATCGGCCGCAAAATCCTCAGGCTCCCAGGACCTTTCTAAGAAACCAGTAACCCCTCTCTCCACAACCTCAGCATAGTCAAAAATATCCCCCAGAGATACCGAAGGACCTGTAAAAAACTGGAAACCCTTAGCCTCGACACGCGGTTCCTCCACAAGTGTAGTCCGAGGTGGCTGCTCAGGAATTGTTGTCGTCCCGCCTCCCTCACCACCCTCAGGTCTGTCACCCTCATCACTTTCTGTAGCAGCAGGAACACCCTTATCTCCCTTGGGGTCCTCATCGTCAGAATCAAGAATGTTGTCCCTCTGGTTGGGGACTGGCGGCAAGTGTCCTGAGACCATCCTGGAAAGATGACACTGCCCTCGTATGTAGTTGGATCACCGTTCAATGCTCGATATAGCTCGTAGAAGACCCGACCCCGACCCCGAGTCCCTTTTCGCTTTTTTATCAGGTATCGGGCGGCAAAGAGGCATAGTCACCTTCCTCGACGAAAGTCTGAAAGTCAAGCCCGTCCACCAGAGCCTGCACCATCACCAGGTTAATCTCTCCCATTCACCTCATAAAAGTCGGTGATAATAACGAAACCTGAGGCCACTGGGCCTGTGTGTGCTGACGAAGGACCCGTTCACCAAGATAAAACCTGAGACCATACTCATCACGGATAAGTCATTTGGTCCTCGAGGCAGTCAAAACCAAGGCGTATCCAAAATGCAGGCCCAAATCACCCCATAGGGCTTAATGAATCTGAAAAAGAGGGAGAATAAAATTACATTTAGTCATTTATGTTGGATATATTTAAATTGAGACAGCTATATCAAAATTAAAAAAACTTACGTGCTCCTCTAACAGGTCGTGAACGGCAGTCTCCCCAGTCTTTCGGGTCTGATATACATAAGGAGACCTATAATTTCGAGCTATGAACCAGTGGAGAAGCAAAAATTGATCGTCGTTCTCAACAAGGAGATTCACCTGGGCGAGACTCCGGAGGGTGTAGGCCACAAAACAACTCTAAAAAATAAAGAATTTTAGCAACAATTGACAGATAATTGTAAAACACAAAAAAGGAAAGGGGTCAGAAGTATATACCTCCCACAAAAAAGAAAAACCCTTGAGGTTCAGGGCCAAATGACGAGAGACCTGGTCCATGGCATCGTAGAGGATAGCCAAAATAAAGTTGCCCCAGTCATAGTCAAACATAAGGCTAAAGTCTCGAATGTAGGGCATCCACCAAAGATGGGTCGTATCCCCCCACGGGCCTCGAACAAGTCATGGAGCATCAGTAATAAGAGAACACGAGCATACTGGCGCGCCTCTTGCTTAGTCAGCTGCCCTCCTGTAGCAACCAACCTAGCTCTTTTTGTCGCTAAACTGGTGATTAAAATAACCCGAGGGATCGTGTCCCCAAAACTCTGTCGCTCCGGGAACTACCCTAAAGCACCAACTATACCCTCAGAGGAGAGGCGTAAGAGAAAGTCAATCTGAATGGGGACCCCCCCGAAGGTATCCCAGTCAAAGCGAAAAGATCTAGGAGAGTTATCGTCATCTCTCCCCAGCTCCAGTGAAACGTGTGTGTGGTGTCCTACCAATGAGTCGCAATGGCCGACACCAGAATAATCGCTCTGGGTACTCACTCCGGTAAGGCATCAAGAAAGCTGCCAAAGGGAGTCGCAAATACCAACTCCTGTACAGGAGCCGGTGCCTATCGCTACTCAGAAGATATGGTGTTGTGGGAACCCCAACCTCGGCCAACCCACTGCAGACAAGAATAAATATATGTATATATAAGTAATTATGAGAGTTATAGGGTTTATGAGGGTAAATTATGTAATTTTTAAAACCTAAGGGTACTTTGGTGTAATTATGAGAGTTATAGGGCTTATGAGGGTAAATTATGTAATTTTCAAAACTTGAGGGTACTTTGGTGTAAATATGAGAGTTATAGGGCTTATGAGGGTAAATTATGTAAATTTTCCAAACCTGAGGGTACTTTGGTGTAAATATGAGAGTTATAGGGCTTATGAGGGTAAATTATGTAAATTTTCAAAACCTGAGGGTACTCTAGTGTAATTATGAGAGATATAGGGTTTACGAGGGTAAATTATATAATTTTCAAAACCTGAGAGTACTTTGGTGTAATTATGAGAGTTATAGGGCTTATGAGGGTAAAATATATAAATTTTCAAAACTTGAGGGTACTTTGGTATAATTATGAGAGATATGAGATTTACGCGGGTAAATTATGTAATTTTTTAAATTTGAGGGTACTTTGGTGTAATTATGAGAGTTATAGGGGTTTACGAGGGTAAATTATGTAATTTTTCAAACATGAGGGTACTTTGGTGTAATTATAAGAGATATAGGGTTTACGAGGATAAATTATGTAATTTTCAAAGACCTGAGGTTTCTTTAGTGTATTTATAAGAGTTATAGGGTCTATAATGGTAAAATCTCTAAGGGTACCACAATAAAGTATGTATTCTCTAGATCGAATATTATTATCAGCCAAACAGGTATGCTAATATAAAGATTGTTTAAACATGCAGGAAACGACAAATATAATATGGTTAAAAGAACATGTATAAATATATAAAATGAAGGATCTCGAGAAGGCATACCAGAGACAGTCGACGGATCTCATGCGACATAGGCTTCATCAGGAGCCAAGGGACATCAGGGATTAAAGCAGCCCGGGTGACGTCTCGGTAAACTACGATGCGACTGCGATCCACACCGTCTTCTCCATACCAGTCAAGGTCAGCCCAATCGTCATGGTGAGGGTTGCAACGGAGAACTCCCTGGGCATCAGTAAAGTTGACCTCTTTCTGGTCGCCCTCTTGTCGGTCTGGCTGCATAGAGTCCATAGAAATATAGGAAAATGATAGGAGAAAGTCAAAAAGTTTATAAAAGCAGCAGAGCTTCCGCGCTGGGGAAAGAGAGAAAAAAAAAGCTAGAGAGAGAAAGATAAATGAGAAAATGAGGTGGAATGAGCTCAGCAAAGGGTTTATATACTAGACACGTTTGTCGCGCGACAAATGCCCATTTTGTTGTGCGACAAATGGCTATTCACCGAAGTGTCGCGCGACACTTTGACCCTCCCCTTGTTTTTTTTACCTTTATCTCATTTTTTTCTCCTACAGGGATGCTTCGAAAAATGTTTTTTCGGGACATTTGTATAAATAACGCACACTTAAGATAAAATATCAAAAGCAAAAATTTCCAAGTTGTTTCTCTAAAGAAAGCACGAGAACAAAATCTATCCGTTTAGGAATCTTTGTTTTCCTTAAAAAGGCGAAAACCATCAAAAGAGAAATGATAAAATATCAGAGTAAAACGGGAATAGAAAAAATTGAAAGAGTAGAAAAGCGAAAAATCCCGCATGAACGCCTAGATTAAGCAAAAGAAACAGAAATAAATAGAGTGGCAGGGAGAGCCACACCAAAAGTGACAGCTAGGCCAAACCGGCTCAGAGCTTCGATTTGGGTGAGTAAGGCTCCTGATCACGCCAAACGGGATAAAAGACTCTTGGTCAAAAACAGAGAAGGACAGGAAAAGTCTTCCACAAAACGAGGGAGAAATAAAGACATCGAAAAAATAGAAAATGATGTGGGCCCACAAAAAAACGCCTCAGAAAAGCCAATACCAAAATAGAGCAAAGATTACCTACAATCAAATTTTCTTTTCAGCACGAGGAAGGATGAACAACATGGAAACAAGCAAGAGAGGGAATCATCATATGTCACAAAAAAGATATAAAGGCCTAGAGAACCATTTTCTTCGGAAGAGCACCTGTTTTAAGAGATAAAATGACAGATAGAGTGAGAATTTTCCCAGATAATTGGAAATTAGAGTATGAATCCCCAATGAGTTCCTTTCACCTACATAAAATTCCCTCTCTCACTCTAGTAGTCGAAGAGAGGTACCATATTTTCATCAAAAGAGGACTAAACAAAGCCCTCTTCGGAGGCAGTGTGAGTCCTTTTTACAGGAATAAACGCCAAAGCCTTCATTAGAGGCAAGATCACAAACACAAGCCCTCGCCAGAGGCAAAACCCTCACAAGCCTTCCCCAGAGGCAGTTTTCATTATTTTATAGGTACAAGTCCTCCTAGAGAGGCAAGTGGAGCAATGGTAGTCCTTCCGCCTGAGGCGAGAAGATCAAGTCCTCCCAGAGAGGCAAGTGGAGCAATGGTAGTCCTCCCACATGAGGCGAGAAGATCAAGTCCTCCCAGAGAGGAAAGTAGAGTAATGGTAGTCTTCCCATTTGAGACAAGTGGAGTAAATAAAGTCCTCGAAAGAGGCAACGAGGTAACAAAAGCCATCTCCGGAGGCACTCACAAGCACTCATGCATACGCACACTATTTTAGAGTTCTTGCAGGAATCATGGACCTCGGTCTCTTCCAGTCGCCTCAAATTCTTGCCAGCAAGAAGCTTGAGTCGAGAGAATCTGTAGACACCCCAATCCATGATCCCCGTAAGAACCCTAATGACTATCGAAAAAGCACAGTTCTTGGAGTCCGAGCCCCACCCGAGCACCCAAAACTGCCCGAAGGCGTTTTTTGGCCAAACAAACCTATTTTTAACTAGGATTATTCGCGATAAATCAGTATGTCGCGCAAAAATCTTTCTTATATTGTACGACAAGTTCCCCAAACACAGACCAAGCACTTTCTGACAAATCAATCTGTCAGAAGGATCATTTTAGCCGTTTGTCGCGCGACATTGTCCCAAATGTCGCACGGCACTTTCCTTTTCTAGAGAATTGTGGCGTGATATTCTCTTTCTAACACTATAAAATAGGTCGACACCCCCAAAGGTTCAAAAAAGGATTTTTGGGATCTGAGAATTCTATCATTATATCTGATTTTCTGGTCTTCTATCAAGTATATTCTGCGATCATTTTATTTTTGAAGAATTATCGAATATATTCTTGACACTCGGCGTGTCTAACTTCTGGAATTGAATTCTCAAAAATATCTGAAGAATAAAAAGATTATTATCGCCGGAGATCTCTCTGCCATATTATATTTTCTTTCTTATTATTATTCTCGTCGGGAAGGTAAATAAAGTCTCTTCTAGTATTTAAAAATAAGATACTTGTGTACTTGTTTTATTTCTGTTTTTTTTCCACATTTTATTTGAATAACTTATTGTCAACTTATAAATAGTCTACTATTTTTAAAACAATAGCCCTGATAAAATCATTTGCAAAACTAGAAAAGTAAGAATATTATATTCCGGATAAAATTAGGTTTTCAAAACCTAGATTGATAAAACTTACTTAGAAATTAAATTAAGACCTATCTCGTCTTTCTTATAAATTACGATATTTTTGATAAAACTCTCATCAAAGAGTTTGAATTTCATATTAAATTAGTTCCGATACAAGATTCGGACTTTTTCAAAGTAATCAATATAAGAAAAACCGACACTATTATCTGAGAAAATAATACCGGAATCTCTCTTTCAAAACATAAGCTTTGTCACTTGTATTATAGTTTTAGAACCAAAATAATCGGATTACGAAATACAAAGGTTTTCAGCCCTTTTTCCATTTTCCAAATTTAGGGTTTTTATTCAGGAAGTAGTAGACTGTCAGTAAAAGCATCCAAGTTTTTCAACATAGAATAAATATATAAGACCACTAGAGATCGAAAGGGCGGAATGGGTGCTTAACACCTTCCTAATCCGTAACACAGTTTTCGAACCCTATAGAATCCTGATTTCGTAGACAAACGTGTAAAGAAAGGCTTATCTGTAGCATTTTCTCTTATACAACTATTTTTGTCCGTTTTCTCATAAAATGTACTGCCGACTTTGAACGAACCCTCTTGCATCTAAAAATAGGATAGAGGGACACCCGATATGAATTATCAACCCATAAGAAACAAATGGAACAATGAAATCTTTTTTGATGTTTCATACTCCCAAAATACGGGATCGAGACCCGGGGGTCGCATTTGCGGATTCTCACACCATGAGAATTCCACCTCCGGGGAGTCGGTTGATGCTATATGTGCTATGGCCCAGGAGTTGGCCAACATGCTAGGACATATCGAACAACCTCAGGGTCGAGTCCAGGAAAATAGGGCTATGGTGGCCCTAGAGAAGTTTAAGAAGTTAGCCCTACTAACCTTTAACGGGTTGTCTGTCCCCAATGCGACAGAGTCATGGCTTGATCAATTCGAGAGCCTTCGACGTCATGAGCCTATCCGAAGATCTGAAGCTTAATTTGGGGACTTACCAATTGGTTGATCAAGCTGATATATGGTGGAGGAACATATCTAGGAGAGTGGACGCCTCTACCTCTGGGGAACAATTCACTCAGTTGTTCCTAGAACATTATTTTTTATCAGTTCATCGCAACCTGAAGAGGGATGAGTTTCGTTCCCTAATTCAAGGAAAAAATGTCTATGGCAGAGTACGAGATAAAGTTTGAAAGCTTGAGTCGCTTTGATAAGAGTCTAGATAATGACCCAGAGGAGAAGATACATTTATTTTTAAAAGGATTGAAACCCTCTATTCGAGAGAAAGTATATAGTAGAGGTCGGTCTACTAGCGTCGGCTCTTTCCTAGTAGATTTTTAGAGAAGAAGAGGGGCACAGAAAGAAAAAAGTCAGGTGGCCAGAGAAAGAGATACAAAGGTGATTCCGAGTCCTCTAGTGGTAGTTATAGTAGAGGTCGGTCTACAGGTTCGGGGAATGAGAACTAGGGATTTCGAGAAAAAGTTTGTTATGGATTTGGTCAGGTAGGGCACTTCAAGAGAGAGTGTCCAAATGTGAGTCGAGAAAGCAATAACCATCCCAGTCCTTCAACAGTTGGCCACAGTTTCAGGGCTCAAACTGCACGGGCGATGAGGGCTAGTCCTTTTCTAATAGCTAGAGTGGTCAGGGTCGTGGGCAGAACCAGAGTGGATCCCATGAAGGTGGAAGTGCGTACTCTCAGGGTGGTGACGGAGCACAGCGTCGGTTCTACACTTTGACACAAATAGAACAACCCGAGGTTAAAGTAATAGAAAGTACAATCTTGTTCTTTAGCACCTGGGTTAAAGTTTTGTTTGATATTAGTGCTTCCCATTCGTTTATTTCGCATGTGTTGGTTGATAGATTGGGACTGTGTGTTGAATCCTTAGATATACTTTTGTGGGTTGGTACCCCCACAGGAAATAAGATTCGGCTGAGATCTGTTTGTAGGAATTGCTCATTGAGTATAGGGGAATCGTCGATAGAATTTGATCTTGTTGTTTTAGAAATGGGGGATTATGATCTTATACTGAGAATGGATTGGCTAGCCACTTTCTGTGTGGTAATTGATTGTCATAGACGCCAGGTGTCGATTCCATTATCGAATAGTGAAGTTTTGACCTTTCGATGTGAACCTAAGTCACTCGTTCCGTGTGCATATTTAAAATCTAGAGAACAACGGAGTTACTTTAATTGGGTGGTTGGCTAGTATCGTAGCATGAGAGGATGGTAATCCTTATTTTTTTTTATTTTCTTTTATTTAGGGAATTCCTCGACGTGTTTCCCGATGACCTTTCGGGTCTACTCCCATATCTGGAGGTGGTCTTCTCTATTGATATTGTTTCAGGTACTGCGCCGATATCTTTAACTCTATATCATATGGCTCCTGCAGAATTCAAAGAGCTGAAGATTCAAATTGATGAATTATTGCGAAAAGGGTTTATTAAACCTAATTGTGAACACCTCATTTTGCGACCCCCGCAAGAATTCTTGTCTCTAAAAAAATGAACACGTATGCATGCACGAGGATTCTTAGATGCACACATACTTTGTTCATGTGATATAGGTCAAAAAAGAAAGCCGAAAGGACTCTCGAATGAGAAATTACGAGAATTAACGAAATTGCTGGAACCAAAAACCATCAAAACTCCTGGAAACTTATGAAAGGAGAGTTCTGTATTCTGATCATCCTCAAACTTTGAGGATTTTTATACATTACCATAAGGAGTAGCATACTCGAAAATCAGCTCAATCCGACGGTCGGATCTCCGAAAATTTAGAAAACCATGAGTTTGTTTTGGGTGATCAAATGGAGGCCTTCTCAAAGTTAAAATGATTTAAAGTTTGGTCAGTAGATATGTATTATTATGGGGAAGAACATATTCAAAGTTTAGCTTTGTCGGACATGGGATCATCAATAATCAATTTGTCTATCGTGCAATTCTAGTCAAAATGTCCTTCGTAACAAATTAAAATAAATAGAGGCCTTCCCGAATTCTGATCGACCTAAAATTTGGGTACAAGCTAGAAAACATTTGAGGGGAAAACATATCCAAAATTCAAGAAAATCCAACAGCTAGAAGTTTAATTGTAGAGGTTGTTGTACACAAGTACGTTTCCTACGCTGGAACAAACTCTTTGTACCAAGCCGAGGAGAACGAAACCTTCCCGAACTTCGATCGTCTCCAATGTTTTACAAAGTCTAAAACAATTATACTAGAAATACATATCCAAAAATCAGTATGATCCAACGGTTAGAACTTTACTTGTCGTACAAACAAGTGAGCTTGTCTACAACAAGTACCTTTCCTACGCGGGAACAAACTCTTCATACCAATCAGAGCAACATGAGACCTTTCCGAATTATGATCGACCTAAACTTTTGATACAATCTAGAAAACTTATATTCCCAACACATATCCAAAAATTAGCATGATCCAACGGTGGTAAGGCTTCGCAATAAGCTCCAAGAGTCCTAGTTGCAATATATTTTCTTGCTCTCTAAGCATTTTTTTAGTTATAAATAGACCCCCCTCCATTCATATTTTTCATCAACAATCAAGGAGATTTAGTGGTACACACTAAGAGATCCTTATTCTCTCCCTCCAAGAGAGCTCAGGTATAATTTTATCTCTCTTCTTTTATTTATTCGTCAATTTTATAATTTATACTCTTGTGTGCATAATTTCTATCACTTGATAGCTTTTCAAAACCCTTTTTCAAATTGTTTTTCAAAACTAAAGGCGTATAACAAACCCTAATCCAATTCTAAAATGCTATTATTACTTTCTTACTTTTTCAAAAACCCGGATTAGCGGTATTATTATACGAAGGAATTGATAATCGCTATATATTCAATCTAACTCATAGATTGCATTGTATATGTGATAAATACTAGATTATGAGAGCACTAGTGCCATCTATACCAGTTTAATCAATAGACTATGGTACACGATCGGTCAATTCGCCTCATATTATATCGAATATAAGATTTCACATCAAATCAGTTTTCGAAAAGCCTAATACTTTACAAAATCACTTATTTCATTGCATCTACTATTATCAAACTCTCTTTTCCAAATCACATACACACATTTATTTTCAAAATCCTGGGCGAACTAAGAAACACATTGTTTTCATCCCATCCCCAAAATCCCAGTTTCTAAAGTAAGCACGAAAAGCTGTAAAGTAATAATAGCATGCAAGAACTGAATTATAACACGCACATATCCCACTCAAGAGACCAAAAAGGCGAATTGGGTGCCTAACACCTTCCCAATTCATAACTAAATCCCCAAACCTTCGAATTAACTGGTTTCACATATATTGTGTATAAGAGGATATTTAGTCCATAAATACATCTCTTTTACACAAATTTTTTTTGTTTGTTTAGTAAAACAAACTGACGACTTTTATTCATTTCAAAATCAATTTTCAAAGCAACAACATAATCGCCACCCACAAGGACTTTAGGCATCGAGAACGCGGGTTCTCACACTAGTGTATCTCCATGGGGCGCACCCGTTCTATTCGCTAAGAAGCAGGATGAGTCTTTACGGTTATGTATATATTATCGTCAATTGAACCAGGTCACTATTAAGAATAGATATCCATTACCACAAATCAACGATTTGTTTGATTAATTGCAAGGTGCTGTTAGGTTGTCCAAGATTGATCTTCGGTCGAGCTATTATCAGATGTTAGTCTGTGAAGAAGATATTTCGAAAATGGCGTTTTATACTCGATATGGTCATTATGAGTTTTTGGTGATGCCATTCGGGTTGATGATATCATTCATCAACCCGAATGGCATCACCAAGTCTGATGAAGAGCATAAGAATCAGCTCCAAGTCTGATGAACCGTTTGTATCGCCCATATTTTGATTAGTTTGTTGTGGTCTTTATAGACGACATTCTTATCTATTCCAAGTATGATGAAGAGCATAAGAATCATCTCAGTCTAGCTTTTCAGGTTCTAAGGGATCATAAGTTATATGCAAAGCATAGCAAATGTAACTTCTGGATGTCAGAAGTTAAATTCTTGGGATATGTCGTCTCGAGTGAGGGTATCTTTGTAGATCCGGGGAAGGTAGAAGCAGTTCTAAAGTGGGAGAGATCTCGAAATGGTCTCGTGTTCAAATCCCACGCACATCAATTTGTTATTATTATTGATCAATCTTGAAGCCCCAAATTGGGCCCAGCCCATGACACATTGGCACACCTAATTAAATTAGGTTTATAATATATATATATATACCATTAAAAGCATCCATAAAGCAGCCAAAGGCAGCCGTGCCTCTCTCTCTCTCTCTCCATTCTTCTTTCTTTCTTTCTTTCTTTCTTTTTTGTTTTAAAAATTAAGGATTCATTTGTATTGCTTCCGTTATTTTTTTTGGTGTTAACATGGAGCTAGAGACGAAGGGTTTGAGTATATCAATGTAATTTCAGACTTGATCATTATTTACGCGTTGGAATATTGCTTTAATTTCGGGTTCTTAATTTATTTACTGCTTTGTTAATTATTAGTATAAATTTTCCGTGCTTATGATTTTGTTTAGATTTCAATTTTTAAACTTATATTCGCTGTTTTATTTAATTATTTTATCATCCATGAATTTATTAAATATGATTGGCTAGTTCGTTAGTTAAGCGCCCGTAAGGAACGAGTATGCCAATGCGATAATTTTTCGGACCCGAATTCAATTCTAATTAATTTTCAACAGGTTAATAGGTCATTATAAATATGATTTTTTATTAAATTATTATCCTAGTATGCTAATCACATATTTTTATAATAAATTTAATAAAATCTTTCCGACAAAATAACAAAACTAGTTTGAATCGTTGTTTTTGCGTTAAACGCTAACCGTTCGAATTAGAGAGCGGTCTATACTCTCTAAATTAATTGATTATGTATTTTTTTATATTTCAAACTTAAGTGCGCTGTTTTTGGTATTAGTTTTAAATCTTATTTTTTGATACCAAAATCGCCAATTTTGTGTTTCCACTGCCCCGTTTTAGTTCAAATTTGATTTTAATCACGTTTTAACCTATCTGAATTAAATTGTAGTAATTACTTAATATTTTTAAACTCACTTTTAATAAAAGGTTTTATAGTGTTAAGCACTACTTCACTTTAATAAACAAGTGTTTTCGGTAAAATTAAGTAATGCGAATTGATTTCATAATTAGTATTGGTATGTATAGTTCATGTCACGCATGAATTATTGCGAAAGATATGAGTTTATGAGATCAATTAGCTCGTGGATCATAGGCCGACTTTTAAAGAAAAATTAATTAGAAAATGATTCCTAATCCACAGAATTGCCCATTGTATTACCCGAAACTTATGGATACCTCTAGCGCTTTTTATTCTTGATTTTAATTAAAGTTTTTGACGCATTTAATTAATTTAGTACGCTGTTTTTATTATTTATTTTATACAGCTTTATTCCATATTATTGTTATGTTAGTTTAGTTTCTTTTAGGATAGTAATGATTCGCTACCTTTAGGTTTAGTTTTATTTGCATGTTTTATTTAGTTATATTGACTTTAGTTAGTTTAGTTATTGATTCTCATTCCATTCTCTCCATATTTCATCTTTTCCATATTTTTTCCATATTCCTCTTGAAAGAGACTTTCCTAACTCAAAGAACTACCCTCCTCCTCGTGGATCGACCTCGGACTTACCAAGTATTTATTACTTGACCGACCACATGCACTTGGGTATAATAACTCGCGTTGTTTTAGTCGAGTCAGTATCAAGAGATACAAAGGAAGTATGATGATCATAATCACTGATGGATCCATTAGAAGAGACAAAAGTAGGGTGATTAGGAGGCGAAATATCTAAATCAACTAATGGCAATAAAAGATCGATTGAGAAACTAGTAGAAAAAGGGATAGGAGAATCCTTAAAAATGTGAAATTTTGACAGAGAATAGAACATTTTATGCTCCTAGAAGATGACATGGCAAAAAATACAAAGGTGTTTAGATATAGGATCCCAGCATCTATACCTTTTATGTTCGATCCCATACCCCAAGAAACAACAAAGACGATACCGCAGTTCAAGTTTAAAATGTTTATGTGGTTGAAGTAACACAAAACAGGCACATCCAAACACCTTCATGAGGCTATAGGCATGGGTAATTTTATATAACCTTTCATAAGGCGATTGGCTTTGAATATCGGATACCGAAATGCGATTAATTGTATAAACAATCGTAAGAGCCACTTCTCCCCAGAAACGCTCAGGGCACCCATTGGAGATAAGAAAAGTGCGAACAATGTCAAGGATGTGTCTGTGTTTACGTTCATCACGAGCATTCTGTTGAGATGTACCTGGACATGAATACTAAGAAATGGTTTCTTATTCATAAAGGAATTTAAGAAAAAATATTTATTTGTATTCCATGGCATTTTCAGCACAAAAAACTTTATTAGAACGAGAAGATTGACTTTGAATCATTCGGGCAAAGTTATAGTAAATTTCGGGTAATTTTGAGCGAGCTTTCATGAAATATATACTGGTAAAATGGGTGTAGTCATCGATAAAGATAAAAAAAATTTGGAACCACCCACAGTGTTATGAGGAGAAGGGTCCAAACATTATAATGAATAAGATCAAAGAGAGTAGAGGAAATACATTCACTTTTGGGAATTAGCAACATTGATTGCTTTCAGAGTTAACTAGGTAAACAAGAAATACTTTAAGATTTAGCTATTCCTAATTGACTAGTTGACATTAAGAACTGATGTTGGTCAACAGACACATGGCCTAAATGAGAATGCCATAGCGTGAGTAAAAAAATAGAAGGAGAAGTGAAGCCTACAGTAGAACCTGATGAAATAAAAAGGGTTTGATGTAATTTTAGAAGTTTAAGGAATGCGAAGATGGATGAGTTCAAACATGCGTCCAACCTTACGACATATCCCAATAACTTACCCTGTTTGTGGATCTTGCACACGACAGCCAGAAGAGGAGAATATAACATGTAGTCTAAGCTCACATAATTGACCAATATAGATAAGATTAATAGTTAATTTTGGGACATGAAATGTGGCAGGAAGGGATAGATTTGAGGTTGACATTGATCCTATATAATTGACATTCAAATGAGAGTCATAAGCAGTGTTAATGGGAGATGAGTGTAAGACATGTGTTTTGTCTATAAATATAGTAGAATTAGCGGTCATGTGATTGCAACAACTAGAGTCAAAGAACCAATAATTACCTGAGGTCATTAACATAATATAATTAGATGAGGACAAAACCTATTTAAAAAGCGTAGAAAGCTTATCTCGAGAGACAGGTGTAGCAAAGTTTCCTGGATTAGTTGTCTGAGATAGTGGTATGTATGCTTGAGTGCATCTATAATGATTCATACTACAATCATCTTGATGATGACCGTTTTCCTTCTTATGGCAATACTTGGAACAAGAAAATGGAAGCTAATGTGAAGCTGGAAGATAGAGGCCTGATCTGACAGAACAGATGCTGATTCTGGAGGTAATTGAAATATTTGGATTTATTTTGAGATGAATTGAAGGTTCAAGGGTTAACATGGAAATAAGTGTGGGGGTTAATATGGAAATAACAAAAAACATTGAGGTCAATTATGGATAAGCTATCAATACAATCTTTCTTGTAGTAATATCAATAGATATTTCAACCTTGCAAACAGAAAGTTCTGGGGTTAATATGGATAAAATAGAAAGTTCTGGGGTCAATATAGAAATAACAGAAAAGTCTGGGATAAATATGAAAATAATATAAAATTTTATCTTAAGGCTGACATGGCGATGATGTGTCAGGTCAACGTTGATGTGGCTTGAGGCTGACGTGGCAATGACCTGGCATGTCAACACTGACGTGGATGGATCAACAATGACGTGGCAAACACGTGGCAGCTGACTTGATTATAGGCGCGAGGATCTGACGAGACAGTGGCCTGAAATCTTTAAGAGACGCGTGAAAATGTCTGAGGACAAATTTTGGGTTGATTTCAACAGCGTTTAGACGTTTTGATGAGACGGCCAGATTAGCGTATAAGGGGGTGTTGGCTTAGATAATAAAGATAAATGGAGATGGTGTATGGATTTTGAAGTTTGATATATGACAGTGGGGATGACACTTAGTATAGGCGTAAAAGGGTAGTGAGGTGTTTGACGCTTAGGTAGGAATTTTGATGGCAATTTGGCGGGAGATTTCGTGGCTAGGTAGAAGGTATAAATTTAGGGTTTAGGACGGTAAGAAAGAATGGGTTGTGATGCTAAGAGAATTACAAACCTACCTTTGATACCATGTTAGAGGATATGAAAATAAGAAGACCATGAGAGATAATTATATATTGAATTAATGATCTAGAATGATACAAAGAGAGCCTTTATATAAGGTTAAGGGAATCTACAAGTAAGATAATACAATCGCCTAATTAAGGATACATGAAAGTCAACTTTATAAGTATGGCTACTATATTTGTGAACACAATATATTGCTAACACTTATAAATATGAGTACTCTTATAAAGGATTACAACACCCGAATGCCTTATACAACATAGCCAACTTCTTGTATTCCATTATTCTTCAGTATATAAGTGTGGATTCACACTAGACCTACTATTTTTTAGCTGAGAACCATCTTATAAAAAAAAAATCTATACATTATGTATGACTGATTATTCTTCATTTTCATTATTTTGTGTGAGTGAGTGATTCTTTTTCATTTTTATTATTAATTTGGATTATATATACTTTAGTACGTTTATAATTTACAGATTTGTTGACCGCACACTATCAAATTTGAATAGAGAAAATATTGCATAACGGTTTTTGTAAACTAGTATACTGGATTTTAGACAAATAAGATACAACAATTATTTTTAAAGTTCAAAAGGTATGTAGTTAAAAGGAGGTCTTTAGTTCAATCTATATATATGTGGTTATCGAACTCTATATTAGTCCAATCTTATTGTGGTGGATTAATAATTTGTACGGTAAAAAGAGTTGTATTGTAAAATTATCACTTTGGTAAAAAAATAAATTATATTATAAATTTTTAAACTAACTTCTTGCCCAGACACTTCATGTCAAAGAGAAAGAAAAAAAAAACCCAAATAAAACATTCAGAAATGTACATGTATGTATGAAAGCTTAATTACCTACTAGTAGTGTTGGATAAAGCATCAATCTCATGATGAATGTGTTTGAGAATCAAAGGAATGGTAATCGTTGGTGAGCTAAGCTACGGCAGGTGACCTTTGGTGGACATGATCTAGACAATGGATTTTCCGCCGAGATTCCGGTGCAGATACTCAGCAACAGACACTGGCACTGCTAAGTCCTTTGAGCTCTGTATTATATAGCAAGGCACCGTCACATATGGGAGTAGATCACTTAAATTGCCCTCGAATATGGTTCAACAGATGCTGAGTGCTATGTCTGGCCTCGTATTGAACAAAGTCCGGTTGAATTCTTGCACCACCACTGAGTCGATATCTCCTCCCACCATTAGCGACGCAAATCCCAAGCACCATGCCTTGTAATTCGATTCCATCGCCTTCAGTAGCTGCTTTATATCTTCCAACTCGAATCCTCCATAGTAATAATCTTTAGTGTTGAGGAACCTAATTTCAAAAATAAGATCATTGATTTTTACCTTATGAATTTGTAATTTTCCATTTCTGCCATCTCTTTTTATTTAGCGGAAGATCTCGTGTTCGAATCCCTCCAGGTGGAATTGTTCAAAAAAAATAAAAAATTCCTATCTCTTAAAAAAAAAAATATCCACAACTCCTCTATCTGTTCTTTAATTCCCTTCTTAGTAACTGCAAAAAAATTCCTTTACGCACGCATACATAATAGTAGCAATATCTCTATCTTTTACGTCATATATCAGCAATTTCTCTCTCTAAAAACACATAAACATATAAATAGTATCTGTATTTTTATTCTTCTAAGAGACATATACACATACAATCTGGCGTTCTCTTTCACGCACATGTGTATATAAATAGAGATCCGATTCTCTAACGTCGGCACAATGACTAGTCGAAATCTGAAAAACTAATTTAATAGCTCAGATTTTAAGTCAGACTCTATTGAATATAAGTTAATCTAAACTGTTGAATATATTGAACTTTCCATATATGACAATTAACTTCAACTTCACAATAGTTGTTGCAACTTTAAAGCAAGCGGACGGATCCTGTAAATAGAGTTGCCGATGAGAAGATATATATATATATACATATTATACCTCGGGGAAGCGGTAACCATGACAAGTTTGGAGAAGAGTTCGGGGCGAAAAACGGAAGCAATGGCGCCGACCATGGAGGAGAGAGAATGGACTACAAAGATGCAGGAATGGACTTGAACTCTTCCAAGATGGCGAGTAAGTCGTATGCGTAGCCTTGGAGATTGGAGTAGCGCTCGAAGTCGAAGTAGTTCGGGTTAGTAGTTGCGACACCCATGTTGTCGTAAAGTATGACGCGATAATTATTGAAGAGGTGAGAGATGAGGTGTTTCCACACCGACTGGTCGGTCCCGAGGACTATGGTTTTCTTGCTGGTGCCTACAACCTTCACGTTGTGTGCTTCTTCCACTGTTGCCATTTCCTCCTCAACTACTTCTCTTTTGTTAATGGAATAACCAAAATTAAATAATCAAAATAATTTTTGATTATCCATCTAGTGAGTTATTAAAGTTAACAATGTAGACATCTTCGATAGCTATTTTTTTTTCATAATTAAATTTGTAGGGTTCATTATATTGATTTGTTATAAATTAATTAATTTGAATTTTGTTTCAAAAAAAATGAGGGAAATGTGATTTATATTTGAAAAAAGATTTTTTTTATCTAATAAAATTAGTGGGTCTCTCATTTTAATTGTTGAAGAAAGTTGTTAACTGAATATAAAAGAAGTAGATTTGATTATTGATTAAAAGGTTACTAACATTTAATTATATTATTAAAATAATATTTTTAATTAATATTATTAATATTAATATTAATTATTATTTTAATTTTACCATTGAAAATATTCTGATTTGAAGATATTCGGATGGTTTGGTTATATAGAGTGGACCTTTTTTTTTTTTTTTTCTTAAGTGGTTGTGTGTGGGGTTATTTGTACCATGCATTTTGACTGCGTCGAGTGCGGACTTGTAGGTGTGAAAATGACTAGATGGTTGATTAAAATATATCAACATACAAAAGTTGTACCAGAAAATAAATAAAAAAAAAAAAAAGCAAGAAAAACAGATGATTACGTGCCAAACAATGCCTTGTCCACGCGGTGCTTATGCGGCTGCCGCATTTTCTATTCTATACACACATATACTCTCTCCCTATATATAGATATCTATATATATATATATATATAACTGAAATTCCTTAATTACATTTATTAACTAGCTTTTACTCAAACAAAATATCAATGAAAATGGTGAGGCCAACTGCAAGTAGAAGAGAGACAAGTAACGGAATTACTAACGGCCGTTACAAGGGCGTGAGGATGAGAAAATGGGGAAAGTGGGTAGCGGAGGTACGGCAACCCAACAGCCGTCACAGAATCTGGTTAGGTTCGTACACGAAGGCCGAGGAGGCTGCTAGAGCCTACGACGCCGCTGCCTACTGCCTACGAGGACCCGAGGCGGTTCTTAATTTCCCCGAGAATCCTCCGCCGGTGGTTGCTTGGGCGAATGAGTTGTCGCCCAAGCAGATTCAGGTGGCGGCATCCCGGCACGCCCACCAGGAGGTTGCGCCACCAGTGAGGGAGTCTCCGTTCGGTGAGCTGTCGGCGGACGAGGGTTATTATGCGCCGGTGCAGGGGAGAGGCGGTGAGGAGAGTGTGGCAGGTGGTGCTTTTTTCGAGGCACCACGTGTGTGGACATTTTACTAGAGGTTTGTTTTTTTCTGGACACTTCAACATAGCTTTTGGTTATACTTTTGTTAACAGGTTGGTTGGATAAGTTGAAAAATAATAAAAATATAATTAATTTCTTAGAGAATTTTTTTTTTTTTAAAAATGAGTTGGTTTTTTTTTTATATAATATATTTTATTTGAATTGCTGAGATTCTTTTTGTTTTTTTTTTATAAAAGATGAAAAAAGTTGAATGACACCTTCTCGAAAACAGGAGTATGAAATGTATAATATTTTATAATTTTTTTAATTTATTTTTAAACTTTTTATGTAATAAATAAATTAATTTTATTATTAATTTTTATTTTGTTACGAAACAAAACTTTAGAGAAATTTTATTTACGTTTGTAATAAATTTTAGAGAACTTATATAAATTAGATGATAAGTGGTGGTACTTTTCTTTTTTAGCGTGTATACCTTTTGCTATAGTGTATTATATGAGCTTTTTAGTTGCTTACTTTGCTTTGATGGCACTCTTTTGTTTTGTTTCTTGTCAAAGCAATTTAGAAATTTCATGTAGACATTTATATGAATTTATTGAGCATCTCCAAAACTTAATTATTATTTTGGATACAGTGAGAACCACTTAGAGAAGAACAAAAAAAAAAATAAAATCTTTTGTATCAGATAGGTAAGATGTGATATTTTTCTTTTTCGTTATTAGGGTATTGTGTATTATAAAAACAATAGGAAAAATATCCGTTAGCCCCTTTTAATTATCACAGATGCTTCGGTGTGGCACTTAAAAACTTACAATTTTTCGAATTTATCAATATTTCGCACCGGCCCTTAATTGATAAGACATTATAAACAACGTTGCCATGCTAATTTATTGAAAAAAAAGTTCAGTGGAAGAGTAGAGGTCCAACATCCAACGATTGTTTGAATACGCTTAACATGCGAGTTAACTTGATTTAAAAGACGAGGCTACTAAGATTTTTAAAGTGATTATGACGAGTTTAAATAAAAGTTAAATATACTGTCAAAATAATTATTTTAGTAATAATACAGTATTATTTTGAGAAATTATATTGTGTATTTTTTTTAACAATTAAATATAATTACTTTGACAATAATATCAAAGTAAATAAAACCCCCCTAAAATACCATTCGAAGCTCAAAAGAAGCAACGATGTATGTTTTAAGTTTTAGGACTACCAGAACTATTCAAAGAATCTTGAATATGTTTGAACCACACTTTTTCCCAGACGAAGAGAGAGTTGCGAAAACCAATATCCTCAAATAACTAATTAAAATTTGAAGTTTCACCTAAAACCAGCTCATCCAACTAAACTAATTAAACTATGTACCCAAAAAAAAAAAAAAAAATTCAAGATAAAAAACGAAGAACAAAAATACTAAAAGCTATCCTAGCAAACAGCCTCCACCACAAGCCTGTCATCAGATCCTCCGCAGCCTGTCGATCCAAAAATTTCTTCTGAAGCTACAATATTACAACTCTCTTTCCCCACACATTCCTACAAAAAGAAACGGAAAAGATCGATATGAGTACCGACACTTAAGTAAAAAATTAAAATAAAATGCAACAAATACTTGTATTGACTATCTTATCCATTTTGACATGGGAAATCATATTTAGAATTACCTACCTTTTGGACGATGGAAATTGCGTTATTTTTGCCTTGGCAGCTTCCATTCCTAAATGACCCACAAGTGCCATTCGGGTTTCCATAACTTGCGAATCGGATCTGGGTAATGGGTCGGCCTTGGCAAGACAATTCCATTTGCCTATTTTGATAAGCACTGCCACAAGCAGTCCCAACAATAACTGTTTGGAAGTTGACTAGTGATGGGTTGCCTCCAAATTCTTCAAAAACTACCAATTCATTCACATTTTCTGTGATAAATGACCTTGGTACATGGTACCTACAAAGATTTCATAAATAAACATACTCCATTAATCTTTTTTTCAATCTGCACTCTACATAGGCGCGAGCAGCTTTTGTATTACAGGAGTTAATTAGAAAGAGAGCACGAAATGTAGAATGAAGAAAAATGCAGAACTATGTATTCAATATTAAGAGGTAAAAATAAAAAGAGCGAAGAGAATTTTAATAAGAAGTGTGAATAGGGATTTACAGACCATCTCTGTGTGGGTTGGCCGCAATTTGTGACACATTTTTTGTCACTATATGATCCGCGATAGTCACATGGCTCAGCTGAACAACCATCTTCTTCAGCTAAGTAACTTGGCCAATACCTCCCTATGCTTCTCCCATTAATCCAAGCTTCACCTTTACCCAATCCAAGAAGGTCTACCACCACTGGATCATTCCCCAGTGGAGCTTTAAATGTTGTCTATTAAGAAACAAAGAATATATATGTAACGTTCATAAGAAAAAAAAAACTGAATTGGCAAAAGTACATTTAGTACGGCTTTATTACGCGAGTAAATGTGATAATAGCTAAACAATCTATAATTTTTTAAGCATATGGTACAACACTTCACAGTTATATTGTATTTTGGTTATTATCAAAGAAATATACAACCGTGAAAGCATATGACCGTGAAAGCATATGTTATAGGTATATTTTCACACTGACATACTAGCACATATTCTACAGAACCCCCCACCTAATTTTTTTAAAATTCTACAAAAAAAAAAGTCGGTAATGTGTGTTGCCTAATTCGTGGACCATCTCTACGTACTGTGAATTGGGTGCTTCGGCCCCAAACGGGTACATTAGCGAACCAAAATGCCAACTATAGCGACCCCTATGTTGACTTGCACGTACTTGTGAAAAGATAGGTATAGCTTCACAAATATACATAAAAAAACAGTTACTAATTTAAAAATGTCAAAGGTTCAATTATAATATATACAAATATGTATTGAAAATGGCCAGAGTATAATTCCTAAACGAAACTGAATTCGTAAAAGTAAATGTAGGACGGCTTTATTACCCATGTAAATATGATATAGTTAAACAATGTACAATTTTCTAAGCATATGGTACAACACTTCACAGTTGTATTGTACTATGGTTATTATCAAAGAAATATACAACTGTGAAAGCATATGTTATAAGGGTAAATTTTCACACCCACATACTGACATACACATTCTACACAACCCCAACCTAATTTTTTAAAATTCTACAAAAAAAAATTGGGTAATGCTAACCAAGCTAGTTCTAATCAATGTTGTGTAATTTGTGGACCACCTTGAGGTACTGTGAATTGGGTGCTTCGGCCCCAAACGGGTATATTAGCAAACCAAAATGCCAACTCTAGCGACTCCAATTTTGACTTGCACATACTTATGAAAAGATAGGTATAGCTTCATACATATACATAAAAAAATAGTTACTATTTCAAAAATGTCAAGGTTCAATTATAATATATACGACAAGAAATAGCGTTCCAACTAAGTTTCACCTGAATTTTGCGGATTCATTTAACATTACCCTAGTTTGATCGCTTTTTCACTTTTGTCCATGAATTTCATTTAATTTTGTGCCACGCCCATACGTAAAGTTTGATCCCATTTTTAATTTACACCAAACTCCAATGTGCCAATTTTTTGCTTGACGATCAAAGTGACAATTGCATTTTTTGTCCAAAAACCTAACGGGGGGCGAGGGGGGTGGTGGTGGTTGGTTTTTGGGTTAAATTGAAAACGGGAGCAAACTTTAAGGACAGGCATGATGCAAAATGAACTTTATGGACGAAAGTGCAAATAAGTCAAACTTAACTTTGAGAGGTAAATTATAAATAACTCGGCTTAGTACAATATTTCGCAACAATAACATTATGCTACGCTGCATGTAAGATACTAAAATTTAAATCATAATTGCTATGCTTAAGAGTGAATATTTTACCTTGTACCAAATCATTCTTTTATTTAGTGGTAGACCTTCAGATAGCCATTTAGAGGATTTTGAGTTCCCACTATACAACTTCTTCTCGATCCCATTTAGACTGACCTTGTATCTCCATTTGTGTGATGATAAGTCCTTTATGATTCTCTCATCTCCCTTCCTTCCAATTATCTCAACTGGCCCAGGAATTCCTGTTTGTTTTAAATCAAATTTCGGCCCATAATTCTGCAAAAAAAATATAAAAAAAATAAATTAAAATCAATTTTCAAAAATAAAATTCTAATCATATACTTATCACATAAATAAAATATATTATCAAGTACCTGAAGCCCAACAGCAGCACTGAGAAGTGATATTTGATTTTTTCCAGGTTTCAATTTAACCTTCTTTTCGAAAACATAATTGAAAATTCCATATGTGGCCCATTCCGAACCTATATATATATATATATTCAAAAAATAAAACCCCATGTTTAAATAAAATTTTCAAATAATATATAAAATAATAATGTATATATACAAGAAGGGAAATTCGTTAATTATTATCATTACCAACAAGTTTCCCATTGACGTATGCATGAAGTACATGGCCAGAACCATTAACTCTAATGCTCATATTATCGGTAAAAACAGGATCACTCTTGTCAAGGTTCAAGCTGCAATTTAAATAGTACGTTTCTAACAAATTAGAATAAATATGGCATTAAACGGGGACTAATTGTTGGGTCCGGTCCGGTCCAGTCTGATCTGGACAGCCAAATCCATTTGTTTTGGTACTCGTTTACCCTACTAATTATTAGAATTGTGTGTATATAATAAAAAGAAATTTTCGTAAATATAGATATATAGATATATACCTGGTCATGTACCATAAATAATCACTAACATCATCAGCAACCTTTTGATCAACAATCCGATTTGCAGAGATACGGCCCTTACCATGAAGGACAGTATCGTCGATGTTCTCGGGCCTCCAAACCCACTTAAGTTCATTCGGTTCATTTTCTGCTTCATTCCACTTCTTTACCATTAATGATGTTTGAGTATTTACCTATTTAAACATGCATGCATTTTAATTTAGGAGTATTAAAATAATTAAGATTATATTGACTAGCTATATATATATGTATAAATTAATTAAGTAGGTTGCATTTCTTAATTAAATTGAGAATTTGTACCTTGGCAGTATTGTAAGCTTCATTTTTACAATCAGGGAGGATACTGACGGACCAAGCAGGAATAGTGTATTTGGCTCCTTGGAAATTGACAGTAGCATCAGTGGTTTCATTTGTATTGCTCAAGAAGCAGCTTGACGTTTCATTTGTTTTGTAAATTGTTACCTGCAAGACAAATTATTAATTATATTTTATATATTTATATAATATTAATTTAATTTTCTTAACAAGATAATAATAAGCGACATACCGAAACGCTATTTCCATAGTCAGTGGTATTAACATCACCATGTGTAAGAGTTTTCTCTATGGACTTTAATACTTGATGGAGTTGCTTCAAATGACCCCATTTTGGTTGATTCGCATTCCCTGTAATTTAAATTAAATAAAACAAAAGGAAAAAATAAAATAAACGTCATTTTCTAAAATAACAACTTTTAGTGTTATTCTTAGATAAAAAGGCGAATAGATCGAATTGTTGTTAATTACCGTATTCATCGAGAGGTGCATCATAATCATAAGAGGTAGTGATATATGGTCCACCAGATGTTCTACCAAAATTAGTTCCACCGTGGTACTATTAAAATCATTCAACAAAAAAAAAACACATATAATTAGAATCAGTGAATCACATAATGTATAATTTGATGGTGCAAGAAAAAAAGGTACAACAACGGAAGTCTTAAGTTACAATTCAAAAGTATCTAGCAAGGTACAACTCCGAAAGAATGTGGTACAACCTTTAACAGCAATTGTATACTACTTCTAAATTTATAGAAGGCAGAGTAATTTTTTATTTTTATATTTTCTAGAAATGGTAAATTTAGTAGTAATTAATATTTCCATTCGATACTACACACAAGCACATGGAATGGAATAAATAAGCGGTGAAAAAAGATAAAGAAAGTACGTACCATATAGTAGTTTTGGAAAGTGCCACCCCTTTGGAAAAACCTAGCAACAGAAAAGGCAAGATCCTCGGCAGTCCGGTGTGGATCTTTACCACCCCAGTTCTTAAACCTATAAAAACAACTATTATATCAAATCTCAAAAAAAAAAAAAATATACAAAGGAAATTAAAATTTTATATATTTATTATGATCATCATCTATATATCTAATATATATATATATATATAAACACTAACCATCCAGTCCAATTTTCGGTCCACATCTTAGGGCTATTTGGATTATTTGGTGTGAAATCATCACAATAAAAGCCATTGCATGTGTTTATCTGTTAAACGAAAAAGAGCACAATTAATTATTATTATACGAGTATTATATATATATATATATATATTGCATTCACAGGATCGAAATATATAGCTGGCTGGGCAAATTAATTAAGAAAGCATTTGGAAATTAATTAATTAATTTTTACGTACCATTGGCTGAGGAGCATCCTTTTGTTGGCACATAATCCATGGAACACCAATATGAAGTGAATCAGCCATATTTGCACACCAATTTACATATGCTTTTCCCTCATCTCCATATGCTTCCATCACATTACCATATTCATTCTCAATCTACATTTTTCAAATATATATATATATATATATATTACTATTAGCTATCTAGTAATTTCAATAACAAACACATAAAATAAATAAATAAATAAATAATCAAAATCTTTTATTTATAATAATATACCTACCTGTGCAAGTATAATTGGTCCTCCCTGTGAAGCAAAAAGCTTCTCCTTTTTCACCATATCCACTATCAAAGTTGTAAAATTTTGCATCTCATTCTATTCAATAAAAAAAAAACATTTATAAACTTACAAATTAAGTATGTAAACTTCATCATGCATGTAATTTAATTATTAATTATAAAACAAACAATTAATTTGTTAAAGATCGAGAAATCATATATATATGTAAATACCATGTAGACAGTATTTGCTGTCCTAAGCTCAATGCCAGGCATATTATGCAACCAAACAGGAAATCCTCTGCATATATCGAGCGGAACACATATATAAACAAATTCATAATCAATATATATATATATACACTGATAAGTTAAACCGATTATAATAATAAATAAATAAATAAATAAAAGAATATATATATATATATGTATGAATTACGTACCCGTAGTTCCATTCGGCACAGACATAAGGACCAATTCGAAGAACGGCATAAAGACCGTGATCTTTAACAGTTTTCAAGAACCTTATAAGATCCAAATTCCCACTAAAATCGTATTGGCGGCGCACCGCCTCGTGTGCATTCCAAAATACGTATGTCTCTATTGTGTCAAGTCCACCTTCTTTTGCTTTTTCTATCAAATCAGGCCACATCTAATATATATATATATATATATATATTTCATAACACGTGTTAATTAATTAGTGCTCCAAAATAAAATAATAATACTAAATAAATATTTCGTTTATAGTTTCCTCTGAAATCTAAATCTGAATGCTACTATATATATATATTAAGGAGTGATGGATATATATGTTTAATGTTCTGGAGTGTATTAGAATATTCATCATTCTATTGCATTTCGAAGAAGGTTTTTAGTTGCCACTACAGCACGATTATTCATTACAAGTACGCCCCAAGCTGCACCCTCCATTTAGGTGTCAGGTGTTTCATGTATATGGTAGCGTGCGAATGCTCACCCGATCATTAGTGTTCACGTCACACGCGATGCACGCATGTATCTAAAGTTAAATTGAAAATTTTAAATAAATGAGGAAGAACCAAATGGTAAGGTACTTATATAGAGCTTGCGAGTTTAAGTTTCATCAAATAGTTTTTGATTTTAAAATTAAATGTAGGGGCAAAATGGGAAACGACCAAATTTTTAGCGTCATAACTGTCAAGTGTTGCTTCAAGTTTGTCTACTATTTGTGTATCTTAATTTTATTTTATTTCAAAATAAAATCTCCATTCCAATCCTAGCCCGTATTTTAAAAAAGTAAACAAAATAACACTAAAGTTCCTTTAAAACATATATACTCATCATGGATTGTAATTTATACTTGCAATTAAAAAGATATATAATGCTATTAATCATTAATGATATTACATTCTTATTTCCAAAAAAAATACGAAAGGGCTTAAAATATACGAAATAGTATATATAAATAAATTGGGAAAAGGAACAATTACATAAGCACTAGTACAAGTTAAAATTAGGCAGCAGATAAAACAGATATACTTCTTCCAAATAATATGCAAAAGAAAACAAAAAAAAGAAGAGATAATCATGATCCAATTAAATTTAGGTTGCAGATAAATCCAAAAGGCTAATAAATTTATTTCCTAAAAACAAAATTTACTGTTTTAAAAATTACACGCCTGTATCTTATCTATTTTCAAGGAAATAGAAAGACTAAAATATAATTAAGTTTGTTGAGCAGGGGTATTATTAGTGTATGCATTTAAATCTCACCAACAAATAAGAGAGGATATATAAGAGCAACATTGAAATCATGAAAAACGTGTACGTATCTGCCGGGAATGCCTCTTGCTCAATATTAAAATTTAATCAATCAATTCGATCAACAGGAAGAGGTAAAGAAACAAACAATAACTTTTTCTCTTAATACTTATTTATTTAAGATTAAGAAGTTTAATTTAATACAAAAGAAAAGTTGGTCTCGATTTATTATTATTCATACTTGAAAGTTAAAAAAACATGCATGCAGCACACCTCATACTTCCTCATTAACGCACGCAAAAGGCAAAACTGATAGGATATCAAGAAATTAAAGTAAATATATTTGTATACATTAAATAAAAATATAAAATTATTATATATACCTGAGCGGTGCTACGGGGATAGTGAATTGAACCAGAGAGAATAAGTTTACGTTCGCCATCAATAGTGATGGCCCTTCCATCATGAGAAACTTCAATGGCAGAAACTTGAGAGAGATTAATAATAATCGCAATCACAAATGACAAAAACAATAAATAAAAACCTCCTCCCATAATAATCATTAATCTAATATTCTAATCTAATCTTCTATCTATTGAGAAAGAAAAATATGATTAGTATCAAAAGTTAACCCCTTTATATATAGAGAGCTAGGCTTGGATGGAAGAGTGCTAGTAGGAAATAAATAGATAACAGTTTATAGCTGATAATAATTGATTTGTTAAGATTTCCATATCTGCCTAAAACTCTATTTCTATTTTACTTCAATTCTTAAAGAAAGAATTAAGTGATATACTCAAAGTGAAACATATCTAAAATGTCCATAATTACGAAGTATCCAATTGTGCGAACAATTTCTTGTCAGAACCTGAAACTAATCCAACAAATCTGTGATTAACTTCAAACAAATAAAATAACCAAACAAGATAATTTTGTTATAAAATAAGTACCGTGTGCATTAATAAATTTTACATTCTAAGAATATACATCCCCACCAATACATCATGTATGAATGGCCCGTAAGCAAGTATAGCATTGCTGGACTTTTTATGGTGGGCCACAAGTCAATTAATTCCATACCCAACTACTCTTTTTGGCCCAAATGAAACTTAACGGGGCAACATCAACTATTTTTATCAAATAATAAGAGTTGGTTTAAAATTTCAATTGTGCTTAACCGCAAGCTTTTATTTTAGCACGTTGTGTTTGGTTCACCAAAAACTCAATATATTTTTTTTTTTATTAAGATCGATCTTTTCATTCGAATAAAATGTTGAATGAGTTTGGTTACTATGAGGAATGATGAGAAACAATAGGAGGTTTGATTACAGTGACATCATAAAATGTACGTGCATGAAAAATCTAATTATTCGGACGGTTGAATTGTATTTCTACAATACCACTTACACATAATCAACAACGTCATTAATACAACATATTCAAAGGTATACTAGAACTCGTGGCACACAAAATGTGTATACAATACAAATAATAATTCCTCGTATTCAAAGCACAAAGTGTACATATAGTAGTATTGAGTCAAGTGCCGATAACATATGTTCTTTGTGTTTAAAGTTATTCAGTTCAAATGTCTTTTTATTTTATAAAAATAACTTAAGGGTAAAAGAGGTATTTTATACTTTTAAAAAATCTATGTTAAGTGTTAAGAGAGAAACGTGTCCTTTATTTTTTATAAGTTCAGTTAATTAATTGAGTCTAAATTTTAAGGGTGATTTGTACTTAGGTACCCAAAGTTTTATCATAATTGGTACTTTGGTATTTAGTTTAATAGGTACTTTGGTATCCATTTTCCACTTTTCCGTCATAAGGTTGTGAAATCCTGTTAAGTCCATATTTTTGTAAACCAAAAAACTCCTGAACACATTTAATACACATCTAAGTAAGTAGAAAGGCAATATGACCGTTTGCAGTAAAATATGACCGTTTATAGATACTGCTTATAAATACAAACACCATAAAAACACTGCAAATATATCTTAATGCAACAGTTCACAACAATAGGATGTAGTGGAAAAGAACAGTGTCAATGCAACTATGTAATAAGCTGGACGTACCCTATAGCTTCCATCATACTTCCCATAAATGTTCTCATGACATTTAAGTTTGGCATTATATGCAGAATCATAGCTAATTTTCACCCCATGTTTGCTCTAAATCTTAGCTATTATATCCTTTGGTTTAAAAAACTTGTGGTTTCTTATATCCTCATTTATCCCACCTACAATCCACCTAGCATCTGTCATAGCATTCTTGCATTTTTCATCATTCTTACAAGTGTGTTGGCTCACTTACTTTCTCAACCTAGCTGTGTGCTCATGTGTCAATGTTCTCACCAAAACTCTTCATTTGCAACTTGGAACTTTACAATGTAAATCTATTTGTAACTTATTGTTTTTTCTCTGTTTATACTCAAACTTTTTAGTCATGGCATGCTTCCTCATGAACTCTCTACAATCTTCCATTGTATTCCATTCCATCTTCTTATAAATCTCCAAATCCTCATTTGGTTCTTTTTCACATAATTCATCAGTTTCACTATTATCATCTTTTTTATACACATTCTCAGTTTCCTTAGCAAACTCCTTAAAATTAACATGTTCCCGCTCAGTTTTTAACTCAATATCACTACCCTAAATGCCCTCATTGATTGAGCTCAGAAATTGCATTTCTAATCCTTCAAACAAGGCCCAATTAGTTTCTAATTACTGCCTAAAATCGAAAATTGCATGTAAATTCAGTTTAAGCGTGAAACAAAGGTATTGAATTGTATTTTTGTGCTACTAAGCCATTTTGCAGGCCTAAAATGGTTAAGAAACTGAGGTTGGATGCAAGAAAAAAGGTTGAATGAGAAAAAGTGCAAGAAGAAGGCCCGAAGAATAAGTCAGTATCCATTCCGAGGCTCAGGGCCAGAAAAACTCCGCAAACTACCCCTAAAGCGTTACCAAGAAAAGAATAACATGTCCCCAAGTATGAATGAAGTGAATAAAAGTGTCTAAGAGTGATTCCAAGAGGAGAGAAACTTAATTGAATTAATTCTTGAAGTTTCTAGAGAAAATCAAGAACTGCCGTAAAAAGCCTAAAGTTGTAGCTGATCAAAGTTTTTATCCATTGAGAATTTGAAAAAATCTCTAGAATAAAAGTTGTAGATATTTAAATTACCTACGCGTAGGAAAAAATAGTGTATCAATCGGAGTTCGGAGCAAAAGGTTATGAGCAAAAGAAGAAACCATCATAAAGAAAGAGGCCCAATTTTGGGCCCAAATTCAATTTTAAGCTATGTTTCGGCCCGTTTCTTCTAGGGTTACTAAAACTATAACTTGAGACACTTGTGTACCATATAAAAGAGTTGTTATATCATATTTTAGGGTATGCAACAATTTAGAATCAATTAATAGAGAGGTAAAGAGCATTGTGACTTTCTTGGGAGCTTTTGTGCTACATCTGAAGATTGAGTTTGAGAGTTTTCTTCTTTAAATCCTGAAAGTTTTTGTTAGGTTAGTTTATTTAGGATATTTTAAGGTCTGAAACATCAGTGTATTCAACCTTAATTCATTGTTCAATTCAGTTTTCAATTCAAGCCTCAATCGCATACCGGGTAAACCCTACTTTTTAGTTTTCTTTCAATTTAATTGCTTTTGATAGTTCGTTTTCTTTGCTATTCATATATTGGTTAATTTAGATCATATATATATATTCTAGAATCAACCTTAAACCCAAGTTTTAGGGGCTAGTTCTAGGATTTATAAGTCTTGTCGATTTTTCGGTTTTCCGACGATTAATGCTTGATTCTTGTTTTATATTCAAATAATTTATCATTTTTTCAATATATTCATGTGTGATTAATTATTCATCATTAATAATATGATTTTCAGAATTTTTAGGGTTTAAGTCAAGTTTCTTTAGTTTTTGTCAGTTTTGAGTTTGTTTATTATTTCAGCCGTAAAATCTTTGTTTTAAATCCGAATTGAGAAATTTCAAAGTTAAAATTTTTCAAATATGATTTTTTACATTATTAGGTATATGTTTACTATTTTTCATAATTTTTAAGCTTATTTACTTGTTTGGTTTGATTATGTCTAGCTAAATCCTTTATTAGGGGTCCATAGTGAAAGATGCGTAATTAATCGTTGAATGTATTCCAATCTAAATTTGAATATGATTTTTTCATTGGTTATAGATCACCTACTAAATGAATGAGTATTTTCTTATATTTACATGCGCTAAAAACATGTTTTTATAAGTTAGCTCAAAAGTTCCATTTGATTAAGAACTGTAAAAACGTCGATTCACGGATTTTTGCACCAAAACTTTAACGTGGTTGATTTGAGAATGGTCTTTATCCTTTAATTAGTTAAGTTAGTTTCTTAAGTGAATTGTCTGATTTGGCGCTATTTTGGTATTTATTCACGCAAGTGCAAAAAATGTGTTAGTTTTGACTTTCGACATTCTTTTTAAGATGGATTTGCTTTGAATTATGTCCAAACCTATTCAAACCTTATAGGAGTGTTAAGCTACTGATTTTTGAAAAGTTTAATCAACTTAGATTATTTTTATCACGCACTAGCAATACTAGGTTCTAAATTATACTTTTTCAAAGTCATAAGCTTCACTATCGAATTATATTGCTCAAAGCTAATCTATATAGTCTTTGTCATGCATAGGCTATCATATACGTGTAGTAACAATATAATTGGATGGTTGGAAAGTCTATGAGCTAAATTTTAAAGAAAAATTTTGTTTAAACTTATATTTGAATTACCCGATTGGACTAGTTTTGTACTCCCTAACTACGAATACCTAGAGATAGCAAAAAATCCCAACCCGATGAATTTTTGACCCGACCCAACCCGGATGGGGCGGGTTCAGGGCTGGTTTTTTTAAGCCCAGGTCGGATTTGGTATTTTTCTTAAAAACCCGAACCGGGTTAGGGGCGGGTTAGGGTTTTGGATACTCAAAACCCGACCCGACCCGCTTTTATATATATATATATATATTAATATAAAAATTATATATATTATATTTATAATATTTATACGAACCCTAACATTTTGTTGACTAAAAATATTAGCCGTAGATCTGCCTCTCTCATTTATCTATTCCTCTCAGCCCTTAATTCTCACTCGAAAAGTCTGTCTCTCAATCTCTCTCACAGCGACACAGTCACACAGCTCACAGCCGTAGATCCTCGTCTCCCACACCCACACTAGCACACCCACACTTTCTCCTCCATCTCCGGCCTCCCACAGTCCTACACACACATCTCCTCCTCGACGGTCGACACGGTTCCTCCTCCATTTCTGGCCGATTCTCCATGCCGTTCATCCTCCACATCTGGCAACTTCTCCACACCGGTCATCCTCCACTTTTGGCAGCTACTCCACAGTTAATACTGTCTCTAAATTACCTTCCCTCGACCACCATTCACACTTACAGCTTACAATGGCTCATTATAGTAATGTATTCCCGAAAATGGCTTATTATAACAATGTATTCACTTGTTTTGAGCGTAATGCATTCCTAAAAATGGCTCATTATAGTTGTTCTTTCTTGTTTCTTATTTGTACCCGCCTTCTATTTTTCGACCAAATCCCCCATTCACACCCAGTTCTTCTTAATTCGGGGCGGGACGGGGCTCTTATATACATATATGGGGCAGGTTTGGGTTTTACTTAAAAAACTCGTCTCTGGTTCGGGGCAGGGTGGTATACATGCTGGTCGGGTTTGGTATTGGCCAAACCCGTCCTATACCCGACACGTTGCCACTCCTGCAAATACCCCTAACGTTTGTTTTTCATTGATTTAATTTTATTTAATATTTTGATTTGTTTAATTAGTGCACTATTTTATTTATTTAATTTAATTTTAGTTTAATTGCATGTTTCCCTTAATGCGTTTAGAAAGCCTTTTAGGTAGATAACTGGCACTTATGTATTATCTTTACTTTTACACTATACTATTAGATTTGCCTTTAGTTTTAATTTAGTTAATTAGTAGTTTTAATTTAGTTTCATTTCCTTCCTTATTCCTCAATTGTATCATCTTTTTTTTTTTCTTTTTCCTTCTTCCCTCTAAAAGAGATACCTAGAAGAAATATATTATTTGCCTTCCATGTGGTTTAACCTTGGACTTTTTCAAATATACTATAACTTGACCGCCTGCACTTTGGTGTAATAACTTGCTCTTTTTACGCGTTGTGACTCATCTTCAGTGCTACCATCACTATCCTTACCAGTACCCTCATAATCACCATCACTACTATCATTACCACTACCATTATTAGCATTAACATCCTCTTCAGCCTTATACCTATCCCAATCCCATTTCTCAAACCCACTACTCTGCCTATCATCATCACTACTATCAGTAGAAGCTACACTGTGATAATCCTCCTCAGCATGCAAGTCATATATTCCAAATAATTGGTCTAGGGCACTTAATGGAACATCAAACCCCATATTTGGTGTGCTTCCCTCACTAGGTCCAATCACTTGACCAGGCACATATACATCACATTCTTTCACTAGACTTTTCCCTTTATCTACTGACATGTATTCCTCAGGATCAAATAATCCAAAGTCAAGTGGTTCATTTGTTTGTAGAGGTTGTGGTTCATTTGTTTGTGGAGGTTCATTCTCAGTGAATTGTGGTTCATCATCAGATAATGAAATAGGGTGTTTTGAATCACAGCTAAAGGGTAGTTTCATTTTCTCCCTAAGTTTAGGTGATCTTTTGCAAATGATTGAAGGGTTTGGTGTGTTTTTCTTGGTGTTCTGAAAGGAGCATTTGGTTTTTCAATATTCTTGAAATTGTTTTGCATGCACGAAAATTATGAATACAAACATTAATGTGGCAAAAAAAAATGTACAATAACAATTAAATATATAATAATAAAAAGCAACATATTTGGGACCACATGCTGTAATTTAACCAACATTTGGGACCATAAACCCTAATTTTTTCCTCTCACATACTAACAATCAAACGAATATGCCAAGAATCAAACTAAAATATTCACACAATCAAACAAAAATTCACATAATCATTTGCATAAGAACAAATTTTAGGAAACTAAGTCCTAATTTATAAACCCTAATTTATCAACACTATATAATAAACAATTATACACTATTATGTCTATAATACACTTATAAACCCTAATTTTCAAGTATACATACCTGTTTTGCTATCCTCGCTATTCTTTGCTCTAACGGATCAAATGCTTCAATGGCTTCTGCTATCCTTTAATAATGGTGTAAATCTCTTGTAAATACAGACGTCACAAGTTTGCGGAACAAATATTTCAAGTCATCTTAAGTGATTTTGGTGTAAATTGGTGATCGGAGGGGTTATAGTGAAACTATGGGGGTTTTTTTGCTCTAGTCTTATTTTGTGGGGGAATTGTTGTTGTTAAAGTAAATGGGAAAGATGGGTGTGCTTTTGTTAAAGTACATAAGGTCAATTTAAGTATAACATGTCACATTTATCATTGACTTAACATGTTCAAACGGTCAACTGACGAAAAAGTGGAAAATAGATACTAAAGTACCTATTAAACTGATAATGGGTACCCAGATAATAATACGTAAAAGAATGGGTACCAAAGTCCAATTATGGTAAAACTTTGGGTACCTAAGTACAAATCACCCAAATTTAAAGCAACCTAACAAATTTTAAAACATCGTAAATCTAAATAAACAATCCATTCAAATGACAAAACAAACTCCATGTGAATTCTTTAAGTGAGTTTTGGGCGTGCAATTTGTGCACAAACCGGAGGAGGGTGAGACCAAAATGTGCCATCCTCTCACTCACCCTTTCAAAAATTATATCTCGTAATTGATGAAATTTATTTAAATTTTTAAAAATTCTTAAGGTTCTACTAAATTTTCATACATGTGATACAAGTAATTTACACAAAAAATTTCAAGTATGAATCAGTTCGTATGAATTGATCATTTTTATGATGTTTTTGCGTTGTAAAAAATATTCTCCATTCTTTTTATGACGAAAAAAATTTGTAAAAATAATTTAAAATTAAATCGGTAGTGCTATGATTGGAGTCATATTTGCTAATGCTATAATTAAAACTTTTTTTTTTGAATTAAAAGTTTGCAAGAGGGAGATTGATAAATAAAATACCTAATACCCGGTTTCAATAATCCCGAAATAGTTTCGGTCATGAAATAAAAGTTCGCAAAGTAAGATTGAAAATGGAAAAACTTGACACGGTTTATTTAATAATCTCAAATGGTTTTTCACTTTATATAATAATAGATGATGTTGTTTGATCAAGTCAAAAAGACATACTCTTTTGATATCTTAAGTTATGGGTTTGAATTCTAAATTTAATAATCTTTTATTTTTTATTCAAAAACTTGAAGTTAATTTTAGTAATTAAATCACGAAAAACACTCAATGTGTTTAACTTAGATACTAAAATTCAAAACGTCTCTAAAACTCATACAAAAAATAAAGCTCTCAATTTATATCTATTAAACTAAGATGTGGACTAGTTAAAAGCGTCTCTAAAACTCATATAAAATAATTAATGTTTAACCAAAAAAAAATAAAAAATTAAAGTAGCCCAAAAAAATTAAAAAAAAAGGGGCAACATTGAATTAAACTGGGTCATTTTGGTTTTGGAACTCAAAAGTTCTTCATTATTTGGATGTTGATACCAAAAGTTTTTCATTAATTGAATATTGGTACTTCTTTGTTTTAATTGACTATGTTTGATTATTTAAGTTACGTACAAGATGTTAAGTTACCCAAAATACACCTTATCTCATCATTAAGACACCTTAAACCAAAATAACAAATCTAGACTGTTCACGGTCGAATTGGATAGTGCATTATATTAGGGGGGGGGGGGGGGGGGGGGGGGAGGGGAATCATAGCTTCAGGATTAAAGAAATGCCTTTTTCAAGTAAAACCACATAAAATTAAGAAGCAGCGCGGTAAATCATAGCTCGAGGATCAATGAAATGCCTTTTTAAGTAAGATCATATCGCGTAGAACTAAGAAGTAGGGTGGGGGTAGAAGCAAAAACAGAAATTTACAAAATCATAGCAAGGAAATATCTTTCAAAGTAACACCGTGTATAATTGAGAAGCAAAACACAAATTTACAAAATGAGGTTTAGTTTTTAAAATATTCGCAGGAACAAATAGTAATCTGAAAGTTTATTTCAATATATTTTCCCTTAAAAAAGGTTCCGTGTGCATTTTTTTTTTTTAAGCAAAAGGGGGAATCCGTGAATTTTATTAGAAAATAAAAGGAAATACAAGACTAGATGTATAAAGTAACGTTAACGAAAACTTAAGTCATAAAATAAAAACTAAAATAACTATTTGTAGTGGGCAGGTTTTTGGATACTCTTTTTTGCCTGATGCTTTTGTGAATTGGATAATCAAAATCCACTTATTCCAAAAGCAGTTGATTAATTTTATCGAGTTTAAGTACGTTAAAATTGTTACCATAAATACGTCCTGACCTTCATCAATATCTTTAGCTCTACTAATTTCTTAACCCACACTCACAGGGCTCTTAACTTTGGTCTCAATCCCCTCACCACTTTTTTGATTAACACTAAACCCAACCAGAACTCCTTCCTTAGTATTAGTAATTTCGCTGTTGTTATCATCTTGCCTTGTGTTAAAAACTAAAGATTGGGATGGAAGAGTATTGTATTATTATTGATGTTTCAACTGTGTACAATGAGGACCCTTTAAATAGGGTTTAGAATGATACATAGATAAGGAAGGATAATAGACAATCTTCTATATATGGAATGTACAATATACGCTAATATACACTAACACCCTCTCAAACTTAAGGTGGTAAATGAGAAACCAACTTAAGTTTGAAAATAAGGAAGCCAGACAAGTTCTTGAGTAGTGTTCGCGAGAGCACGATATTCAGCTTATGTACTAGATCGAGAGACCAACGATTGTTTCTTGCTACGCCAAGAAATAAGAAAGTCTCCTAAGAAGATACAACACCCTGTGGTTGAACGTCTATCGATAAGATCACCGGCCCAGTCGGAATCATAATAGGCACATAGCTCCAGAGAGGATGTTGATGAAAAATGAAGGCCGTGGAATAAGGTCCCTTTGATATAGCGAAGAATGCGAAGAACGGTCAAATAATGAGCAAACCGTGGAGCAAACATAAATTGACTGACGATGTGGACAGGGTGAGCAATATCCGGACGTGTGACAGTGAGATAAACCAAACAACCAACTATTTGTCGATATTGAGTTGCATCACTTAAAGGAGTACTATCAAAAGGAGTAAGTTGGAGATTCATTTTCATTGGTGTAGAAGCGGTCTTGGAGTTAGTGAGGCTAGCACGAGTGAGAATGTCTGAAGCGTATTTAGCCTGGGAGAGATAATAACTAGCATGATATGAGAGAACTTAAAGACCCAAGAAGTAGTTCAGGCGACCAAGATCCTTCATCTCAAAATAATGACTAGGGGATTGCTTAAGTTCAGAAATTCCAGAAATATCATCCCTAGTAATAATCATGTCATCCACATAGAGAATAAGAAGCGTGATACTAGCCTGTGTTTTTCTGATAAAGAGCCTGTAATCATAAGAACTAGAGGTAAAAGCCCAATTTGTGAACGGTGGAACTGAATTTCTTAAACCAAACACGTGGAGCTTGCTTGAGACCATATAAGGCACAACGAAGTCTGCAAACTTAAGATGTGGAATGTGGAACCCCTGAAGGTGGTTTCATGTAAACTTCTTGAGAAAGATCGCCATTTAGAAATGCATTTTCACATTCATTTGAAATAAGTCCCACTTTTTAACAGTTGCAACAGCAATAAGACATTTCACTGAAGTTAACAGAGCAACAGGAGCAAAAGTTTCTTCATAATCGATATCATATTCTTGATTAAAACCTTTAGTTACAAGTCAGGCTTTGTATCGATCAATAGACCCATCTAATTTGGTTTTAATTTTGTAAACCCATTTGCAATTAACTACTGTCTTTCTCGGGAGAAGATTGACTAACTCCTAAGTTTTAGCTTTTTTCAAGGCCTGCAGTTCCTCGAACATAGTTTGCTGGCATAATGGGTTAGAACTAGCTTTTTTTATAAGATGATGGCTTGTGATGTGAGAATATGAAAGAATAATAGTGGTAATCACAAAGATGATGAGGTAGTTGTCTTACCCGAGTAGACTAACGAGGATGAGGTGTTTGGTTGATAGGATCATTGGTCGAGTCAACATCATGAGGATAGTCTGTTGTTGATTTGGGATGTAGATAATTTAATGGAGTAATGGTAGGTGGGCTGGACTCTGTGAATGAGGGTTCACTAGAAGAATCTGTCTCAGTAGTTGGCTCATGGTTTTCTGTTAGGATTGAAGATGGGACATGTGTGACAGGTGGATAAAGATTAGCAGAGAAGCTAATGAAGAATGGAAGCGATGTATCGGTAGTGATCTGGAATTTAGAAATGGATGAAAACATTTTGTGTTCCTAAAAGATAACATGACGAGACACACGGAGTCGTTTGAAATAGGATCCCAACACCTGTAACATTTGTGTTATATCCCATGCTCTAAGAAGCAATAGAGATGGGAACGAGGTTCAAGTTTAAAATGTTTATGGGGCTAGAGCAAGATAAAGTAGACACTCCCAAAAACTTTCAGAAGATTATAGTTAGGTGAGCAACCGTAGAGCCTTTTATAGGGAGATTGATTTTTGAAAGCATGAATATGATGACGATTAATGGTGTAGACAACAGTAAAAGCTGCTTCTCCCCAGAAATGTTCCGAACACCCACTAGATATAAGAAGGGTTTGGACAGTGTTTAGACCATGGCGATGTTTACGTTCAGCACAGTCATTTTGTTGAGATGTGCCAGGACATGAATATTGAGAAATTGTTCCTTATTGACATAAAAACTTGAGAAAATTGATTTCTTTGTATTCCATGGCATTATCAGCCCGAAAGATTTTAATTAGGCAAGAAAATTTTGTTTGGATCATTTGAGCAAAGTTGTAATAAATCTGTGGTAGTTCGGAACGAGTTTTTATGAGATATATCCAGGTAAATCGTGTGTAACCATCTATGAAAATAACAAAATATTTGGATACCCCCATGGTGGTATGGGGAGACAGTCCCCAAACATCAGAATGTATAAAATCAAAAGGTGCAGACGAAATGGAATCAGTTTTATTAAAAGATAATGCAGGTCGTTTTTCAAGTTGACAAGGCAAACAAGAGATATTTTTTGAACTAACTATTCCTAATTTACCAGTAGATATAAAAGACCTAAACCTATCAACAGACACATAACCTAACCGAGAATGCCAAAGTTTCAGAGATTTGGTGGAAAGGGCAGAAGTAGCAAAAAGATGTGGAATAGTAAGATCATGCGGTGTACGAAGGTGAACAAGCTCAAATATGCGACCAACTTTGCGGCCTATTTCAATAACCTGCCTCGTTCGCAGATCCTGTACATAACAACCAAAAGAAAAGAAAATAACATTTAGGCCTAGATCACATAATTGACTAACATATATAAGATTAATAGTCAACTTAGGTATGTGATAAGTAAATGGAAGAGATAAATTGGATGTGGATATGGGTCCAATGTGAGTTACTTGTAATTGAGACCTATCAACTGTTCTAATTGGAGATATGTGCGGGGTGGAGTGTTTAGAGAGAAAGATTGTAGAATCAAAGGTCATATGGTTGCAGCAGCTAGAGTCAAAATACCAAGAGTTACTTGAAGTTGAAGTCATTGCATTAGATGGGCCAGATAAAACCTGTTTCAACATTTCTACAAGATCATTATTGTTGATAGATGGAATCGAATTGGATGACTGTGGACTGGTAGCAGCAGCGGCAGTGACAGGTTTGGTATTTGATTGTCTGGCCGGATTCTTGTAGCAATCAAAACCATAATGCTTTGGGTCGTGCTTGTGGCAGTACTTACAAACCCATTTGGGATAGTATAGTAGCGTATAAGTAGTCTCATGGCAATATGTACACTTTTTTGATGATTTCTCAGATTTATCATTTGATGGCTTTTCAGATTTGGGATAAGTGACGGCAAGCACTCCATCAAAATTCTTAGGATTTGGACTAATGCGTGTTTCTTCAAAATGAAGTGCAGTGACAGCATCATCAAGGGTTGGCAAAGGATGACGATGTAAGAATGAAGCCCGAACAGGCTCAAAGCAATCATAAGGAGCCATAAGAAGTGTCATCACTTGTTGTTGATTCTTGTACATATCAACTTTAGCAGCATTGTCGGAACATGACCAGGTAGGTTCGGAAAGAACTAATTTATCCCATAAGGCTTGCATCTCAGATAAAAAATTGTAAATGGATTGATAAGATTATTGCCTCTTAGAGTATAATGCAATCAAAAATTGATATTGATGAGCAAGGTCTTTGGTGGTATACAGAGTTTTTAAAAAGTCCCATATCTCCTTTCCGGTGGAAAATCGCTCGAATTATTAACTTATGGTGGGAATTAAGGTATTACGACACCAAATGATGATATTACCATTCTTTCTTATTCATTCGTCTTTTTGATTTGCAAATTTCTTATCAGATTCATCTTCCTTTTATACCGGTGCCTTGACTTTTCCAATAACAATTTGCCAAACTCGACAAGCCTAAAGAAAACTGATCATTGATTGAGCCCAATGAATATAGTTCGGCCCATTAAAGGTGATGGAGATGGGTCGAGAGATTTTTGGACGATCCATGATACCCTAGGAAAAGTCCAGGGTTAATTTGGAAATAATAAGAAAGTTTGGGTGTATTTGGAAATAACAAAAAGTGCTGGGGCTAATTTGGGAAAATTTGGGGCAGGTTTAAAAATAAAAGAAAATTTTAGGGCTAATTTTGGAATATCTGGAAAGTTTGGGGTCGATTTAAAAATAACAGGAAATTTTGGGGTTAATTTGGTAATACCAGGAAAGTTTATGTAGGGGTGACGTGTCAGTCAACGCTGACGTGGCAGACACGTGGAGGTGACGTGGCGGCTAAGGCTGGTGGGTTTGCTCGCGAGCGCATAGATCACTTATGTGGAGTGTGTGCGCGTGTGGCGGTGACGGAACGAAGGCTAGTTTCTATTTGTGGCGAGTGAGTGCGCGTGGGTTTTAGGATCGAGGCGATTTTTGCAGTTTTAGGATCGTCTAGTTTTGGTGAGCAGATTGGTATGGTAAATGAGATGGTGTCAATTATTTTTGGATCTGGAAGCAGTGGCAGGGAGCTTTGGGATCTAGTTTGATGAAAGGTTGGAATTTTGATAAAGAGTTTGGATGGTTTTATCTGGATCTGGGTTAATCTGGACCCTTTAAATAGGTTTGAGAATGATACATAGATAAGGAAGAATAATACACAATCTTCTAAATATGGACACTCAAAGGTAAATGGAATGCACAATATAAGGAATACATAATATATGGAATGTACAATATACGCTAACACCTTGTATGCCCATTAGCTTGTATTTGTATATCATATCACCACCACTAGCTCCAACATTATTCTCTTCATTTTGAGCTTTATTTCTTTACTACCCACTACTGCTGAATTCTAGACTTTCTAGTGCATGCACCTGACCTCAGTATGACCAAAAACTTCTGGACTCCTACATGACATAGTGTCACGGGGCGTCCTTTGATGGCACAAAGGAGGCCGCGTGAGCAACTGTGCTAACCGATAGCCCGGTCAAGTTTAATCGAATTTTATTTACAATCAACAAACAACATGCAACAATATTAATTTGAAAAGAGCTTGAGTATAAATTGAAATCATTTCATTGCATTAAACTTGATTACATAAAAAACTATTATAGTATGAAAGAAAGTAAGAGCTTGAAACAGAGTGCTAGACAACGTGCGCTAGTAGGCAATTCGAATGTGAGGCAGATAGTATTATCCCCACATATAACCACTTAGTGAAAATACCAAAGTTGTAGCAGTGCACATTGGCTCACACAAGTTACAAGAATATGATTACAACGGAAATGAAAATGCAATTACAAAGGAAATTCCTAAATCTATTTACATGGAAACAATATTTACATATGAGAATACACTTCTCAAAAAAACTAGCATAAGTCTAAAACTAGATGATGCTTGACGACCTGGTTGTGCTGGTGCTGGATCTCCTATTGGGTTGTGTTGCACTCGGGCGCGTGCACGGTGTCGTTGAAGTGTAGCCAGTCACTAATACTGTTGGGAAGCACCCCGTGACACATAGGCACTCATTCATGTTATATCCTTTATTCCCACTTGACTTCTGCATTATCTTGCATGACCAAAACTTCAGGTAGCACGTACACTACCCCCCCTTAATCTCTACATAAACTCTAGCAAAAGTAAACCTCCCCCTTTTAGCGGTTTTCTTGTCAATGAATAAGGGCTTGCTAATGACACTAGCCATTCTACTTGACATGAAAGCTAGGTGACCATAAATGCAACTTCAACCCTAGGAATCTTATCCACACAGGCACTTCACCCATTTAATTCCCTCCCTTCCAAGATTAGTATCCGGGCTCAATGGCTTTAACTATCAAAGGTTTGTTATCGTAACTCCATGGACCAGCTTCCATTACTTCAACCCCTAGTCCTCACATCTTTAAAGTCCATCACATAGACCCCCATTTTTAATAGAAAAAATTTCATCTCCCCAAAGCGAGACCACTTTCTCTCGAAAAAACTTTTTCATAGCAGGAAAATGAGGCTTAGCCCCAGGAATATGGAAGCTTTGTGTTTGTTTTTCTTCAAACCCCCAATCTGCCGATCAATTATTTTTTCCACCGTCTAACCTCATCCTCAACTTCTTCAGGCGCTGCGTACCAAAGCAATTTTACCCCATTCACCTCTTAAGGCTGAACAAATTCATGATCTGCACCATATATATTGTGCAAGCCTGGTTCTCCCTGTAAATGGTTAGTCCAATTTATTATTTAGATTCGTTGAATTTACTTATAAGTCAAGGATTTCTCTATTACACTATCGATGTAGAATGTGGGTTGTTACACCTCCTCTCATATTTGTTGTAATTTTCCTTTTTTTTTATGCTAACTTGCAAGAATTTTTTTTATTTTTTTAATAGAATGGTGGTACATGAGAAATAAAGCAGTGGTGCTTTGCATAGAAAGGGAAATGGTGCAAGCGATGATTAACGTCTTCAACGGTCATATAGGACATGAAAGGTAGTATTTCGGCTTTGCCATTGTTAAGTAAGGATAGTTTAACGGTCAAATGTAGTCATTTGACACAAGGTGTCTATTTAATAAAAAATTTGGGTACCAAAGTTCGAGGAGTAAAGAGAAAACATTGGTTACAAAATAACCAAATTCAATTAGTATTAACCATTACGCATTTACAAGATACTTGCTTTCTAATGTTAAATTTCAATTCAATATTAAGAATGGAGAGAATAAATATAAATATTACCTCTTATAGTTAAATAATATTCAATTTAACCATTAAGAACTAAAATAAACTTTTGGTAAGAAGCTATTAGATTTTAGGAAATATATCTTTGAACCCAAAAAAAGCATAAAAAAAATTCTCCATTTAGAAACTGTGTACACATATCAAACGGGAGAGAAAATGATTAAAGGAAGAACCCATGGGAATAAAATTGCCCATTAGAGGCGCAACCATAATGATTAATATAAATAAAGTATAGGAATTGATAAATTTGACCCTAGAGTTTGTGGTCTATTGTAGCTTTAATCCTGATATTTTAATTTTAACAATGCTAATCTTGAAGGACTTTTAGCTATGCAATATCAACCTTCTGTTCACTTTCGTTTGATAGTTTTTAACAGAGGCCTACGTGGTGAGCTGAGTTGACCCTACTGTTTCAATTTTAGCAATGGCAACCTTAAAATTTTATAATTATGCAATGTTAATCTTTAGTTCACTTTTGTTTCAAAACTCTTAACGGAGGCTACCGTGAATCTGATGTGGACAAATGAAGGTTTTGGTTGTACATAACTATTACATGTCGACCAAATTATCTCAAATCAACATCTAATTAGTGTTTGTGAAGAGAGAGCTAGTGAAATTAGGTTCAAAATGTGCACCGAAATTCGACATCTTCAAACGAGACAAATCGGTTATTTTGCGGTATCGAATCCCTCAATATTTTTTAAATTAACAGAAATTTATAGTTGGTTTCATGTAAGTTAGGGAATGATAAGCAATAATTATTGTTTGTATGTGATGTGGTCCATATAAATAAACAAGAGAGATTCATTACCATAATTCAACAAATTCATCACATTTGAAGCTAGAGATGCTTCAGAGTACATTTGGAAACCTAATTTCATGAGCTCTTTCTTCACAAGCATTAATTGGATGCTAATTTGGTCGAAGTGCAAGAATTATGCATAGCTAAAGAAACTTCATGTTGACAATGCTAAAATTAAAATATTATGGCTAAAATTGTAAAATATACCAAATTTTAGGGTCAAAATTGTCAATTCATTTATCCACGTCAATTGGCCATGTAAGCCTCCGTTAAGAGCTATCAAATGAAAGTTGATGGAGGGTTGATATTACATAACTAATGGTACTTTAGAATTGACAATGATAAAATTAAAATATTAGAGTTGCAATAAACCCCAAATTTCAAAGTCAAATCCTTAAATAAGTATGATAAGTATATTCTATGATGGTGCATGTATGATTATTAGTAATATAAAATTTGCATGGTAAAATTAAATTTATGTAATTTTAATATCATATGCCAAAACAAATTATCGAGTATTGGGAATAGGTCATGTTATATACACTCATAATTTGTATTTAAAACACCGCAAAACTATTTGGTATTATCGTTACAAAATTAGAGGTTGGTTGCCCAATTACATAAAATACAAATCGGGAGCAAGTTACCGACTTGAAGGTTCATATTCGGTGACAATTTACAGAGTTAAAAATAAAAATTTTGCCAAATATTGCCGTTTAAGTCAAGTCGATGGTACGTTACCAATCGAATGTATGTCCAAGCCGGCAACAAATTACTGACTTGGTGCTTAAAATTTTGAATGTCTCTTGTGGTGATATTAATCATTAATAATATAAAATATGATATTATAACTACTATAATATTTTGACTATAAATTAAAAGTGTATATAGCATTACCGATAGAAAATTTGTAACACGAATTGCTTTGTATATACTTTCTCACTCATTTACTCTCTTTACATATATATATATATATATATATATATATATAATATATGTTTATATTACAAGGGAAAGAAATGTCACATCCAAAATTTATCAAATCAATGGTTTACATTTAGTTACAAGAGACAAGATAAATTTTGAGTCATTAGATGTGTTTTCAAAATATCAAATCAAAAAATCAACAATTTTCTCTCTCTCTCTCTCTCTCTCTCTCTCTCTCTCTCTCTCATTCTACCCATCTACTATCTCTCTCACTTTTCTATCACAATAACTTATTTTAAAATTTTAAAATACATTAACTTTAAATACAAAAATCTAAAAATTATTAAAATTTGCATATTTGAATTCTATTTATTCATACTTATAAAATAAGATCCATTATGATTATAAAATTATGTGTAAAAGGAAAAAAATTCAAGAAAAGCTGTTGTAACCTACTTTTTCTTTCTCTAAACATATTTCTCTATATAACCTATATTTAGATCATTTTACATAAAAATAAAAATTATATATTTTTATTTAATCTTTTACAAACTTAAATATATTTTAAAAAGCACATTATTTTTGTAAACCAATGCAACTACCAATGGTACCATTCGTTTACGATTAAAATTTTAAAAATATATAATGCCATTGTAATAATAATAAGGTACATTAATTTTTTTTCAAATATTTTCTTTTGTATTTATTGGGAATGATTAAGGATGTCAAAATGGCTCAACCCGATCTTAATAAGGTGCGAAACAGGTTCAAATTGAAGTATATCATAAACGGGGGTATATTCGAGTTTTTCAATAGAAAATCTAATCTGGTTGAGTTGAATTTATCTTTTGGTATATCGAATTCAGCTTTAACAACTCCTACTTCATAGTTAGATAAGTTAACATCTCTATTTATGATAACTCATTATGTGAGTTTAAAAAAAAAAAATTAGCCTATTATACTGTAATTTATTGTGTATAAAAAAAATTTAATTAATATTTTAAATTAAACACTGTTCAAATATTTGATATTATTTTTTCAATTTTACTAATTTATAATTATTAATATATTTTATCTCGCTACACCGTTTCGCACAGCCAATACCTAATTATTAATATTGTGAATGCTCCAAATGATGTATAAAGACAAAAATTGTTTTCCTTTTCTCTGATTTAAAGAAAAGAAAATAATGGTGCATCACATCACAACCCCTCAACTTTCATTATTTTATTTTGTTTGCTTTTATAAAATAGGACTAGCAAATATGTCACAATCTGGCTAGTCGATACGACCCGGCGAGTGAACTCAACAGTTCACGTGGGCCCGGACCAATAACAGTGCACCATGTGGGGACTTGATGTGATGATACGCGTGGGTCCCTTTGTTACCCTTTCCTCCCCCGGTTTTCGGGAAAACAACTTGTACGAGACGACCAAATTACCCTTCCCTTACTAAGCTATCTACATCGGTATCCCAACCACAAAAGAAAAACAAAAATTTAGATTGCATTTGAAAACAATACTAAAAATTCAAACTAAAAAAATTGTATTTAAAAAAATATTATTTATTTGCATATAATATATTTGAAAATTAAATTTTTTTAATATGATAATTTTACTTTTATTAATTTATTTAGATAGCACAATTCTTAATACCAAGAGAATATGTATTCTACACTTTTTTAAATTAAATTTTCATTTTTAAGCGGCGAATTTACCAATTAAAAATTTTAATAAAAATTTTCAATTTGAGAGGAAACAAAAATTAAGTTTTCAAATTTAAATTTCGATTAACAAACAAATTTGAAAACCACTTAAATCTAAAAACTAAAAAAGTAAGTTTTCAAATAAAGTTTCGATTAACGAACAACTTTGAAATTACTTAAATCTGAAAACTTTAAATTTTCAGATTTAAGTGGTGCAAATAAACAACCCCTTAGTATAAATAACTTAAACAGTCACTAAGCTTTTGAGTTAGTACTACGTTGACTATCGATCTTTAAAACAAATTATTTTGCCTATTTAACTTTGGATTAAATACCACTTTAGCCATTTTATTCAGTTCAGCCGTTAAACGTGATGGAATGAAGTCATGTGCAAGACACATGATTTTATTTAAGGGTATTTTAGTTAGTTTGGTCATAAAATAGCCTATATTGCTCTATTTGTTTAAAGTAGTGTTCTGTTTTATGCACACCGTGTGTTCCATTTTATAAATATACATTAGACTAATCAATTTACTACAACTAATGTTTGATCAATATACATTGGACGAAACAATTTCAAAATTTTTATAAATATTTTAAAAATAAATGAAATAAATGCTATTTATCTATTGACATTAATTTAAAATTATACTTTAAGCCTGTACAATATTATACGTAATAATTGTTAATAATAAGTTAATTGTAAATACTTTAAAGAAATGAGCTGGAGTTTTTGAATGGGTATAGACTCTTGTTTAAACGTTTAAAAACACGGGTTGAAATCCCATTATAATTATAAAATATTTTTTAAATCAATGAAAAATAATTATTCAATTTTAGGTGAGAATGAAACAAACGTTCATCACATTTAATATAGACCAACCTTTGGAGCACACCCTATGTGTGTGCGGTAAATGAAATAAAATAAATTGTATGCAAAATAATATTTTGTATCATAAGTACATAATTAGGTATGGTCTCTTTACGAAAAAAATTTAATTACAAAATTATTTCACTTTTGATTAGTCAACTAAAAACTTATGCATCTAAAATGATTCAGTTTTACTTGATGGAGTGTTTGGACAACTTAATTGAGATATTGAAAATTTTATAACATGTTTTGAAATAGATGTTATATACATCCACAAAGTCTTTTTTGACACCGTTTATCTTTTTTTGGTTTTAATAAGTTTTCAACCAAAGAATCTTTTATTTTTTATTTACAAAAAAGAAAAGAAAAATAAAAAATACCCCTCTTATTCTTTAGCGCCACACCAAAATCCTCCACACTGGTGATCCATTTCAAGCCAGCGGTTGCGTGCATATTAATTGTGAAGTTTGCATTATGCATCATATATATAATCAATTTGTCTTCGTATGACTCAATTGTGTGCATATATTCATTAGACAGCTAGTGAATGTTATCCATCTTCTCTAATATTGGCAGTTTTATCCGCTCAAAGAAGTTCTTTGTTTTTTAGGATTTTTGAACTAAATTATTTCTTAAGGTCTTTTTGTTTATAGTGGGCTTAAAGTATTAAAAAAACACCCAAAAAATAAACAATGCAGAAGATCTATTCTCTAGTATTTAGTTGACGATGTATATTTTATTTGTAATCTCCAATCAATCTTGCTTAGGATTATTAATAGAGTTATTAAGAGCCTTAAAATTAAAATCAAATTTTCTTTTAAACTCAGCTATCTAGGACAAATAGATATCTGGTAGTATATTTCGGAGAGAGATTTATTTAGTGTGTAAGGAAATATGATAAAAAAATCACCAGAATATCAATGGGTTGAGGTGTCAAACAAATTCAATACTAATCACAATGAGTAAAAGTAGGTGTGGTTTAACAAAAGTAGCGGTCAAAATTGTGTTGGTGGAGTGAGTTGAAAGTGGGGGTGAAAAGGTAGTTTTTGTGCGTTTACTTAAGAACACCATTTAAAATCCTCTATGATTCATAAAATTTTGCGTATAGGTATCAACATTAAGCATACGTACTATATTCCTTTAGGCTGCATTTGACACGCAGGATAAAAAGACGGGATAGGATAACTTTATCCTATCCTATATTTGGTGTTCGTCGAGATTGGATATCCGGACGGATTATTTAACCCACTTAACCTTCTTATCCTACTGAAAAAGGGATTACAAATCCCACCTAAGAGGTGGGATTGTTTTATCCCATTTGGATGGGATTAAATAATCCTATCCGACTCTCTAATCCGGTACGTCAAACACGCCCTTAAAATATATGGTTGGATTGAATTCTTAAGTTCAAGAATTAGAAAATTTTAAGTTTTTACTTCAAATGACTTAATTTTAGTTTTCATGAATCAACTTAAAATTTCATATTTACGATTATCTAATTTTCCTAACCAAGCGCAAATCATCATAAATTTTGTAAATTATCTAATTCATATTTTAAGGGACAACTGAACGGATCCTTATTATGTGAAAAACTAACTCTGTAATAAATACATATATTTATGTAAATATTATATTTGATAAAAAAAATGTACATTATAGATTATAAAAAGTAAAACCTGATTATAAAACTGATTTAAATGTTCATGAACATAATTTTGTAAATACATGTTTAATTATCCTAAAATAGTTTTTTTCCCCATTATTTCTCTATAGATAAGCTTTTGATTAACTAAAAATGATCTAATTCCCATAGATTTGATTTTCATTACTAAATTTTGATTGAAAAGAAAAAATTAAATTTAAACCCCATTTTTAGTTATTAGTGGGGTCAGTATGATCAAACAACATGAAACAATATGAAATTGCCATGAAATTGATTGAAGAATTATAATATGTGCATATAATGTTTAACATAAAATTGTATTTGTGTCAATAAATAAAATTGAAAATATACAGTGATAATCATATATTATCATGTAAATTAGGATTTATTATGTCTAAATTAAATAAAACTAATGTTTTTACTAGTGTTACAACGTGTTTATTAGGACCTTATGTTGTGTTAATCGTATTTTGTCGTGTTAATTGAGTATTATCGTCTTTAATTGGAGAAAATCAACATGTCTACTTGGGTTATAACATGTGGACTAAAAACCTATAATCATATCAATCGCTCATGTTATGTATTTGGTAAGTTGTGTTCGTATTTCGTAAATATAACAAAACGTCATGTCATGTTGTCTCAGGCCCAAACACGACAAAAAATATGAAATGCTGCCCGACCCCTACTTGAATTCGAATTTATTCTAATCCAAATTAATCCGGCTTAATACATTGTAACTATATAATATTTAAGAGTATGTTAAAGAAAAAATAATTTACTAAATTATCCTCGATAAGAAATAAGAAAAAAAATGGGAAGAACACTTTAATAATTGAATAAACATATCAAAAAATGATTTGATCAAGTGGTAATATTTTTATGTCAAATTGTTGTATTTGTTCAAGTGGCAAAGTTAAATTTCATTTGTGTGTGAGGTCTTATTTTCAAATCCTACAAAAATTATTAATAATAGTATAAATTAACAAAGGACTGTTTGGTAATTTGACAATAGCTACAACAGCCTTAGGAGTGGTGAGAATCAGTAGCAAAGGTCACTTTCAGTTCCAAAAAGTGGGCCCTACTACAATTGTCTGTGGGCCAACTTTCACCATTCCAAAAAAACAAGACATCAAAAGAGAAAAATAAAATCAATGGGCTATAAAGTCTTTAGTGGATTCAGCAATAATAGCTGATAGACCCCACAGCTGATCTGTCGACACGTACCCCAATCTGCCGGAGGTCCATACCTGCCGGAATCTTTTGTGTTTCATCGCCGGCCGTGTTATTCGGTCTTGGGATTGGGTCTTAATCATTCTGCATGGACCACTCGCAAAAAATTTGACACGTACCACAAAAAGTCTTATTAAATTGCATTCGAGTCCATTATAATAAGGCATTTAAGAAATATATGTACAGTATAATAGTACTATGATAGCATCACTGACAATTGTATAAAAATTAAAGTTTAAATTTTATATGTTAATTAACTTTTATACACAATTTCAAATTTAAAAAAAAAATATATTCTAATAATACTTTTGTAAATTATTAAGTAAATTTCAAAATAACTTATAAAATATCAGCATATGCTAAATGTTTATTTTATATTTTTTTCTTTCAATTTTTTATACATTATTTTATAGTTATAATATATCTTGATTTATAATTTTTGATGAGTAGGTTTTGAATATACATTTTTTAATTAAAAGTTATTACATTTTTATGTTTTAGTAAAAGAATGGAGAAATAAAAAGCTAGTGTGACAGTGCAAAGTGAGAGTATATTTTATACAATCAATTTACACAAAACTCATTTTTAAAATACTATTAAAGACAAAAAAAATTAACAAAACATAATTAGAAGACTATTAAAGATGATATGAAGTAACACTTACTTTTCTTTTCTTTTCTTTTTTCAAAAAAGTAAAAAAACTCTAATCACATACTAGAATGAAAGTTGTTATTAAAAAAAGGACCTTTCTTACTTAGATTCCCACCATATATTTTTATTAGGTGTATTACATGAATTGCATTTGATGATGCAAATTAGTTGCTTAATTTATTCCGCCAACCACAAGCAGACGCGTGACCTCTTACATTAGCGGCATCGTTACCTTTCAGCAAACAGGACTCGGGAACTTTGATTAGGAGTTAGAGCTGCAACCAATAGTTCCTGCAATCCGGAGGATCATTCTCGAGGTCTTAATTTCGAAGCTCGAAAGACAGAGCTCTCATAGCAAGCTCCCTGGCCAACCACCTTGTCAGGAAAAGCACAGACAGCATTAGCGACTGCTATCAACTCCGCCAGACGCCGCAGAACCTCCATCACCTTCATTAAATGAATATCCACTACATTTAAGGTGCCGAATTCCCTGGAGAGGCAAAGTTAGGGTTGATGGGAATGAGGGATGGCCCCCTCACACGTCTCCTCTGTCTCATATATATAAAGAAGCATTTACTTCTTTGAACAACTGAACAACAACCAATAATTAACCACAGCAAGAGAGAATCCAGCATTCAAGTAGCCAACAATGAGAAACCAAAAGAAATATAGAGAAATAGACGTACATAGAATACGATAAAGCTCCAAATATAGGGAATTTAGAACTCGTGTAGCTCAAATGATACTCCTATTATAATGTTGTGGGGATAGAACAGTTAAAGAGACTTTGTGAGTTTGTAATAGTTATTCAGTTATCTCATACAAAGTATATCGAGTTCCTAACTCTACTCCATAGAGGATGACTAACCCATATTTTCATATGAGGCCAATCTTCTCTATACATCTTTAACTTTCTTAACTTGTTGCATTTATTATCCTAATCATTTAAACTAATCACTTGACTGTGTGGCCTAAACTACCCATTGTCTAGTTTTATGCACCAATAGTATTTTTGTTATATTTTGTGAAACTAAAATTTATATAATCATGTCAACAAAAATATGTGGTAAGAATACCAGATAAATGTAATATTGCTCATTAAAAAATTGTGGATTGTCAATTGTTTTTCAAAAGTGGTCGAAATTGCAAAATGGGATTTAGTTTGTATTTCCATCACCCTAAAGCTTATACTTTAAAAGGTTCATTAATCAAATACTATATTGAAGACGAAATTCTCAACAAAACATAAATAGAAGACTATTAAAGATGCTCTGAACTAACACTTTCTTTTATTTTCTTTAATAAATAAATAAATAAATAAAACTCTAATCACATACTAGAGTGAAAGTTGTTATTAAAAAAAGGCTTTTCTTACTTAGATTCTCACCATATATTTTTATTAGGTGTATTACATGAATTGTATTTTTGTTGCATTTTGTGAAACTAAAATTTATATAATCACGCCAATAAAAATATATAATAAGAATACTTGGTAAATGTAACATTGTCCATTAAAAAATGGTGGTTGGTCAATTGTTCTTCAAAAGTGATCGAAATTGCAAAATAGGATTGAGTTTGTATCTCTATCATCCTAAAGCTCATACTTTACAAGGTTCGTTAATCAAATACGTACTATATCGATGTTAGAATCTTGCCAACTCATATAAGAAATGGACAATCATATTTACTAAGTTAGAATTCATTAAACACAGTCCCTATAATAGACAATTTACTTAATGGAAGATTCCGTATTCAAATTTCTCTACGTGTTCAAAGTTAAAATTCATTAATAATGTAATATTATTTAAATAATGATTCGGGTTTAAAGTTTAGATTTTGAGTTATAAGAAAATCTTATACGAGGGCATCTTTAACATGTTAGGTGACAATGTAGTCCAAGTATAGATGTAATATTATAGTGTTCAAATGGTAAAAAAAAATGTTTTGATATAAATAATACATATAGTCAATTAACCGAGATGACATATATAACATCTCTCCAAGCATAAATGAAATAAATTCCACTTTCATTAAATTATTTTATTCTAAGGCCTTCCTTGGTTTATAAAAAGAAAATCAATTTTCTTATTTTTCTCATGAAGGTGAAAAACTAAAATTCATGTTGGGTTTCATTTCTTATATTTAGTAAAGCATGAAAAGTAGTCATCAAATATCACTTGATTTTTCTTTCGGTGTTTTGTTGGTAAGGAAATGAAAGTAAAAATATATCAATGGATAAATTTGGTAATAAAATATTTAGGTATTGATATTGTTGTCCAAATTTTTTGTAATAAATACTAGAAAATTAGAAGGAAAAATCATTCCAATGAAGTCTGAGTAAAATGATTTATCTCATACTTTCTCCTTTGTCGAGAAAATATTTTCAGGGTTTGTACTTACCAAATAAAAGAAAATAATAACTTTTCTTTCCTAAATTCTCAAATTTACGAAGCAAACCATGTTTAAATGAAATACAAATTTTCATCTTATGACTAGAATCAGATTTGAATAATTGTATAAGTATACCATTGCTTTCAATTTTAAAAAAAATAATAAAAGATAATAACAAAACACAACGTATCATTGTCAATCTAAATAAAGAATGTAAACAACAATTATTTATACTCCAATAAAAGAATTGTAATATTATAAAACGTAATGGGTTTGGAGTAAAATAATATCAATAATTTTAAGGTGCAATTATTGACAATTTTTTTTTTCCAGATATTATAATAAAATAACTTAAAAGCCCCATAGTCTTTTGCAGTGGGGAGTGTGTTAAACTGTTAATAACTTGATCTTATTTTTATGTTAAAATTATCTTTTTGTGAAAGTATAATATTATTTAAAAAATTTATATATTATTTTAATAATAAACAAAATTACTTGGAGAATAATACCTGAAATTCTTATTAGTGACTTTATGTCATCATCATGCCTATAATTTCAAACCAAACCATGGGCATAGCCCACCCACTCCACCACCACCACCTTCACCTCCACCATATCTATAAAGTTAGTGGGGGGTGTGCTTTACAACAAAGCTAGAGTTCGAGAATTGAACTTCAAATTTCAATATCAACATAATACTCTTTATTATCAACAATCTTTTTCATTTTTGTTCAATAGTCATGTTAACCAATAAATCCCGGCCAGTGATCGGAAAACTCATAATTAGTTCCGGCTACCGGACCGGCTTTGCAACGAGCCCAAGAAGCCCATTGGAGATGAAAATTCAATCTCCGGCGGTCGGACTGGGAATTCTCGCCGCCCTCGAGAACTCCAGCGACGCCGAAAAGTCTTTGTGTGGCAAGAATTTGAGCAGGTCGGACCCAATTCCGGTGCGTCCAACTAAAGATTGTGGCAAGATTAAGGGTGGGTTTGAGGAAACTGAAATTGGTAGTTTGGAAGACTATACATATGTCACTTGTCATAGACCTGACAACAAATCCTATACAACGGTGTACTCTGGCGATAGTGAGAAGAAGGGAAGAAAAGGTCACCGGAGAGGTGGGTTTGAGGGTTCTTGTGTCTTTGACATATCGCCGGCGATATTGCGGGAACCGGCGCCGGCGGCTTACCCGACTTCCGATTTTCTCCGTTGTTGCAATTTGTGCCAGAAAAAACTTGACGGCAAAGATATATACATATACAGGTATAATTATTTAAAACTTTGAAATTTCAAATTATTGTGTTTTTAATTATTCTTGGAAAAAAAAGAAGTTAATTGTCTTCTTGAAATACTTTGAAATGTAAGACCTGTGACCATTTTCCTTTGAAAAAGGTCGATCTGTTCCTGATGTTGTACCATTTAATTAATTAAAGCTACTGTAGGATCTTGAAATACTATCTTTTTTTTTTTTTTTTTGTATAAAATTAGTACCGTTTTAAATCATTTTCTCAACTTTTTATTAAACATCATGCTCTTATAATACTTTTGAAATGAGATATAAGATTTGTGACAATTTCTTCTTCACTAAAATTAGTGTGTTAAAATTTGAATTGCAGGGGAGAGAAAGCATTTTGTAGCACAGAGTGTAGAAGTATGCAAATAGCAATGGATGAGAGAGCTTCTTCTTCTTCTTCTTCTTCAACTTCAAGATCTGTTGATGTTTCAAACTCTCCTTACACCAAAGATCAGATCTTCTTCTCCACTGGAATTCTAGCAATTTAAAACTAAAATTGCGATAGCTATTATTATATTACGAGAATAATAACTATATATATATACACACGAGAATTAGATGGCAGAAACTTCCATTTTTCTTACTACTTTTTTGTCTTCTTTTTTATTTTCCATTTCTCAATTTTGCTTTTGTATGCAAGGGTAAAGATCCTACAGTATAATGAGAATTTTGAAATTCAACTTGAACTTTAGCACCTATTGTTGTTACCGGAATGTAAGGGTGAGTAAGCACTAACCTGAATTGAGGTGAGAGGGAACATTTTTGTTATTATTTTAGTAAATAGAAGTAAGGGTGTTTTCGGTTTCAATATGAGAAAGAATTAAGAAATCACCCAAACCGATTTTAAAAGTTTGGTTCAGTTTTGGTTTTAAATATTCGAAATCCAAATTCAACTTAAACCTTTTAGTTCGGTTTTATTCAATTTTTGTGTATCTTATTTTTAAAAAATAAATTTAATATAGCAGTGGTTAAAAATAATCCCAAAAGTGGCTTAGCCAGCGGAAGCGCGAGCTTAGAGTCCAAGACTCGAAGGAAATGGTATGAAAGTTAGAATAAAAACTATAAGAGATGAGTGTGTAATTAAGATAGAGTTGAAGCATAAAAAATGGCTACATGCAAAAATTATATCATTTTTTGTGTTTAATATAAAGTTTGGATTGGTTTTGTTCATTTTGGAGTGGCCTAAACCAAATTCAGCCCAAACCTCTTTTGTTTCGGGTTGTACGTTTAGTTTCAATTTTTTTTTTCCTGTTTAGAATTTTTTGAATTGGTTAGATCAGTTGGTTTTCAGATTGATCAAACCACCCCTAAATGGAAGAGACTATAAGACCACCTTTTACTCTTTTCTTTTTTAAAAGGTTTATCCTAGAAAAATTGGAAAACATGTATTTTTTCATCTTTTTCTAGTGTTTTTGGTTGCTTAACTTTTTAGGCAATTATAGTTCCATCTTGTTGTTGGCGAATAGAGAGAGATGAGAGAATGGATTATATTGTCTTATTTGATAAATGAATACAAGGTCCCTTAAATATGGATGAAATGAACTATACATGGAAGTAATAATAATATCCCATGATTTTAGGAATTATAGTGGTAGTCAACTATATCATATATACGCCTATACCATCTCTATACATATATTCTAATACTTTACCTCAAGTTAGCACACACATATCAAACATGCCTAACTTGCTAATCAGCTTCGCGAATATCTTCCTTGTCACGGCCTTGGTGAGTATGTCAGCTAACTGATCTTCAGAGCGTACATGAGGAATATAAATAACTTTCTCTTCTAACTTCTCTTTGATGAAGAACTTATCTACTTCAACATGCTTTGTTCTATCATATTGAACTGGATCGATATCACATACTAACTTGTTGTCACAATATAACACCATGGGTTCTTTCGGAGGAAAACTGAGATTTGTCAGTAGCAGTTTCAACTACAATAACTCTTGAATACCAACTGCCATTCCTCGATATTTTGCTTCTGCGCTTGATCGGGATACTACATTTTATTTTTTACTCTTTTAAGTGACTAAGTTTCTTCTTACAAATGTGAAGTATCCTGATGTAAATCTTATGTCACATATATTATTTGCTTAATTAGCATCAGTGTATCCTTCAGTCTTCAGGAAATCCTCATTTTTCTGGAACAAGATTCCCTTTCCAGGAGCTACTTTGAGATAACTGATAATCCTCATAACTATCTGCATATGCTTCTCCTCTAGATTATGCATGAGTTGACTGACAATACTTAATGCATAGGACATGTCAGGCCTTTTATGTGCTAGATACCTCAATCTTTCTACCAATCTCTAATAGCGCCCTTTATCGACAGGCACTTGATCTGTTTCAACCTTTAAGTTCAATCATTCCTGTATTAGAGTCTCTAACGGTTGACAAGCAGATAGTTCGGTTTCACTTAATACGTCTAGGGCATACTTTCTCTGAGAAAGGAAGATGCCTTTTGATGATCTAGACACTTCGATTCCCAAAAAATACTTCAAGTTCCCAAGGTCTTTCATCTCAAACTCCTAAGATAAGAGTTTCTTCAATGCCTGTTATTCTCGAGGGTCGTTTCCTATGAGCACCATGTCATCTACATAAACGATAAGTGCCGTAATTTTCTTATGACTTTTCTTCAAAAATAAAGTATGATCAGAATTACTCTAATTGTTCCCAAACTTTCGCATCGATCTCGCGAATCTCCTAATCCAGGCTCTAGGGGATTATTTTAATCCATATAAAGATTTTTTCAACTTGCAAACTTTATTCTTATGCTCAAATGGGATCTTATATCCAGGTGAAAACTCCATATATATATATATATATATATATCTTCCTCTAATTCCCCATGTAGGAAGGCATTTTTTACATCGAACTGTTGTAGAGACCAACCTAAGTTTGCAGCTAATGAGAGTAGCACCCGCACAATATTGATCTTTGCCACATGTGCAATTATCTCTAGATAATTAATCCTATATGTCTCTGTGTAGCCTTTTGTAACCAGTCTCACTTTGAATCTTTCAATTGTTCTATCTGCTTTAAATTTCACAGTGTACACCCACTTGCAACCCACCTTCTTTTTTCCTACTGGTAATTCAATCAATTCTCATGTATCATTTTTCAACAAAGACTTTATCTCCTCATCCATTGCTGATTTTCACTTAGGATTACATAAGGCTTCCTGCACACTGTTAGGAATAGATATAGAAGATAATTGATTCATAAAGGATTTGTTAGATGCAGTTAACCGATCATAAGACACATAATTACTCATAGGATACTTGGCTTTATCGGTAAAGTCTGGGTTATATGTGCGTTTAGGTACACATCTATTTGCTCGATTAGAAAGTTTCTTTATAGGAAAAGAAGAAGATGATACTTGGGAGACATCAGTTTCAGGGATATTTGAAGTGGACGATTGGTTATTTGCATTAAGCGGAGATGGATACAGAACAACTTCACTCAAAAAGGTTTTTGTTGTTTTCATATCAAGGGATGACGCGATTTTGGTTGTCTCTGCTGCCGGTGGTGAACTTAAAGTCAACATTGGAACTACCTCTATTGAGTTTATCTCTTCCTCATTAATGTTTTTAAATAACTGAACTTCCTTATAATGCTCCCCCTAAAGTTCAACCCGGTGAAAGTACATAGTTTCTTCATGAAATGTCACATCCATGGTGACATACAGTTTTTGTGTAAGAGGATGATAACATCGATACCCCTTTTGAGAAGATGAATAGCCTACAAAGACGACTTAAGAGCATGAGGTTCAAGCTTGTACCGTTGTTCCTTTGGTAAATGGACAAACGTAAAACATCCAAATACCCGGGAAGGAAGATTTAACATGGTAGGAACCAAGACAAACTTAGCTAAGAGTTCGAAGGGTATCTAAAAATTAAGTACAACTGAGGGGATGTGGTTTACTAAATATACAGTCAAGGATAGTGCTTCACCCCAATACGAGGTTGGTGTTTTTGCGCCGATTAGTGATGCCAGAACTATTTCAAACAAATAATGATTTTTTCGTTCAGCCACCCCATTCTGTTGAGGAGTATAATGACATGTAGTCTGATGAATAATTCCATGGAATGTGAAGTATATGTCTATAACTCGGTACTCATATATTCACCATCATTATCACTTCAGAGAACTTGAATAGTAGCGTTATACTGTGTACTGATCTGTTTATGGAATCCCTGAAACAAACTACTAACTTCACTTTTTGATTTCATGGGAAAAACCCATGTCATTCGACTGCAATCATCAATAAACGTGACAAACCATCGTATACCACTTAAAGAAGAAATGTAAGACAGGCCCCATACATCAGAATGAATGATTATAAATAGAACTAAACTTTTATTCAATGAAGGTTTAAAGAAAGTACAATGACTTTTAGCCAGTTCACAAATTTCACAATGAAAAACAGAAGAATCAACTTTATTAACTAAAATGGGAAATAGTTTCTTTAAGTAACCAAACGATGCGTGTCTTAATCGACGGTGCTATATCCAAAGTTCATCAGCAATCTTCTTTTGAGAGGTACTAGTGTTCAAGGCCTTGTGCAAGTGATCTGTGTTTTTCAACTCCAGGTCTAGGTAGTACAATTTTTCGCGCCTAATGCCATAACCAATTGTCTTCTTCGTCTGAATATCCTTAAAAACACAATGAGAAGGCCAAAAGATGACAACATAGTGTAAGGCAATAATTATTTGAGTAACATATAATATATTATAATTTAAGGATGGTACTACTGAGGCGGAGCTTAGGTTCAGGGTGTCTGATAGATTGACTGATCATTTTCCTACTACAGGAATTAGAGCACTATTGGCTGTAGAAACAAAGGTCTGAGATGGTGGGGTGAAAAGAGTAACCATTTTTAATTAGATGTTATATGATCAGTGGCACTAGAATCAAGTACCCGTGTATTATTTAAAATAGAGACAAAATGTAAAGCTGTACCTGTGATGGTGAGTAAGCCCGAGGTCTGTTTGTTACCTCTTTCTGTGGTCTAACATGTTCTGCGATTGTGAGAATCCTTTCACCAATCTAGATAGCCAATGATTTCATAGCAACCCTTTTTCGAGTGTCCCGTAAGTCCACAGATAGAGTATGGAGGGTATTTGGAGGTCGAACCCCAAAAGTCATTTGGCCGATTACTAGAGTCGGATCGTTTATCTAAATTTTGCTAATTAGAATTGGAGGGGGCTTTATTACAAGCTACCATAGATGCAGTGTCTATCACGGGGTTCATTATTTGTCATCGAAAAGCTTCTCGACGAACTAGGGCATATACCGCTTTTAGTTTTGGAACTAGATCCTTTCACAAAATCTCACCCTGTATCTGTTCAAGTTAATTATCCAACCCAGCAAGAAAAATGTGGACTCTCAAGCATTGAATTGATATTCTGTAAGACTCCACATCATTAGGGCTTTCCATAACTACCTTATCATGGTGGTCCAACTCGTTGAATATCTCTGTCAGCTCCCCATAAAACTTAAATAGTGATCGCCCACCCTATTTGGCAGTGAAGGCCCATTAATTCAAAGAAAAAACCTGTAGTTCATCAGCCCCATCATGAAACGCCATAGATAGTGATTTTTAAATTTTGTGTGTCGTAGGAATACGAATGTAACGTTTTATGATTTTCAGTTTCATTGACATTAAGAACCATCATTTTACTCATTGGTTATCAGTGTACCATTTATCGAATTCTGGCCTTCTTTCAGAACTGAGGTTGAACCCTGAATAAAGAAGAATTTTTGTTTATTTGCGATGTGCATCTCCATTAGTTGAGACTATATATCATAGTGGGTCTCATCCAGTAGAAGGCCGATATTGAATGAGGAGCCTTCAGTTTGAATAATGAGAGGGGAATCCTTTGTTGATGATCCAGTCATGGTTGTGGGACCGAGAGCCATTGAAGGAGACTGAATATTTTAATGATCGAGATCGAATCTGAAAATTCTGAGGCTGTGGCTGTGTTCAGAACGTTAAAAAATGCCAGGAAGGGTTTCTGGTTTTCTGCGGTCAACTGTCTATGGCAGGGTGACGTGGTAGTATTTAAACTCTCCACCAAGATTTGGATGGTTGAAGCACTAGCCAAACGAGCTACAAAGGTCTGTGGTGAATATTTTTAGGAGGATTTATTTGAACAGTCTTTTATGCGTCAAATCTGTTACTTCTAGTGGAGTGTGGCTGATAGGAAGCAGTGATCCATATCTACCCGAGGCGCGTAAGAGCTTGTGTGTGTCTGTTTTTGGGATCTTCAAAAGGGGTTGTGATCGTTTTGAATTAACGATCGATGTAGTATACGTGTTGGTTTGGTTTGAGCTTACGATTGGACGTGTGGTTTTGATATTGAGGTTAAGATGGAGTTTTAATGGGGTTGTTTGGTTTGTTTGATAATAGTGGCGGGTTGTGGTAGCTAGCTGGTGGTGTCGTGGTGGCTGGCTAGTAGGATTGTAGGGTTTTCGCTAATTGTTTCCCTTTGATACCATGTTGATGAATAGAGAGAGATAAGATAATGAATTATATAGTCTTATTTGATGAATGAATACAATGTCCCATAAATAGGGATGGAATGAGCTATACATGGAAGTAATAATAATATCCCATGATTCTAGGAATCATAGTAGTAGTCAATTATACCATATATACGCCTAAACTATATCTATACATATATTCTACTACTAGTTTCTTGATAAAAGTATCAAATTATATAGTACTTGTGAAATATATAATAGTAGGACTCGAATTCTTGCTCTCCCCCAACGAAAACGAATTATGGGCAAAGTGAAAAAAATGATCAAAAGCCAAAAAAAAGGTTCAATCCTATGTAAAACTTGAGCAATGAGATAATATTGAAAAATGTGTCCTAATTGAAAAAGTACATAGTTTTAACCTAACAAATAAAAAGAATCATTTTTCATAACATTCAATTACTTAGAAAATGAATAACTTAACATTTAAACTATGTAGCCTAATTATATACTTGCTAGCACGCACACCTAGATTATATAAGCTTGGTGACAACGAGTGAAGCAAATAATGGAGGATGAGGAAGAAAGATTGAAGTATAATTATAAGGAAAAAATATTAGCTTCTAAAGAAGTAATGACGATAATATTTATCCTTATCCTCTTGTAGCAAATGGGACAGAGCATTCACACTGCGTAAGATATACTAAATAAATAAGTTTGCAAATGTTTTTCAATTTGGAAAGAAGTTGTATCGTACAAAAAAGAAAAGAAAAGAAAAGTTATACGAGTAAGGATTATTCTTCTGAAAAAATAATGATAAGGGTGAACGATGAACGTAAAAAACAGGCCTTTCCACTCCTTAAAAGGTACTCTCCCAAAAGTAAAGATTACTTTTCTCACCTTTATACCAATAAATCTTACCCATATGACTAAAACTTAAATATAGAGTAAATTTGTGGGTTCGCTACTATACAAAGGCAAAATTGCCTATTTACTTAGGAGCGCTGCACACCTATCTGCCAAAACTATTTGAATTTGATTATGTGTATTTAGGGAAATGATGAGGTAATATTTCATATAACCGTTATTCATTATTTGTTCATTACTTTAACACACATTAATGATCAAAGTTAAGGGTCATATTAACCATCCTTAAGAGAACCAACGATTCTACATAAACGCACATAGACACATAAATAAATGTATCTTCAATGCATATATATGAATGTTAAGAAGCATGCATCACTGCAAGTTAAAGAAATTACAATAACGTTCTCCTTGACGTTTGAGTTTATTATTAGTGATGATCCAACATTTTGCATTTGGTAATTATCATCTTTGTCATTGGTTGTGTCTATTTCGTATGTTGTAGCAAGGATGATGTTGTAGCGATTACATATGTCAGGTTATAAATCATCAATGATTTTAAAGAGATATATATCTTACACAAAAATTGACATATCAAATTTGATCATCGCATAGTTGTTGGAATGTCGGACACATATGCGCCACAAACTCTATCATAATACATTCCAATGAGTGCTTTATTACTACATCCGAGCTGTTCCTAATAGAAGAAACAAATAATAGTTGTACCACGAGTTTGCACAACAGTTCTAGCTAATTGAAAGAACACAATGCTATTCAAATAATTCAAAATCTAACTCAACTCCATGGAATACTTTTTTCCTCTACCTTTTCTCAACTCACAGGTGAGAAGGAAAATAATAGTCTTACCGCTTCATTTCTGGATAATCATACTAGGTGCAATAATGAATTGCACATTCCAAGAATATACAAAACACCAATGCATCCACTATGAAAATCTAATAAATAAAGCCAATAAGCATAGCATTATTCGAGAAAGAAACACATCTGTGAGAATATTGTATTGAATTGAATCATAACTTAATCTTAACAATGGAGAGACCTATTTATACAATAGTATAAGAACTTATTTATTGAAGGAACTAATCTAAGAAATAATACAACTAATAATATAGCTAATATCTAACACTCCCCCTCAAACTGGAGCGTACAAATTGTATGTTTCAAGTTTGTTATAAATATAATTAAAGCGAGGACCCGCGAGAGACTTAGTGAACGTATATGCTAGTTAGTTGTCGTTTAACTTAACATATTTAGTAGCAATATCCCCTGAAAGAATCTTCTCTATAACAAAATGGCAATCAATCTCTATATACTTGGTCATTTCATGAAATAAGGGATTAAAAGCAATGTGGAGAACTACTTGATTATCGCATATTAACTTTATTTGTTGAATTTTCATAAATTTTAACTCTTCAAGTAACTGTTTCAACCATATAAGCTCACATGTTGCTTTAGCCATGGCGCCATATTATGTCTTAACAGTGAATAGAATAACGACTGATTGTTTCTTGCTTTTTCACGAGACTAGATTTCCTCCAACGAATATAAAATACGCACTAATCAAACGTCTGTCATATGAGTAGCCTGCCTAATCAGCATCGAAATAGCCAACAACCTCTGTGTGGCCTCTACTTTCATATAGAAGGCCTTTGTCTGGTGCCTTATTTATGTATTTTAAAATACAAACATCTGCCTCCCAATGACTATCACACGAAGCACTTAGGAACTAACTGAGAAAAGTCATCGAGAATGCAATGTCAGGATGTGTCACAATGAGGTAGTTGAGTTTTCCAACAAATCTTCAATACTTACTAGGGTATGATAATGGTTTTCCCTAATTAGGTATGAGTTTGACATTTAGATCCATCGGAGTTTCTACGGATTTGTAATTCATCATGCCAATTTCTTCTAAGATATCTAAGACATAATTTCACTAAGAGATGAGGATACCCTATCGGGATTGAGCAACTTCTATTCCCAGTTTGAGTTTCCTTAAATCTTTCGTCTGAAAATGATGAAATATGTGCTGCTTGAGTTTTTGTATGCCTCTTGATCATTCCCGTAATCACAATGTCATCCACGCAAATGACCAAGTAAATGCATTTGTCAAAAGACAAATGGGAGTAAAAGACGAAGTGATCACCCTCACTACAAGTCATACCAAACTAAAGAACAACTAAACTAACCGTCTAAACCAAGCCCATAAGGACTGTTTTAGTCCATAAAGATAACGACAGAGCCAGCACACCAGATTATACTCCCCCTAAGTAACAAACCCAGGAGGTTACTCCAGATAAACCTCTTCCTATAATTCGCCATATAGAAAAACATTTTTAATATCCAATTAATAAAGGGACCAGTGATGAATGGCCGCTATAGATTGAAATAGGCGAACATAAGACATCTTAGCATCTGAAGAGAATGTATCATCATAGTCTAGCTTGTAGATCTGGGTATACCCCTTCGTAACTAGTTAGGCTTTCAGACAATCAAATGGTCATCAGGCCTAACTTTGACAGTGTAAATTCAACGACAACTAACTGTTGATTTACCATGAGGGAGGGGCACTAGAGCCCATGTGCCACTCGAATGCAATGCAAACATCTCATCAACCATAGTCTGGTGCTAGTCTGAATCAGAAGAGTAGCTCCTATAGTTTTAGGGGTAGAAACAGAAGACAAATAATATACAAAGACAATATATTGTGAAGATAACCGATGATAACTCACAAAATTATAAATGGAATGAAGGATATAAGTAGAACGAATACCTTTGCGTAAAGTAATAGGAAGATCCAAGTCAGAAGCCAAAACTGAAGGCGTAATCAGAGTAGGAGATGAGGCCATTGGATCTGGTCGTGAGATGATTGGCTCGAATATAATCTTAGTGTTAGGCTCGTGGTGGGTTCTTAACAGCTATGGGTCAAAGTCGGCGATGATAAATGAGTAGAGGAGGTGGCGAGTCTGTGGTAGGAGCCATAGTGGGCTCCACAGGGTCAAGAGAGCGCATAACATATGGAATAGGATTAGCGTATAATAGGGGGACTCACTATTATTAGGGGGACAAACAGCAGATTTTAAAGAGGGAAAGAAGGGAGTTGTTTTAAAGAATCTGACGTCTACAGAAACAAGGCATCGTTTAAGGTCCGACAAAAAATAACGATAACCCTTTTATAAACGAGAACACCCCAAAAAGATACATTTGAGAGATTTGGCATGAAACTTATCTTTCCCTGGAGTGAGGTCATGAACAACACAAGTGCAGCCAAAGACATGAGAGTAGACAAGATAGAGAGGATGGGTGCAAATTAACAGAGAATGAGGTACTTTATTTTCTAAAACTAATGATAGCATCTTATTAATTAAACAGCAAACGGTGAGTATCTCGTCTCCCCAAAAACATTGTGAAATATGATTATGAATAAGGAGAGTACGACTCGTTTCAATCAAGTGTCTGTTTTTACGTTCAACAACTCCAGTTTGTTGAAAAGTATGATGAACATAAGAAGACTGGTGAAGCGTGCCCTGAGAAGTCATAAAGAATTAGAATGGGCAAAAAAATATTCACGTGCATTATCACTGCGAAAAGTACGAATAGTAGTGCCAAATTGGGTTTTAATTTCTAAGAAAAACATTTGAAAGATGGATTATAGCTCGGAACGATTTTTCATTAAAAATAACCAAATGCATCGAGAAAATCATCAACAAAAATGACAAAATATTGAAAACCCAAAGTTGTCTTGACATGATTAAGACCCTATACATCAGAATGAACTAACGAAAAAGGTGATACTGCTTGTCTATTAACACAACTGAAAAAAGAACTATGAACGTGTTTTCCTAGTCGACAAGACTCACACTCCAAAAATAACACAAGAAATTCTTGGCACCATCTTTTGTATCTTTTGTAATTTTTGTAGTTTGGGATAGCCTACGCGGTGATGAATAAATGCAAGTGGATCACTAGCGACATAGGCTACAGGGGTTGGTGGTGGGGTGAGGTAATATAAACCACAGTACTCATGTTGTACTCCAATTAACTTCCCAATATTTCGCTCTTGCACAAGAACCGAATTAGCAACAAAGGTAACGAAATAAGGTAAGGTTTGGGTTAATTTGCTAACTAAAATGAAATTAAAAGGACATCCATGCACAAAAAGAACATAATTTAAAGACAGGGTACGTAAGGGTTCGGCCTGTCCAATGCCTTTAATTTTAGTTTGGAAGCCATCAACTAAAATAACAGTAGACAATGAATCAGAATAGGTCATAGAAAAAAACAAATTCTTGTTAATAGACATGTGATTAGAAGCATCAGAATCAAGAGCCCAAGGACCCAAGGTCTAAAAGATGATGATTAAGAGATGAATGCAATAGGATTACCAGTTTGATAGGCTATAGAGATGGACTGCTTTCTCTTTTAGAATTATAAAAACTCAGCATATTCGGTGGTAGATACGGAAAACATAAAGATTGATTCTTCGCTTGTAGTACCCATTAGAAACTTGTAGTAAGTGTCAAAACACCACAAAACTAATGCTAGGAATAGATCAGAAATATGCTAGGAATATATCAAAAATATGCTGGAACACAGATCTTAGAGAGACGATCTGAAAACGTGAATATTACATGAACAATAACGCCGGTGAACAGTAACCGTAAACAACAGTCGATGAACAGTACCATGAACAATAAATGAGTATTTGGACACGCGACAGCTAAAGTTTACATGCTGAGATAGAAACACCGCGGTTATGGTTTTAATGGAAGACTGTGGCAATTAGGGTTTTTATTACTACAGGAGTGATGCACAGCAGGCTTAAGAGAGGAGATAAATTAACACGAGGAGAGAAATTTTCTCACAATTTATACTCTAATTTATTGAATTGTAACTTAATCTTTACAATGAAGAGCCCTCTTTATACAAGAGTACAAGAACTTATTTATGGAAGGAACTAATCTAGGCAATAATACAATTAATAATACACAGCTAATATCTAACAACTATATCTAATATGCCACGCAGCTTGTCGTGTAATCCTACAAACCAATGGAAATGCGGGACAGAGAAGATGTCAACCACGTGCATCGGTGACTTCCACATATGTAACATAAAAAGAATTACATATGTAGTGTCACTAGTATGCCTCGTTCAGAATGTGATGTTCATATGAAATTCGGATTTATCACCATAACTATAACCAGCTCAAAATACCCGATCAACTTCCACTACTACTAAATAAGAAAAATTATAACCAATAGCTTATGTCTACAGAAATAAATCACCATACATCTAAAGTTTTAACTTTGTTCAAAGAGAAACGGCCATGCCCAAACGCCAGAAAAACATCTAAAAGACACATACAACGCTACATATCCATACACGATACGGGTATATAGTAGGGCTTGCATCATTCCAAACTCAAAAGTTAAAAACGTAAAAAAAAACCCTCCTACAATTTCTTTTAAATAAATAAATAAATAAAATATCCAACTAATTACTGGTAGTACATAGGCGGCTGGGTTGTAGCAATGCTAGGATAGCCACCATCATAGTACACTTGACTGCTAGCACCCATTCGCTGGCCCTGCATAAGGGCTTGTACTCCACCCATTTTACTCAGTGCCAGCTGTCGTTCATAGGCTACAAGGTCCGCGGCAGAAAGGCCCTGCATGTGTGCACCACCGCTTGGTGGGGGTAGCGGGGTGGAGCTGGTCCCCGGTGGAGTTGGCTTACTACCCCATGAACACTGCAACATAATAAGACTAATATTTTACAAATCCCTCTAATGTAGGATAAATACACGTAAACCATCACAGATGTCCCTCTATTGTTATGAGATGAAATACTAAAAGGGCATATTTGATAACAGTTCCTTCCCATGAAAAATGCTTAAAATTTCATGCTTCTGTGTGTTTGATATCGTTTAGCCTAAATTTTTCATTTTCCAGACAATATACAGTGTTTTAATATAGCTTTACTACAGTTTAATATATGATATATGACAGACACAGAAGCTCTATTGTAATATATAATAGGTAATCAAAGTGTTATTTATCAGTTTCATATTAATGGATTACCACTTAAATATTATCGCTTCCAAAATGTTAATAACAGTATTATTTTGAGCACAGGTTTGACCCCAACAGACATTAAGGTTTGATACAACTATGACGAAGGCCCATCAATAGCGCAAAGGCCTTTTAAAATCAGTTTGATAGTGAAGTTTTTCTTTTTTAATTAAATAGAGGACATAGGTCAGAATCATGGGAAAAGGATCGTCAAAAACTTACCTTAACAGGTTTACCAAAGAGAATCTGGGCATTTCCCAGATGGATAGCCCTAGCAGCTTCAGAATGGTTGCTGAATCTTACGAAACCAAAACCTTTATCTCTTTGTACCCGCACATCTTCAATAACCCCAGCACCAAGTGAATGGAAATGTCGGTGAAGATCCACCGAAGTAACCTGCCATATGTTTGTACAAAACACCATGAGGAAAGGCGGCTTAAAATAGGTATATACTTAATCATAGGTATATAAACATACATATTTCTGTAAAATCTGTAACTAATAAAACAGATCATATGTTGACATACATTATATGTAATAACATATGTTATAAGACGTGATTACTTGAAATATAGAAGGGCCAATAAAATGTATCGATTGAGATAGTGTATCGCTATTGACCATTATTAATACATAAAATCCGATAGCGGAATCAGGGTCTTACTGAACCTAGATTGCAGGCTTCAAAAGTCGAAGAAAATCAAAAAGGACAAAATAAGATGTTTGAGGCAACATAATTGTTTTAAAGGTGCAGAAAGGGTAATAGATCCCTAACAATTATTGGTTATCGCTTGTATCTTTAGATACACAATGTGATACATTCCAGTGGCAGATCCAGGATTTTGAACCCAGGGGAGTTTGTAACGGCCAACATATCCCACATTGAAAATGTAATGGGGTGATCCTTGGCTTATATGGGGACTCGCTGAAATGAACCTAGAGATCAACTTGGATAACCATTTGGGATGTAAACCCGTAATATTTATAATGACAATGAAATGTTCACCAGAGAAATTCTAAGATAAACATGGTATGGAAGGTTAAAAGTGGGCATTATTTGAAGAAGGGTAATGCTAGATTCACTAAAAATGTGCACAAACGTGTACACAAGATGGGGTGTCTTGTGGACAACTTTTTGTGCACCATTTCAGTGAGCCTAGCATTTTTCTTTGAAGAATGTGACGGGATTTTTTTGGGTTAACATGTTGTATTAAGAATCACAGTACACAGGATTTGGAGCAAGTAGCACATTACCACCACAAACAACTAATATATAATATAAATAAAAGAACCAATATTGAACTACAGGGGGTTTGTAAGTGCAACAAATACTCACCTCTGGAGAGAGATTGCCAACATAAACAGTAGTATACAGAGGATTATTTTCCGGAGCATCCTCATTGGTCTTCTCTTGACCATCTTCTGCATAATGAAGGGAATCTAGTAAGTCACAATAATAGGATGTAAGTTTTAGGTGACTATAATATATACAAACAATTGCAATCACCAATATCTAGTAGTGAATATCATGTTTACATTAGTGCTTAGTCTGATTTTTTATCTATTTTGTAAGTACAATTTGAAACTTTGTATTCAAAGGCACAAAAGTACGTAAAAATCATTAACCTTTTCATTTAACAAGTTAAAAATGTATGAAACATTCAACATTTCTTCGTTGTGGGTGAAGTTGGGGGATGCTTCCCAAGGGGGTGGCGGGCAGGTGAACCGATTAAGCAAAGACTTTGGACAAATAAGCATACCACGTGCCCAAAGCATCTGTACTTATGCCTTATATAGCAAACGGAAGGTGGCTAGGGTCGTTTACAGAGAATTACTCATGCCTAGGGCAAATTAGTCTTACCTAAGTCTAACAATAAAATAGGTTAATTATGTTATGCATATGTAAGTGTGTCTCATATATATGACTTTTGTAATTTGTGAAGATTGAGACTCTCTCTAGAGGGAGATTCAAAAAATAGTGTACAGAGTGGTGACATAAGACCAGTGTTTTGAAAAGCGTGGCGGGGCGCGCATCGAGGCGCGCATCGGTGCGCCTAGACGGGAAAAGGCATCGAGGCTCATTGAGAACTGCGATCTGCACACTAGAACTCAATATGCGCCGTTCAAAGGAGAGGCGAGGGAGAGCCGAAGGGAAAGACGTAGACAGGACGAAGAAGAGACGAAGGAGAAAGAAGGTGAGTCAAAGGAGAAATAAGGAGAGACGAAGGAGCCTTGTGCTTACCAGGGGAGACGAAGGAGACAAAGTCGTCTGTCTTCACTCTTTCATTCTTCGACCTTCATTTACGGTATTACACCCTTTCTACCTTTTTTTTTTTTTCTTCCTTTTTTGATCAGAGATTTAGAAGAGTCATAACCATTTATACCCAGCTGCCTTGTGCTCTGTAATCAACTAATCCGTAATCCCCATTTTGATGATGCCTTTTAATTTTTATATTTAATATTTTAATGACTCTAGCTTTTATTTTCCAAAAAAAAAAAAACAGAAAACAAAGGTCACAAGCAGCAGTGCAGGACTACATTTTAAAAACAGATAAACTTTTATTTAGCCCATTTTAACTTTGCCTCTTGATTTTTATATTTAATATTTTAATGACTCTAGCTTTTAAATTTTTATATTTAAAAAACAGAAAAACAAAAGTCACAAACAGCAATAATTTTTAAATTTGAATTTTTAAAAATAGATAAACTTTTATTTAGCCCGTTAGTTACATTTAAATTTAGGATGTTTGTTACATAGCCATTTACTTAGCAATTTAAGACTTTAAGACTATATTATTTGGCATTTAGACTTAATTTGTTTGCCTTATGTTAATTTTTTATTTTTTTTAATATAAAATTGCTTTGCACGAAAGGCTTACGCCTCGTCGCATTGAGGCCTACGCATCGCCTTTCGACAGGTAAACGCCTAGGCTTACGCCTCCGCCTTTTAAAACACTGCATAAGACGAGTAATTGGAAGATTGAGACAATCATTGGTTTAGAACAAAACTTGTTTCCTATCGCCAGGTTTGGTACGTTGATCATGTTCTGAAAAGGAAAGCAGGCCCTTAATTTGGGACAACCAAAAGGGAATAGTGGACTCATTTTGGGACAAAGGGAGTATTACATAGTCTTTTCAACATGAACTCACACCTACTACCATTTTGCATAGATATATGACCTGGGAATAAAAGTGCACAAGAACTAGATACTAAATATACGGGTGCTTTTGATTGCAAAAGGTCGAAAATGATTGGTTTCTTATAATTGTTTAAAAAATGGATTTAGTTTACATGGAGAATAAAAACTTGAAGAGAGGTGGTTTTTGGATTATGTGGAAAAAGAAGATAAATTGGGCTAAAAGGGACTAACCTGATGTTCCATTTGTTAGCTCCACAACATTGCCATCTGAATTCTGTTTGTCATCGGCTCCAGCACCCTTTGCTGCCCAATTGCAGCGAATTTGTCTGCTTCCAAGCCACTTCCCTTAAGTTTAAATTGTGGGAATGTTAATAAAGCCAAGGGTGCAATAACGAAAGATGATAATAAGATACAAACAGACAAATACATACATACACACATATCTGAAAAGATATGGTCTTGGGTTCATATCAACTTCATTTAAATCAAATTTATAAAAAATTCCAACTAGCTCTCTAACTTATATAGTGCCTCATAGTAATAGATTCTAAAATTAGAGAACCATTCAAGATATAATCCTAATTGCCCTGATGAAATTATTTTTTGACGTATGTTTATGTATATTTTATATTCCCAAATGCTTTCTAACAGCTTACCAAATTATATTGAAATTGAATGACTGCGTCTTCTATTAGAATAATGAGTGAATAAGATAAATGATTAATACAAACATGCAACCCATTAGAGATCCCAAACTACCATTTTTCTTCCATTTTCGCAGCAAGCACACACCTAGTCAAGTTATTATTAATATTATCCATATTCCTTTTGTGCACTCAGAGTAGACATTATTCACAATCCTCCTAATAATAATATTCCATAATTTTGTGCACTCAGAGTAGACATTATCACAATCCTCCTACTAATAATATTCAATAATATACTCCTTGTTGTACCCTTTTACACATTAAATCCATAAATTAAGTGCTTGCTTGGTTTGGGTTTTCTTCTTCCCAGTAAGTCTAATTGGTAAACCCCCGCAGGGCCATGAATTATTTAATTTACAAGCCATTTTGTCATAAATTGCAGAACTGTAATGATGAGGGAAGAACAGAGATGCTAATACATCGTAAATTGCTGAATCATGTCAAGTCACGACTTTAATTGCAGTGAGAAAGCTTTTTAGATGTTCACATACAAGCATGATATAAATAAAAAGAAGGAAAAAAAAAGACTAGAATAATCCAAATCAGAAATAATGAAAAATTTCCTCACCATTCAAATCATTTATCGCACTTTGAGCATCCTGAGCAATGAAAACAAGTAATAGAATCATTAAGTGAAAAGGAACAACAAATGGTAATAACACATATCTACAAGGTGGAAGGAAAGCCAAAAATAAAGGATCTAAGTTTAACAAAAACAACATCAGCACCTGTTGATTCCGAAAAGAAACAAATCCAAACCCTCTCGAACGCCCAGTCTTTTGATCCCACATCACCCTTGCATCTCTGTAATCACCACCGAAAAATTAAATTTAAGTTTTCCCCAAAATAACTTCTCTTTTAAACCCCATGATCAAGGTATAGAATGATAAAATGGAAAATAAATGAATAGCGCTTACGAGCAAGTTTGATACACAGAAAAACAAGCAAACAATGTAGCATCTGTAACTTCAGGGCTAAGGTCGCCTACAAAAATGTTGAAATGACCTACAAACCAAGATAACAATAAGTAAATAAAAGAAGGCATATGCTATTAACAAATGAATTTAATAGAAGATCATCGCATCAATTCTTGCATAAGAAGATCGATAAAATAAATAAACAAATATATACGCACCCGATGTATCCTCCCTCTGACTGCTAGCATATGCCCAATTAACTTTGATAGGCTGCCCAAACCTGCAAATTACCAGTTCAGAAAAAAAGACTAGCAAATGCATATAACCAAGCAAATTCATTATGATTTCTACTCACAGATGCCTTCCATTAAGAGTCACAATAGCAAGGGCAGCAAATCTGCGATCAAAATAGTCCACAAATCCATATGATGACTGCAGGCCAAGAACATGAATGTCATACAGGATTCAAATTTTCACCCCAAGAAAAAAAAAAGCTCCTTTCCCCAATTATTGGTTAATTTATCCCTCTCCGGTGTCCCACCAAAGTTGTATAAAATAATTAAATATTTAAATTTCCATATGGTTGACGTCTTTGGGATCATGCACTTTCCCTATCAGCTGCATTCAACATTTTCTCCAAAAATTTGAGAATTCTGAAGTGAACAAACATTTGGGACAAAGAGTAAATAAATACATATTGGAGTAACAAGATTGAAAACATTAACCAGAAATAAAATAAAACAAATTATATAGCAAAGTGTAGAAGTCATAGGTAACATAAAACAACTGGAATGGTTGTGGGTTATGCAATAGCAAATTAAGTTTGAAACTGGAACAACTTAACCAGACCTTCTCCTTTCGAATGAGCTTGCATCCTTCAAGGGGACCAGTGCTCGAGAAAACCTCTTGAAGAAGGGGTTCTGTAACCTGTGGATGGATGTTTCCAACATACCTGCATCCACAAAAAGAAATCCACTGTTTGGTTTTCCTGTCCACGGGTAAAATATAATATTTGCTCCTGTGCAGGGGAAGTACTAGAAGTATAATTGCTGAAACTAATATTTGTGAAGATTGATCCCATCATGTGGCAGCATAAAATTTTTCCATCAGATTCATTCACAATCAGTTCAAAAGAGTCCATAGACTTCTGATTGAAACGCAGAAGGGGAAAAAAAGGCAGTTTGGTTTGCAAGACACTCACACACTTCGGCATGAACTAGGATCAAAACCAGGAGGCAGATTTCCACTCAAGATAGGTTCTATCTGCAAATCAAAAACAAATACATAATAATTTAGAGAACCAGACAAATATTATATCCACAGGAATTCTAGTTAGATAAGACAAATACAACGGACCAGATACTTGGGGTCAGATAATTGTATCCTTCTAGTTACCACTTTTCAATGGTGAAGATTGACCAATAAGGAAGTTATTCAAATGAAATTAGAACTGCAATATCTAATTTTCATTATGAACAAAAGTTCTCAAGATTTGCTCATTTCCTTTTTTCATTCAGCATCGACGCACTCATGTAATGAATAAATAATACAGGTAAGAAATCATAATCCAAGAATTTGCAACCAAATAGAAAGGACGAGGAAAAACAAAACTATCCATCAAGAGTAGAAATTGATGAGCCATGAATTCACAGGAGGCCAATCTCTGTAACATGCTCTGTTGATAACATCAAGTCCATAACAGATATAATATGTGCCGAGCGATCATATAAAAAGTTAAAATAATCAAACTTCCACTGAAAGAAAAGCAGTTTGAAAAAGGCTTTTATCTTAATGGATTCTCTCCATCAATTTTCAAGCTAAGACTTAATTCTAGGATGGTGGGAAGATTTTGAATAACAAATTACTTTTGGACTTTGGTCAATCTTGTGTCAAGAATTCAAGATTGGGTCACTTGGCATCCTCAACATTTTGCATAAATGGAATGATAAAGGTTTTTACCTAAATAATGCCTGCAATATAAAGTAAAAAATGGAAAAAAGAATCCATCTACATATGGTATACATAGAGGATGGGAAAAGAAAAAGGAAAAAAATTAATGAAACCCTTTATCATAAACCCCTCCAGCAAAAAAATTTATACATGCTTACGTGAAGCCATAGTAACAGCACTACACAATGAAGAGCTTTTGTTTTATTTTCCCTGACGCAGAAGAAAGTGAAGGACCTAACAAAGATACACAGATCCATTTAAACATACATCACTTTCGAGGATAATAGGGGCAAAATGAACAATGGTGAAACAAATACAAAATTATGTAAAAATCAGAATGAGCAAAGAGCAAAATGGGTTGAGGAAGATTTAGTAGAAACCTCCCTCCAAAAAGCATAAAGACTTGGTACATAACACTCTTACTCACGGAATTGATTGGTGGAAGATTTAATAACAGAAAGATATAAAAAAGCCTTAAAAGAGAAGGAAAAAAAAATAGAAATCCCAAAGCTTCAATTTAGTAACTCATAATGAATGCATAAACTGTCTAGTTACATGTGGCTAAGGCTCCCCAAGAAAAGCTAATAGAAGGTAACTGCAAGTAGCTCAGGTCTTAAGTTAAAGTGGATATTTTGCTTCCTGAAGTCCCAAAATATAAAAGGTCAGAAATTGATTTAATCTCTTTTTTCCTACGTTCTATCCTGAACCAAACAGATAGCAAAGTATTGGTACCCAAGAAACAAATCCCATTAGGCAGAACTGTTCTGAATCTCTAATCTACAAGCTCGATCTTTTAAATAAACAAGTCTCTTAGTGCTCCATTGGTTCGAGGTTTTGTTCCTTCCTACGAGTCTCTTATAATTCATGTTAATATAAATTCACACCAGGTTTTGCTACAATCGGTAAATTTACACTAGGAGTCTCTTATAATTCAAACTTTACCGTTTTGGATTTCAGGAACGGACATAATTTCAAATGAGACAAGCACTTAAAGTAACAGATACAACGGACTGTGATATCAATCCAGTGAAAATTCGACAAGATGATTAAAAGAATGAATTTTTATCATACATAAACACAAAAATCGGGTTGTTTGTTTTGGCCATTTAAATCTGAAAATTTGACAACATTTTTTCAGATACAGACATACAGTTTTCAAAAGTAAACAAACAATTTTTTCAGTTTTAGTTTTCAATTTAGCTTTCAGTTGTGCCCGACCCTTTTTTTTTAAAAAAAAAAAAAAGAAAGAAAAGAAAGCGGTCGTGAGTGACAGATACTATAATACTATTAGGGCTCGTTTGGTTCGAGTTTTGGGAATGGAATGGGCATTCTACATTCCAGGAAAGTTTTTTTCCTGGCATCTATGATGCCTTGCCAATGTTTGGTTTGAATAGGAATTCTTCTTTCTTGAAACGTGAAATTACATCTCTATATTTGGTTCAAACGAGAATATGAATGAAATATGCTTGAACTACCAAAATGTTATTCATTTTATAAAATTAAAAGACAAGCCCTAACAATTTTAATATTTTACAAAGGTAAAACTTGAGTTTTTATTGTTAAAAATTGTGAAAAGTCGTCATATGTATTTAATAATAATAATAACAATAATAATAAAACAAAAAGTTTAAAAACTTTTTTTTTTCTTTTAAAAGTTGTTGCCTTGATAAGTAAAAATGATATTTTGGTCTTAAAAGAAAATCTTAGCAGAAAATTTAGTAGCGAATACCTAGGGGAATCCTCTATTCCCATCCATCAAAGAGGGAGAACTTTGAAGGAATACTTCATTTCTGAAATGACGTATTCCTAGTTTAAAACCGGAACCAAACATTAGAATCTTTCTAGAATCTTTCTACAACGGAATGTAGCATTCCATGAATGATTTAAAACTCGAACCAAACGAGCACTCAGTGTAACCTCAGACAGATACCTTATAATCAAGATAGATAGGGTAACTTGAAAAATATAATGTGATGGATACTATATAATTGAGTGCAACCAGAAGTAGATAGCGTGACAAATACCATATAATAATTAAGTCCTCGACAGAGGTAAACAGTGCGACATATACCGTATAATTGAGTCCAAAACTGTAGTATATAAATGAATTATCGCCAAAGGCACGTACTGTAATGTGACATATAACTACAAAAGTTTTAAAAACTTACATTTCAAGTACCGGATTCTAAAAGCTCGTAAAAAAAAAAATTAATGGAAAAAAAGAAGAAGAAGAAGGAAACAGGTATAATACCTGAGGAGGAGCTAAGAGGGCAGGGTGATGATAGAGAGATTGCTGCATCATTGCTTGTTGCTGCTTCAGCCTCTGCTGCTGCTGCTGCTGCTGTTGCATTCTCTTTCTAAAAATTAGCAATTAATTCTAATTGCACACACACAAATTCATCAACATGTAATTATATGGATGGATGAGGTGAAAGATTAGGGTTTTGATTTGAGGGGGCGAGGAAGAAAGAAAAATTAAGAAGATAAAAAAAAAATGAAAACCCTCAAAATGAGAGGGGAGGGGACTGATGAAATAAATAAAAGTCGAGAAGGTATGAATTTTTTTTTTTTTCTCTCTCTCTCCTCGTGTTTTGCAGATTTATAAAGTACGTAAACTTTGATCCTCTACACCCGCTTTCATTTTGTGGGCTGTGCAATGGGTCGTTCCTGCCCGCTCATTTATCATCATAATTTCTGATAAGATCATATTACAATGATAAATAATATACTATCAATAGAAAGTAGGGTGGCACGGTAACAAGGAAATCGAAAAATCTAATCAATCCATAGTTATTGGATTGAATTGGTTTAGGTCATCTTTGATGGAAATAGAAATTTTCTTATTCCACATGACACTCTCAATTAGGGGTGTTTTCAGTTTCGGTCGGGCTAGAAATTAGGATACCCCAAATCCTCCCCAAACTTTATAATTCGGTTTCAGTTCGGTTTCGGTTTTCGTAACTATAAAACTCAAACCCTCCCCAAATTATTCGATTTCGGTCCGGTTCGGTCTCATTCGATTTTTTTTTTGTATTGTTAAGATTTTAGTTCAAAATTGTACTAAAAATATAAATTCACTCAAAAGGCGCTATAAAAAAATTATATAATGTATTTATTTTAATAGTTAGCTTAAGTAATTATTTATAAATGTAAATAATCCATAAGGTTGGATCGTTTATATAATGTAAATGTTGTAAGAAAGTTTTCTTTTTTTTTTCAACGTATTATAAGACAACTTAAGTAATTAATTAAGTTAGCAAATATTTTTTTTTTAAAGATTCGGTTTTTTCGGTCCAATTCGAGGACCCCGAATCCCCAACCCATACCGACCCAAATCAATCGGTTTCGGTTTCGGTTTTTTATTTCAGTTTTGATTTTTTTTCGGTTCGGGAAATTTCGGATCACAGCAGATCGGTTCAGTTCGTTCGTTCGGTTTTTGGATTTCTGACAACACCCTACTCTCAATTATGCCAAATTCATTTTAGCGGTAAAAGTTTTCACCAATTTTTTTGCAAAGTAAGAAAACCTCAAAACTTTCCTATTTTCAAACAAATATACACAAAGCTCCTTCATCTTCTATTTTCAATCAAATATACACGCAATACCCCTTCATCTAATTGGATTCATCTTCTCATGACTTTATATCTCTTAAGGATGGCAAAAAAACCAAATCCAGCGGGTTTTCGACCCGACCCGACCCAACTCGAATGGGGCGGGTTAGGGTTTTGCATACTTAAAACCCGCCCCCGACTCGACCCACTTGCTATATATATTAATATAAACATTATATATATATATATATATATATTTATAACGTTTATTAAATACAAACCCTAGCATTTTATTGATCAAATACCAGACGTAGATTTAAATAGGAAATATAAGATTGTCTTTGCCACTCTCATTATCTCTCAGTCGTTCTCACCCTCTCTCCTACACACCAACACCTCCCATGCACGTCTCTCCTCCTCCATCTCCGGCCTCTAACGCAAGCATCTCTAGTCGTTTCTGCTCCATGACGTTTGTCCTCCACCTTCGGCCGCTCCTCCATAAACCACAGTCAACGCCGTTCATCCTCCACATCCGACCGCTCCTCCACTGGTAAATACAATCTCTAAAATGCCCTTCCCTATTCATTAATTTGGGTGTGTTGATTTTATCGATTGGCTCTTTACCTTAGAAGATTTGATAAGTAAGAGAGTTTGTGTTGTTTTAATTTGAGGTTTTTGATGTTTGAATGATTTAATTTGGTTTTAATTTAATGTTTGAATCGTAGAATTGTTGTAATGTTGTTTGATATTTGTATTATTTAGTTTGAGACTTTTTGAATGGCGTTGAGTATTGGATTTTGGTAGAAAGACAGTACTATTGGAACCTAAAATTTAAGTTTAAGCTGTTGGTTGAGTATAGGGTTGAATTATTCATGTTTTTTTTAGTTCAAAATAGGGAGTTTGGCAAATGGGCTATTCAACCCAGCCCGATTCCTCATAATTCGAGGTGAGGCGGGGCGGGTTTGGATTTTTAAAGAAAAACTCGTCTCGGGTTTGAGGCAGGTTCGAGGCGGAGTCATATACATGCGGGTCAGGTTTGGTATTGGCCAAACCCACCCCATACTTGACTAGTTGCCATTCCTAGTATCTTTTCTCTACAATTTCCATTCAAGTTAATTTTTCCTCTCTATATACACCCTTTTTGTGTTTATGATTTGGTTCTAGGGTTACATGTTTTCTTTATAATTTCTTGAATTATGCTTTGGTAATTGTTGTTGATTTGATTGTGGAAACGAGTTCAACAATAATTTTTTTTTATTAAACCCTTCTCTGTTGATTGTTGGTTTGGTGATAGACAGTGCACCAAAAGTTCTCTCTTTCTATATATATTCAAAATAATAGTAGGAAAAATATTTATACAGGTAATGAAGGGCCAATTAGTATACAAGCTATATTTCCCTATTTTTATCCTATCCGTATTGCATTGTTTAACACATTAGAATTCTCTATTTGCGTCCTAGCTATTTTGCTTTCAATTTGTCTATACTCCTTTTATTTCTTCTTTGACATTAACTATGATGGAACTATTATAATTTGTCTTAAGAGTCCATTTGATGATAAGATAAAAAATGATAGTAAAACTAATTGATTAGTGTGAGAAGAAAAATAAGTTGAGAGATGTCCTATATCCTCCTCCATTTTTTGTGAAAAAAAATTTCTTTACCATTACCCAGAGAATTTTTTTCCATAGAAAAAAAAACAAGGGATATCTCACCACATCCCTCAACTTATTTTTAATCTTGTTATAAAACGGAGCTAAGTGTAATGATTTTTGTTCATAGTTAACACATTGCACTATTTACACTTTGTGAAGACTTAGTTGTTACTTTTAATATGTTAATAATGATGTTTTTAGTTTGTTAGAGTATTAAAAATGACGACGCATATAAATTATTTAAATAGTTTGTATTTGGCGCGTTGAAAACTTCATGCATGTAAAATTTGTTAAAATATTAAAGTTTTTTAGTTTATAATGTTGACCTAAAAGTCACTAATCTTGTTTTAATAATAACAATAAAATTAATCATGTGTAATTTAACTTAAGTGATGTTTTTAAGTATAGCCAAAAATTAAATGATTATCATACATGGAACAAAAATTGACAAAACCGAAAGTGAGATCAATCATCTACAAGTACTCTACTCACATTGGCACCATTCACACTTTAATCAACCAAACATGGAATAACAAATCATTGCGGATCAAAGTTCAAATAAGTGAAGATCCGAATAAAAACTTACGAAACACTCGAAGACTCGTTAAATTCAACTTGAGTGAGTGTTTAAGTTTTTATGTAAAGTTTATTGGTTGATCAATTATAATAGCTCATACATATTCATATAACATTAATAACAAGTTTGAATTGAAAAGCATTTGAAAACATCATTCTACAAAATTCGGTTTTCAAATAAATTCATATTAAATTGAAACAATCATATTTTGAGCTCTCATAAAAATAGGTGTTTTAGAAACATATTTTTAACATCCTCAAAGCATTAGAATTGAATTTGGAGCAAAATTGCAAAAGTTCAAAAATTGGGGTTTGAATTTTATGGACATAGCATATCAATCGACTGATGAGCTGTGGTTTAGTCGATTGATGAGCTTTACTCAATCGATCGAGGCTTCAGAATATAGCCATTAGATTTTTAATTTTTTACAATTTTTGGCACCAAATTTATACCCACTCCCTAAAACGGCCATACCTTGCTTGAGACTATATATACACCTTATAAGCCTTAAATCACTATTCATCTATATTCTTCATTTATTTTCATTGTTCAAAGATTCAAGAAATTGTTTTGATCAATCATTCTTCGTTTGAGCTATAATTCTTAATCAAACTTAATTAACTCTAGTGTGAGCATTTTTTGTAATCTTCTAAAACACTTGAGAGTTATTGTATATTGGTGTTCATCACCAAACCAACTTTATATATCAACATTGTGAGAAGTTTATCTCATAGAATAACAAGAGGGTTTCTTGTGTGAGTGTAGTGAGAAAATATACTTGTAGTGGTTTGATTTTCACCTATAAGAAAATCGATTTTAGTGGAACTTCTCGAGGGAACTACTTTGGTGCCGACGTATGGTCTAAACAATTGAACTGCGTGAACAAAATATCTTGGACTTATTCGGTTTTATCATTCTATCCTTAGCTCTTTACTTTATTGACTTTTGATTGAGATTGCATATTTGATTCGCTTGGTTCTTGATATAGACTTAAAAGCATTTTAAAATTTATTTTAAAAATCAGATTAAATTTCAAAAACCCTATTCACCTCCCCCCTAGGGTGTTTTCCGACCTACATATAAAATTAATTGGATTGGTTTAGATTTATTATTTCAAAACCAATAGGATTTGATTGGTTCTAGGTTTAGTTTTTGGATTAACCAACCAAACTGTATATATACCTATTTATATTTAGTATGCGTGTTATTTAGTCTTTAATATTATTTAGTATGCGCATTATTATAGTCGTAATCAAATTCAAAATCGTTTCATTTCCTATGAACTTTCACCTGTTTAAAAGTTAAAAACTTGATCCTGCTTAAATACTTTTTAAACTCACTGGACTTTATTTAAGCTTAAAATTGACCATTAACGTAAAAAAGTTTAGTATGGGGCTACTAAATAAATGCATCACGTGTTGGCTCGTTACTAATATGTAGTACTCTCTTAGTTCTATGGAATATTAGAATTCTTTTAATTAAATTTTATTTGTAACCGATAAACCAATCCGAACCAATTTGTTTTTATTTGGTTTGGATTGGGTACAATTTTTTTTTTAAAACGAATAGATTCGTTTGACTAGTAAACTGATCCAATCTGAACCGTTTACATCCCTAATAAAAAGAATAACACATTTTATATAAAAATGTCTCTGGTAGTGTGTGTATTGTGGTTTTGTATATAATTTATATAATTTGTAAAAGTTTCACTCTCAAGTAGTCTTTTAAACTTAAAAATGAAAGTGTAAAATACACTTCAAGTTTATACTACCACATCAGTTGTTTCTCTTCCCAACTTTTTTTTTATATAAAACTTTAAAATATAATAAAGTTTAATATTTAAAATATGTATACATATATATATATATAGTCCACTTTTGGTATGGACCGGGCCTTTTTATGAAACTTTTCGTCATAAAAACATTGGAGGGTGTTTTTTACGACGCAAAACCATCGTAAAATGACTAGTTCATATGGAATGGTCCGCACCTGAAATTTTTTGTATATATATAATACTAATTGTATATTTGAAACCCACTCATTAATACCAATAAATCAAGATTCATTTTTATTATAAGATTATGTATACAAAAATTCAAAAAAACAATAATAAAAATTGTATAAAACGACATCAAACATGTGTCGGTATCTTATTGTTTTATTCAAATTTTATACAAAAGAATCATTGGAGCCCTTTTTTTTTTAACTTTTAAATTTGTTTAAAAGTGGCTTGACACATATGATTTATTAAAAAAAAATTATAATGTTGTTGGAGATACACTAAGAATTTGTACCTAACTTAATGTATGTTTGAACGTTATTCTTTCTATATATAGGGGCTTAACATGTATTCTTAGGATATACGTAAATATGACACTTTTACAATATATATGTTCCAAAAAAAAAAATACTTTGCTAGTCAATGATCTTGTATCTTGGTTAATATCCTCCTTTATTCTTGTAATGAAAAGATCACGTTCGATTTATATTAACATAGTATCAAACCCTTTATTGAGTCCATCCGTTCTCGAATTAAAAAATATAAAAAAATCAACTTTGCTACGAGCTTCACCTCAAGTTTTAGTTAAAGGTAACTCTGTTTAACAGAAAATAAAGAGGAGGAAATCTTAATCTAGTAAGCATGTGTTTTTTCTTGTAAAGTTAAAATATACTTAAAAATAATTAATTTGTATAATAATTTTACATATATATATATAACAAGTGATGAAATACTTAAAATACAGAATAATTGCTCCAAACATATTCATAAATAGGAATTTTTTGGAAAACAATCAAATCAAAAATTCTTATCCGGAAAGCCAAGAACCCGTTTAAAAATAACATTATCAACTATATTACCTGTTTATAATATCTTAGAAAATAGATAAATTAGCGGGTGAGATGTTCTAATACTATTTCCCCTTTTTATAAAATTCAATTTATTTATTTTTATTGGTAAACGAGGCCAAAGGCAAAACAAATCATAACAGAAATTAAATCAAGTCCTCACACAGACTAGAATGTTCAATTACATATATTTCTTCAGCTTCTCATGAAAATGAGTTTTTTTTTATAATTATTTTTCAACTTTACTATTAAACAAAATATTAATAATCAAAATCCAAATTTTTTAATTACTCACAAATAATTCACTATACAAAATTTGTTACAAGACTACAAATTTGACTGGGTACTTTTTGAAGATTTGGCTCTGTATAGAAATCATATTCCTAATAGATTTTATACTGTCCAATTCTTAATTGACTTTGTATTGTCCAAATCCTAATTGGATTTGTATTATCCAATTTGTAGTAGGATTTGGCTTTGTGCAATCCTAGACCATAGGATTTATATTCTATAAATAGACTCCTTGTTATAGGTTTTATTTATGAGTTGTGTTATATTATTTACTAGCTAAATTAGAGAGTATATTTGAGAGATAATATTGAGAGCTCTAATTGGCGGCTAGGGTTTGTTTTGTGCGTTGTACTCAGAATTGGTCTCATTAATAATAACTATCACCCGGTAGATTAGTGGTGGTTTTGCCGACACCACCTAATTACTTGTGTGCTTGGTTAGTTGTTTTATTCTTTAGTCTCTTGTTTTTCGTATTTCTTGAATATCATTGGTGCTTGTTTCTTTAATTATTGTACGCATAATTGTCCGGCCAGTCCTACGCTTGTGCTAAGGCTTGTTCTAGCAGTATCTTAGCACAACAATTTGGTATCAGATGAAGGTTTATTTCTTGGGATAATTATATGATAGTTAGAGATGTCTACTGGTGGTGCATCAGAAGGAGGTGCCAAGGTGGCAGATACACCACCTTTGAAGGGGGCGTCTGCTCATAAGGTGACGACTGCGGTCAAATTCGATATAGAGAGATTTGATGGGAAGAAGACGAATTTTGCGATGTGGCAGTGTCAGATGTCCGACATCCTTGTTCAACAAGGTTTGTACAGAGCATTGTTGGGGAATAAAGCTAAGCACGATGAGTGATCCGACGCCGATTGGGCTGAGTACGATAGGCAGGCATATAGTACAATTCGTTTACACCTTGCTCCAAACGTGATGTACTATATGATGCGTGAAACTTCTGCCTGGGTAATTTGAAAGAAGCTCGAGGATCAGTATATGACGAATAGTATCGATAATCGTCCGTACTTGAAGAAGAAGCTATTTCGGTATGAATTTTTGAGGGGTACATCCATGAACGATCATCTCGACGGGTTCAACAAGATAATCTCAGATTTGCAAGGGTTAAACGTCGAGATTGATGATGAGGACAAGGCGATTTTGCTTCTTAATTCGCTTCCAAAATTCTATGATCATCTAACCACCACACTTATTCATGGGAAGGAAAAGGTGACCTATGATTTGGTATCGTCGGCCGTCTTGGCTAACAAAAAGCGCTTGAAGGAAGAGGAGAATCCAACTCAGATGCGCTATTCATTAGGGGGAAAAGCGATGAGAAGAAGCGAAAAAACTGGGAAAAGTCACGATCGAAATCTCGAGGACCGGCTGACAAGAGTAAGATAATTTGTCACAAGTGCAAGAAACCTGGACACATGCGTCGGGAGTGTCCAAATAGAACTAATGGCAGAGGAAAGAATAAAGGAGCGATGGAGAACGCGAACGCGATAACGGCACCAAAAGATGAGAACTTTGAGAGTATGTTGGTTGTGATTTCACGGGTTAGCTCTTCGAGCGAGTGGATCTTGGATAGTGGGTGCTCGTATCACATGTGATCAAACCGAAAATTGTTTCATACCTTCACCAAGATTGACGAAAGTAAGGTTTTGATGGGTAACGACCATGCATGTAAAACGACAGGGATTGGAACGATCCGGCTAAAGATGCACGACGGGATAGTACGTACTCTTGGTGATGTTTGGTATGTTCCTAATTTGAAGAAAAACTTGATCTCTTTAGGGGTTCTTGATTCCAATAGGTATTGTGTAATACTAGATGGTGAAAACTTGAAAGTTCTCTCCGGGGTTATGGTTGTGATGCGAGGAAAGAATAAGGGTAATCTCTATTTTCTTCAAGGAATCACAGTGACTGGGTTTGCTTCGGTTATGACTGAAAAGACTGATACGACGAGGTTATGGCATATGTGATTGGATCATGCTGAGGAGAAGGTTATGACGGTGTTGAGTAAGTAAGGGCTACTTGAGAGTGTGAAAAGCTACAAACTAGAGTTTTGTCAGCATTGTGTGCTTGGAAAACAGATAAAGTTTGTCACAATGGCACATTACACGAAAAGAGCACCTGATTATGTGCATACGCATGTCTGGGGGCCGACAAAGACTTAATTCTTAGGTGAAAATCATTACTTTGTGACTTTTATTGATGATTACTCAAGGAGCACTTGGGTCTATCTCATGAAGCATAAGGACCAGGTGTTTGATGTGTTCTTAAAATGGAAGGCAATGGTTGAAAATCAGATTGGTAGAAAAATTAAAGTGCTCAGGTCAAACAACTGCGGGGAGTACATTTGTGATCATTTTAAGGATTTCTGCCAATGAGAAGGGATCATTTGCCACTTCACGGTCAAGGATACACCTCAACAGAACGGAATAGCGGAGAGGATGAATCGTATGCTCCTTGAAAAGGTGCGGTGTATGCTTTCTAACGCCAAATTAGATAAGCGATTTTGGGCTGAAGCCTTATTCTACGCTATGTTCTTTGTTAATCGTTTGTCATGCTCGGGAGTGGAATACAAAACATCTATGGAGATGTGGATCGAATCTCATGCTAGTTACGATAACTTTCACATTTTTGGCTGTCCGGCTTATTATTATGTTCGTGATGAGAAAATTGACTCTAGGGCTCGTAAGGCAATATTCTTAGGCTCTTGTGATAGGGTTAAAGGTTACAAATTGTGGTGTCTTCAAAGCAAAAATATTTTGATTAGTAGGGATGTGACGTTTGACGAGGCGTCTATGCTCAAGACAACCTTGTCGACAAACGGTGGTTCTCCAATTTCGATTAAAAAGGAGAACAAGGAGAGCGAGATAGTGGTGAAAACGGAAGTGACTACTCCAATTAATACTCGGGTTACGAATTCGGTGGAAGAGTCTAACGAGAAAAAGATGGCTCCCGGTGAGGATTCGAAGATTCTAGTAGTGAAATCGGGTCAATAACAAACAATACCGCCTTTGGCTAGTGGAAGGGAGCCTAGGGCTCGACGTGCACCGGTTCGATATGGGTATGAAGACATGGTGGCATTTGCATTAGTAGGTTACGGGAATGAGCCGACTTCGTATCGAGAAGCTATGGATTCTAGCGAGAATGCGAAGTGAAAAGCGGCTATGAAAGATGAGATTGAGTCTGTCCGAAAAAATCGAACTTGGAAACTATGCGATTTGCCGAAGGGAAAGAAACTTATCGGGTGCAAGTGGGTTTTCACTAAGAAAGACAGGGCTCTAGGGTCTGGTGTTTCTTTTCAAGGCAAGGTTGGTATCCAAGGGTTATGCGCAAAAGGAAGGGGTGGATTATAATGAAGTGTTCTCCCTGGTTATGAAGCACACCTCGATCCGAGCATTGTTGGCTATAGTAGCTCAATTTGATCTCGAACTTGAACAACTCGATGTCAAAACTGCATTTTTGCATGGGGACTTAGAGGAAGAGATTTATATCTCTCAGCCGGAGGGATTCAAAGTTGTTGGTAAAGAAAATAGTGTGTGCAAACTTCGAAAGTCGTTGTACGGATTAGAGCAGTCCCCGCGTCAATGATACAAAAGGTTTGACACGATCATGATCGTGCAGAAGTTTACTCGGAGCGAATTTGATCATTGTGTTTACTTCAAAAGGCTCGAATTTGGCAATTTCATTTATTTACTCCTATACGTTGACAATATGCTCATTGCTTTTCGGAGCTTGGTGGAGATTGACGTATTGAAAGCTCAGTTAAGCAAGGAGTTTGAGATGAAAGACTTGGATGGAGTGCGAAAAATTTTGGGGATGGAGATCGTACGAGATAAGAAAAGGGGACGATTGTGTCTTACACAAAGTCAATACCTTGAGAAAGTGGTTGCTCAATTCGGGATGAAAAACTTAAAGCCGGTGAATGTCCCGTTAGTACCGCACTTCAAACTATCGGCAATAATGGCTCCTAGCTCCGAGGAAGAGGTGGAGTACATGACTCAAGTTCTTTATGCAACTGCGGTTGGGAGTTTGATGTATGCCATTGTATGCACTCGACCGGACATTGCTAAAGCCGTGAGCATTGTTAGTAGGTATATGGTGAACCCTGAAAAATCGCATTGGCAAGTAGTTAAGTGGGTTCTACAATATCTTTAGAGTACGATGGACAAAGGGTTGGTATTTGAAAAATCTTGAATGTCAACTATTAAGAGTTTTGTGGATTTGAAATACACCGGTGACCTAGACAAGCGGAGATTGACTACGAGTTATGTGTTTACATTGGGTAGCGGTCCGTTGAGTTGAAGGTCGATGATTTAAAGTGTGGTAGCGTTGTTTACCACGGAGGCAGAATATATTACGGTAACGGAGGTGATCAAGGAGGCCATATGGCTCCGTGGTTTAGTTAGTAATCTTGGTTTGAAGCCAAAAAAAGTGGTGGTGCACTGTGACAGTCAGAGTACAATTCACTTGGTGAAGAATCAAGTTCGTCATGGAAGAACCAAGCATATTGATGTCCGATATCAATTCATTCGAGAAATTATTGAAAACGGTATTGTAAATCTGGTTAAGATAGGCACCAAAGATAATCCGGCAGATATGTTGACAAAGGTTATCCCGTTGGCCAAGTTTGAGCATTACCCGACGTTGGTTAATATCCTTCAGTGTTGATGCCCCTCGGAGGGCGGTGGTCCTAAGGGACCGACGGGGGTGATAGTGTCTTATTCGATGATTTGATCATGGTAGAGTGCATTGGGGTCTTGTGGAACATCGTCAAGGTGGAGAATTGAAGATTTGGCTCTGTATAGGAATCATATTCCTATTAGGTTTTATATTGTCCAATTCTTAATTGGCTTTGTATTGTCCAAATCCTAATTGGATTTGTGTTATCCAATTTGTAGTAGGATTTGGCTTTGTGCAATTCTAGACCATATGATTTATACTCTATAAATAGACCCCTTGTCAAAGTATTTATTTATGAGTTGTGTTATATTATTTACTAACTAAATTAGAGAGTATATTTGAGAGATAATATTAAAAGTTTCAATTGGCGGCTAGGGTTTCTTTTTGCGTTGTACTCAGAATTGGTCTCATCAATAATAGCTATCACCCGGTGGATTAGTGGCGGTTTTGTTGACACCACCTAATTGCTTGTGTGCTTGATTAGTTGTTTTCTTCTTTAGTATCTTGTTTTTCGTATTACTTGAATATCAGTGGTATTTGTTTCTTTAATTATTATACACATAATTGTCCTGTCGGTCCTACGCTTGTGCTAAGGCTTGTTCTAGCGGTATCTTAACACAACATTTTTGGGCTTTGAGCCAGCCATCTCAAATGCACCTTGTGGCCCAATAATGCCCAGAATCTTATTTTTTCATGGATATACTGTTATTAAGTTACAAAAATGTTACACAGTAATATAAGGTCGGCAACTTTCTTCATTTTTAATAAATTATTGTTTCTGTCTCAAGTTGATTTTTTTTTTTGACATAATGAATATAATAAATATTATAATAAAAAATAAGTTGCATACGATGCCGGTTCATAGGTGTGACAAAAAAGACCACAGCCTTGAGCCACCCCAAATTTTTATTTCAATGTATATATATATATAGTGTTATATATGAAATATAAATTTCCACTCATCTATTAATAAATTACAAAAAATTGCTAAATTTTTTTATCTACATAAGTGGTGATTAATATTTGTCCTTAATTGTTTGTCTTTTGATCTAATAGCTTATATATGTTATGGCATGTTAGCAATTTAAAATATAATTACGGCTACTTATAAAACCCACTAAATTTAAAAGTAGATCAAGAATATCTAAATTCTAATTTCTTTTCAAATTAATTTACTATCATCTATTAATTAAAAAAATCCAAATTTGTTCATCTTTTCAACTAGGAACTAAAATTCCTTCTCAGTTATTTATCTTGATCTAACAGCTTATACATATCATGGTATATTAGTAATTTAACTCAACCCACTAAATTTGAAAGTATTTAAAAAATATCTAAATTATAATTTGGTTCCAAATGTATTTTACCATCATCGATTATAAAAGTTTAATTACACTTTCCAAATAAAAATATTTACTAGAGCAAACTATGTTTTCTTGAATTAACCTTTTATTAATAAATAATCAATAGCTTGATTATTTTTTTTAAAAAAATATAAAACATACCAAAATTGATTTAAATTTTTTTTTCTAGATAAGATTAGATTAATTAGGACAATTGTAATGCTTATTTTTTATTTAACATTATTTTTAGATTAACCCGTTGGATCCTTTAGGACCCGATTTGAATATGATAATTTTTCATTAATACAATTATAATATCATATAATTACAATGTGATCATTGGGTCGGGATTCAAGTTTTCATAATAAAACATTCACCTATTAGCTCGGACCCTTTCTAATCATTGGCTTATACATGTTGAATTTTTCTATGGAGTTCATACGGATTAGGATCTCCCTAATAAGTTGGGATGAAATGGGTGTTTTTTTTTTTAGATTGAGACGAATATGGGTTTTAAAAAAAAAGTACCAATCATAAGCTTTGATCGGATTCAAGTTAGTAAAAATTTAACCTATTTGATATGATCTAACCTTAATATATCAATTTTTACCTTAAATACCTTTGTAGTAAGCCTGACAATTTGTTACACAACCTGATACACAAAACACAAAACACAAAATCGTTCAAATTTGATGGGTATGGGCGAACTCTTAACGAGTAATTATAAATGCGTTATAAACTGATATTATAAGTCTTATTGTATCATATAATTGCAACACTATCATGTGGATTGACTTTAAACACCGAGTTCAGGCTATGCATAATGAAAAGAAGCCAGTTCAAGTTTTTTAAAACAAAAACTATATAGCCTTGGTTTGGTTCTTTCTAACTATTGCTAATGTTGAATTTTGATATAATTCAACGACCAACAATATCCCCCTAACGAAACAACTTTGGACAGGTTTTTTGAAAAATCTCCTTAATAAGCAGTAGTTAAAATAGGTTTTCGAAGATTGGGGGAATATGGGTTTCCCAACAAATACCCAAAATGAGTCTGGATCAAGTTCTAGTTTACATAAATTTAAATTATTTGAATTGATTTGACCTAAATTGTAGGCCTACAATTTATTAAACGCATTGATAACGCAATACGAAAGCAACACAACTTTTTTTAGTGTGGATGGAACCTTAATACATAGTTATACATGGGTCATAAATGGATATTATACAACTAAATGTATCTTATATGTAACACCCCGTTCATCCATTTTATCGTATTTGCCATCATTTATTCGCTTATTTCACTGCGAGTGGTGAAATCTCGACTTATGAAAATTCGTAGTGTTCTAGCACTTCTTATTAGTCATATTATTACACTTACACTCGTGTGAATGATCATCTTGTGATTCGGGTGGTTCGAATCGATATCGGCTTGTAAATCGCGTGTTTCGATTTTACGCAATTATTTAATTTTGACTAACTTTTGAGTTTCATAACTTCTCCATTTCTTATCCGATCAAGTCCCCGTTTGCGTTTATGTTTAGGTTTGGTGCCTTTCTACAACTTTTGTGCTTTGACAGAAAGCCAATTCATAATCCTCGTTGGTTAAAACAACATCCGAAGTAGGCTGTTTAGCGAAATTTGATCATTCGATACCGTTTCGCCATAGCGCTGTCTTCTACGAATTTCTGAAAATTACCCATCCAAAATTTGGAAAAACTTCCTCTTTGGAAGTTGTAGATCTTTGAATTACCTTTTTGTGAACATAAGGATCACCTCAATCGAAATTTCGAGCAAGAAGTTATGGCCAAACATACTAACAGTGCGCTAGATTTCACCCATCAGTCGATTGATGGGATAGATCAGTCAACTGAAGGGCTCCTGATCACCACTAAATAGGCAAAACATAGCTCATTTCATCCATAACTTATTCACCAACCTAGAAAACTTCAAGGGGGCATTTGAAGGGCAATTTTTAGGGCTTTTGTGAATGTGTGTTTAACCCTAACATAGATTTAACTAGATTATCATCAAATCATCATCACCATCATCATATGCTACATCATCTTCTTTATCCTCCATGACTAGGGCTTGGATCTTTTTGGGAAAAATGTGGGATTTGCTTTGATTCGGCTCAATCCAACGCTTATTCTTCAAGGATCTAGCTTCTCTAAGTTGGGAATATTATTACTAAAACCCTTTTTTAAATGATTAATTATTGCATTATAGTTTTTATCTCAAATTTAGGGGATTTCCTTAAATACCTAGTTTGTTTGCATTTTACATGGATTGGGTTAGACTAAGCTACGATTAGTGGTCAATATGAATGGCTTATCATTCTCGTTGCATGATTTAAAATGTAGACTTATGTTTTGCTTATATATACGAAGAACCCTCCTTGTAGTCCTATGTATGATTTATAAATTTGGGATTTTGGGAATAATGTCTATAGGATGAGTAATTGTGAGTTACGAATGGTGAATTTAGGCTATGGATGATAATTACGTACTAATATGTTATTATTCACGGGTATTAAGCATAACCTCGAGACTTATACCAAAAACTTACTATAGCGGAGTGATACATAATAAAACTTAAGTCTAATACCTTGTGTGGACCGTTATTAGGGCTAGGGTTCAGAACATGACCTTGACTCATTCTAAAAATGTCACAAATGTTGAAATTGGCTAGGTACGGGTTCCCATAGCCAAAATCGTTAGAAGCTAGAGTGTTGTAAGCTTATCGGTTAGGTGAGAAACATAAAAACCCATATTCGGTTTGATGTAATAATATGAGGACTTCGATAGAACACACTCGACTTTAGTATTATACACATGTTACGAAATTATGATACAATAGTTGATCATAGAACATGAATAACAACCTCATGGTGAGGTTATGAATGAGAAACTATAACGACAGCTTTAGTAACATTAAATGAGTGCTATAAAAATACTAAACAAAGGATACGTAATTGTAGGTTGTATATGAATATATATCCCATTTGTATAACGAGTTGTATGGGTTTGTTATATATATATAAATAATGATGATGTATGAGACTAGGATTTCTTTATCAATATTATCCATCTTGATACCCTATTATTACTCGATTGTTAGGCGAACTACATGATCATTGTGATATGTTCATTGTATGATTCATTTTTTATGTGACATATAATGGTTAGATTTGCGTAGTCCATGATCGGTCCCATATTTGGTCTTTAAAGATTGGGGCCGGAAGTTGAGACACAGTCTTCTAAGTGTAAGACCAGAAATCATGCACGAAAACTAACATGAGACCCTACTGTAGCGTGGGTGAAATGCCACAAAATATAAACCTGATGACGCTTCGGCGATTGGGAGTATTATTATGACAGTCGAGGTTGTGATTCCCGTTGTGATACATGTCTCGGATAACATGGTCGGTTATTAGAAATGAGAGACTACGTCTCGAACAATATTTGGTACACCACCCGGAGATGGTGATGGTGATGGTGATCTTGGATCATATTATTATACTATGTCTTGCATTGTTTTGTATGAATTGTCCATGTAATATATATTGCGAATAATGCGAGAATGAATGTATATATATATATATATTTAGGGATCATGATACACTTAGGGAATTATTTGACCATCCAAAATAAATTAATATATAAAGTGAAAAGTTTTAATAACCATCGATATATAGACATAGCATCTGGACACGAAAATGCATGTAATCATGAGATTATTTTGCAGGTTAATATTGAGTGTAAGATATTAATAATGTTAGTGGTAAGCATAGCATACGAATAACTAGACGAGTGAAATATCTTAATGTAATGCTTAAGTTAGATGGTCTAGCAATAACACTTAGCAACCAGCCAAGTACGAAATTTATAATGAACTATAAGCAAAGAGAAAATATTTAATGATTGGCCTATAGTTGTCAACTCTCGGCATAAGTACAGGATTCTTGAAGCTTAGTATCGATTCCCACCATAAGACAATTCACCGTAGCATGACGAGCCATAGAAAGCTAGAAATTTATTAAGTTACTTCTTTGATGCCTTCCTTGGAAAGGCGTAAACCTATAGAAATAGTTCATACCTCAGAATATGTGAGGACGAGATCGAATATAGCTTTCAATGACTAGGACGGGAATCCTAGCGGGGTTCAGCATGCATATGTGTGTGTGGACTGCATTGCACAATATTATTTGTAAATGATCCTAGTAAAGTGAAGTAATTCATTTCTATAAAACTTGCACGTGCCTATGATTTCTATATGTAGTTTTTTATACAAAATCCTATATAGTTCGCACTGAACCCGAATTTGACTCATCCAATTTTCTAACAATTTTGCATGATAGGCTTCGGGGTTGGAGTGCAGTGTATCGTCTAGAGGCCTCTAATGTCCATAGAACTTTTCGGTCCTTAGATTAAGGACCATGTTATATAATCTTTTGCTTTGTATAACTCCTTGTGTAATATATGGACTTTGGTTTTGTTGTATAAATGATGTTTTTAAGCATATAAGTGCATAAAGGTTTTTATATGTGGAGTGAATTTTTAATTGTTGCTGATTGTGATTAAATTTGTATGAAAATGAATTTAAACCTTATAGGTTGGTTTTCTACTTAAACGAACTTCACATGCCAAAATTTTCTAAAATGAGATTTTCTATGGTTCGTGCATTATATAAGAAAAGTTTTTAAAAGTTGTGATTTTGCATATTTAAATCCATTGTCACACATGGCATCCGTGACTAATCGGGTCCCGAAAGTGAAAATCTCGTGACGGGATTTGGGGCGTCACAAGTTGGTATCAGAGGCATAGGTTTGGTTTTCTTTATGGGGTTCTTGGGTAAGTGTGCATTTTGGACAAGCATTTTGGGTATATCTTGATTGAGTCTCCTGTCTTTCCGCATTAAAGATCGTTCGATTGTGTAATATACCGCCGTCTCATAATTATTATGCATCCATTTCTCTAAAGATATTTTATTTTAGCGATATAAGTGTTGCATTTTCTTTTACCGTGAGATTAGTGTTAGTACCAACTCCACTTTGGGAATAGTGGAGAAGGTGGATTGATGTTTAAACCGACAAGTTCGAGGTCCTCTCTTTTGATCTTTGTACCACTGGCGCGGACCGTGAATCTCTGGTCTATATTTGTTCCATTAGTAGGGCATCCGAGCATAGGGAGAGATGTCGTCCTTATAAAATGAGTGAAACCAAGTAGCGGGGAGCCATTGGTCAAGTGTATTCGCCGAGAGCCAAGCGTGGGAACGGATGACATTCCTCAATCCATAGTCATTACCGTAGTTATCGTTCTAGACGATATGAGAGTTATATAGTCAGAGTAGCGCAGCGGAAGCATAGTGGTGTAATTGGTCTAGTTATTAGCGGGTTATCACGTGAGTGTACCTTTGGTTAGCATTTGCTTGGGGAAGAGGTATCCCGCTCTTGTTTCTTCCTACCTATGTTGATTGCTTTCATGAATTGTTAGTTGATGGTTCAAATTGTGATTCATGTTGTTTTCTTTAAATCCTTTGCCTTTCTTAAAAAATGTCATTTCATGTTTAGGATGAGTTTTGCTACCAAGTTAGCAATGGGTGACTGTTGAGTTATATTTTAGTCAGCCGCCTGATTAACGAATGACTAATGTATAAATCAATGGTCTTTTGCCGCCAACGGAAAATTAAATGTGGCTTACTAATGTTATTGGCCAATCCCATTCCTCGTATTCACCTAATATGCTTCTTTGATTCCAATGGGTGAATCTTGAATTTGGTAATCTTTGAATTTTGGGAGATTCCATCTAATTTGATTGCTTTTGTTTTTTCAAGTATCAATATGTTTGGATTTGTAAGGAATTAGATTATAAGATGTATTTCTACTGATCGTCTAAAAACAGCATTTTGCATTCCTGGATTTCACTACCAATGGACAATAATGCCCTTTGGATTGAAGAATGCTCCATCTGTTTTCCAAAAAACCATGATGTCTATCTTTGAACCTATCGCAGCAAATGCATTAATCTACATTGATGACATTTTGCTCTTTAGCCAGAATGAAGCAGAACACCTTAAGCTCCTTCACCATTTCCATCACATAGTTCTTTCCAATGGAATTATGCTCTCTGAAAAGAATATGGTTATTGGTACAACAGAAATTGAGTTCCTTGGAATGATGATCAAGAATGGAAAGTTCCAGCTCCAACCGCACATTTCTAAGGATTTGCAGAAATTCCCAGACAAGTTAACAAGTAAAACTCAAATCCAACAATTCCTTGGTTTGGTGAATTATATGTCTCAATTTATCCAGAAGGTTGCCACATACACTGCTCCTCTTTCAGCTCTCTTAAAGAAATCACCACCACCATGGTCAAAAGTTCAAACCACCGCAGTCAAAAAGTTGAAAGAGCTCACTTCCCAGTTACCAGATCTACAGATCCCTTCAGATGGTCAACGAATTTTGCAAACTGATGCAAGCAATGAATTTTGGGCAGCAATCTTATTGGAAGAAAAGAATGGTACTAGAACTCCTTGTGGATACAAGTCAGGAAAATTCAAGCAGGGTGAATTGCACTATCACTCAACTTTCAAGGAAACTCTAGCAGTCAAAAGAGGAATTGAAAAATTCCAATTTCATCTTATTGGTCACCACATTAAGATTGAAATGGATATGTCTTCATTTCCAACCATGATCCAATTCAAGAACAAGCAAATCCCAAATTCTCAATTGATAAGATGGTTAGAATGGTTCTCTCAATAGGATTATGAAGTCAAACATATTCAAGGAAAAAACAATGTTATTGCTGACTTTTTTTCTCGACAAGGCGCAACTGAGCAAATAAAATTCTCATCCCACATCGCTCCATTCATAAAAGAACCCTTTTGCAAGCCCTTTAAATTCAATGACCATAACCCACAAAAAATATCTTGCCTCCCAGTCATATACACCTTGACCCAAGTCATGAATCCTTTTCAAGCCAGTTCATCAAAAGCCAGCTCATCAAAATCTCACCCAGAACCCTCTCACCCCTTTCAATTCTCAGACTTTGAGCAAGCCCTTGATCCCTTGACAGCAATTTCTCTTCTTCCCCCTGAACTACAAGAGCATGTTGTCAATTTTGCCATAAAGCTTAGAGCAAAAGACCTTGTTATCAAGTATTTAGAAATATTGCTTGAAAAGCATGGCCTTTGTTTTCGTGGCCTTCGTCTTCACCCCACCTATCCGTTTTGTTCTCTCTTCCATGTTCATTACTGCTACAGAGTTCCAAAAATAGCCCTTGTCTTCCTTTAGTACCTTACAGAGGTCTACCATGTTGGGTTTATTTTCAAAGCTCCTGATTTACTCCTATACTTACAGATTGCTACTTCAGACCCAGAAACTCAAAATGCCCATGCAATTTTATATGGAGTTCCAAGCTCATATAACTTTGTACTATTTCTAAAATGGTTCAAATATGTTGAACAATGGAAAGATGCCCTCAAAACACATCATCACACCTATTGTTTGATCCACTTTCATAAACCTCGCAGAATCCCTCATTCAGATGGTTCAAATGCCACCATAGAAGCATGGTTCACAGAAAATCTTTCTAAAACAATAAAAGAACCATACAATTTGAACTATGTTACTTTTCATAAGAATATATGTGCTTTAAACAAGGTTGATTATGATTCTGTTCCTGATTATGTTAAATTTGATCCCGACCCTTGGCAAAAAGCACCATGGGAAATATGTGGACGATTGTTTAACAGGCTTTATTCATATGCAATATCCCATCGCTTTTTGGATTTTGGTGAATTAAGCTCTGATTCAGAAGCATTTGTTGGAATAGAATCTGATACTGATGATGATGATGATCCTAATGCTAGAAATTTTGGTGAAGAACTTGCAGAGCTAGCAAACACCAGCAATGAAGAAGATGAACCATACTCTCCAATTGATGGCTCGTACTCTCCAGATACCCCAATCTATGGTCATGACTATTATGACCTTGATTTTGATGGAAACGAGACAGACTGAGGTCACCCATGATGTCACCTTCCAAGATAATCACATGTGAAGAATCTACTTTCGGCGCATTGTATTATTGTGTGCTTTTGCTTTATGTCATGTTTCTCTTTTCTTTTGTAAAAACAGTTGGAATCTTTAGACTTTTGCTTTTGTATGTCGGGACAGCTGTTCCCTTTGGTTTGTCTTGTTGCTCAACCCTTCCCCTATAAAAGGAGCGAGCTTTCTCTTTGTTTAGCAGGAGGAGTGGATTGTTTTAAGTTTTAAGTTCTTAAGCCTTATGAGTGTCTCTTTAAGTGTAATCTTCTCTCTTGAGATTTCTATCTCTTGAGATTTTCATCTTCAATGAAAGTTTGATAAGGATGCCTATCCTATTTTATATGTATTACATTCTCCCATACTTAGCTTTGTTTATACTTAATTTTTATGAAATTCCTTTATGATTTTATTTTTATCATTGTTGTCTTGTTAGAGTGTGTCTCTTCCCTTGGTATTGCATAGCCCCTTCACTACGAATAACCCCCCCCCCCATATTTATAATAATAATAATAATAATAATAATAATAATAATAATAATAATAGTGGTGGTGGGGGTGGGGGTGGTGATAGTGGCATTTTTGAAAATATATGGTTCATTTTTCTTAATCTTGGATAAACAATACCACACCCCCCATCCGGTATTAAATTATACCATAAAGAATGGTATTAAGTTAGTCCCGGTATCAGTAATCCCAGCACATTTGTGCAAACCAAACAAGGTATTATAAAAAAAATGGTATTAATAATCTCATCCCACTTTTTAATACTCGAATCAAACGAGGCCTTAGGGAACTGTTTGTCCGTATATACTTTTTATACAAAAACCTATATAGTTCCTATTGAGCCCGGATTTGGCTCATCCCATTTTTTAACAGTCTTACATGATAGGCTTCGGGGTTGGAGTGCGGTATATCGTCTAGAGGCCTCTGATGTCAATAGAACTTTTCGGCCCTTAGATTAATGATCATGTTGTATAATCTTTTGCTTTGTATAACTCTCTGTACAATATATGGACTTTGGTTTTGTTGTAAACACGATGTTTTTAAGCGTACAAGTGCATAAAGGTTTTCATATGTGGAGTGAATTTCTAATTGTTGTTGGTTATGATTAAATTTGTATGAAAATGATTTTAAACCTTATAGGTTGGTTTGCTACTTAAACGAACACCACATGCAAAAATTTTCTAAAACGAGATTTTATATGGTTCATGCTTTATATAAGAAAACTTTTAAAAGTTGTGATTTTGCATATTCAAACCCGCCGTCGTGCATGGCATCCGTGACTAATTAAGTCCTGAAGGTGAAAATCTTGTAATGGGATTCTGGGCGTCACATTATAACTGCAATGCCGCAGGGTGGGTCAACTTCAAGTTACAAGTTCGGGTTATGCATATTAAAAACAAGCTGATGCAGTTGTTGTTCAAAACAAAAAATGCTCGAGTTCTTTCTAACATAGTGTTAATAATGAATTTTGTTATAAATATCTAATGGCCTACGATATCTCATTAATAAATCGGATTGGGGACTGGTTTTTCTCAACTTAACACAAGTTCAACTGTTCAAGTCAGTTGTTCTATAAGCACGTGCATATCTTATATATTATAAAAGTCCAACATTTATACTTAAAAAAAAAGGCCAACTTACTTTTTAGCGAAGAAGATTTTAATTTTATATTTTACGTTAAGTTAACGTTTGCCCTAAAGGCATATGTTATACACTTATAAATAGAAAAAATTAAATTATAATATGCATATGTTATACACATATTCTTAGGTAAAGTGTTATTTTTTTAGTTCATAGTATGGTTAACATGTGCACAAGTTATCATTTTTCTTATATGTGTATGCCCTAACCAAAATTTATATTTGTACTATTCTTGAGCCCCATTTTCGTTGGACTCTCAAAACTTCCATACTAACCCTATTAACAATTTATTAAGTCAAATTTAGTATTTTTTTAAACAAAATTAAAGTTAAAAGTAGACTGTTAATTATAATTAAATGCTTAAATCCCAACCCTACTCTAAACAAATGAATAACTAATTCAACACACTTGGGATCAAGTATGGTTTAGTGACTCGATACAACATGGATCGACTCTTCTAAGTGTTTGGATTGGGCCAAGATTCAAGATCCATTTAGTAGCCTCAAAGCAATTTTTTTGAATATTAGTCAAAAACTAAAAATATAATCTCACGTAGAATAAGCCCAAAAGTAAGACAAAACGCGATAAAAATGATATCAAATTATTAATAAAGTTGCCAATAGTCTTGTAGTCTACTGGCATCATCTATATTCGTGCAATAGAAAGATCCCATGTTCAACTCATGTGGACTTCATTGTTGAACTCTTTGTTGTTCCACCCTTAATGTGATGGTTATATGTCCACTTATTATGGTAGTGAACTCTTTGCAATGCATAAGTTTCTCTATTACCACTTGCCAGAATTCAAATATCCGACAACATGAATATGTTATATATTATATTTTCGGGAAATAGTTATTGGCAAAACAATAGTTCCTTACCACAGTAAGTCACCTCATATTTAATAATTTTAAAATAAGATGAAATTATTTTACCAAGAAACTATTGCAAACAATAGTTGGTTAGTGGAAGTACGTATGTAACCTTTTTGTTTTTTAAACAATATTTTGGTAACTGGGCTAACTTATGCGTAGTAAACTAAGTCCCTCAAGAGGCCTAGTTAAAGGTAGACCATTTATGTTAAAATTAAAGAATTAGCAAGATATTACTTGTGGCCTCTCTCAAAGATTACATTATTCATTGATTTTCGTAATATCATATTAAATTTGTCCAATTGAACAAATTATTTTAGTTTTATCTTGGGTGATTTTATTTTCACCCCCATATACTTGGTTTCACTCCCACCCTTCATTCGGTCCTTGAGCACTGAGTAAGGGATTGTTATTTGATTCTTAAATGTTGAGTATAAATCTAATTATGCGTTACTCGACCCCTAAATACTGAGTAATAAGCTTATAATTGACCATCAAGAACTAAATAACGTCTCCTTATTCAGTACTCAAGGATCAAATGAGAAATGAGAGATGATAGTGAAATTAAGTATTATTGGGGGTGAAAATATAATAACCCTTTATTATTGGTAATCAATCTCCATTCTAACATATTTAGCTATTGGATTGTAACTTCAATTTTTTTTTCTACACTTGTAAATGGCCCTTGGCCCAATATTTGACTTAAGTAGGCCCTCAACCTTCACCCTTAATCATCTAAATCCGGGCCAGACCGCGTTAACACTTAGTCACAAGTTCTTATGGCCCACTTTTGTATCTTCATTTACGTGGTGTTTGTTTCATCTTTTTATGGAAAAAGTGAAAACTTATAAAAATATTATTTGCTTTCTTACTTTTAGTGTTGGATTATATTAAAATTAAACATTCACGTTAAAAGACAAATCTTGTGTTGAATGATAATTTTAAGTTTAATGAACTTTTTCTCCAATGATGCCCTAATTCTTTTAATCCATTAGGTATTGATATATATCATAATAACAAAGTAAAATTACAAAATGCCATGCAATAACCATTTAAAACCAAATAAAATCAAACACATTTATGTGGTTTAACTCGACATTAAGCGTACATAGTTCAATATTTACTGTTCAATATTTAATGGCTAACGAAACAAATGGCTTAGGGCCTGTTTGATTGAGATTCTAAATTGAGTTTTTGAGTTGAATTTTTGGAAAGTGTAAAAATACGTTGAAAAGTGAATTTGGTTTTTGTTGGAGTTTTTTCAACCAATTCAAAAAAACTCAAAAAATAGTCACAATTGATCTTATTTTATAAATCTCGATGAGTATGTTTCAAAAATATATATTTTTTTTTATCTAATTCCAATTTTTAGATTTAAAGTTATGGTGTTTTAAAAATTTTATGAGAAAGAAAGTAAAGTGAAGTAAATTTTGGAAACCGTGAAGTAAAATTGATTTTTTCGTAGAAAACTAAAAGCATAGTTTTTTAGAAACTTTTTTCTTGGAAAAAAAAATAGGTTGGATGCCGAATATCTAACCTCTACTCTTGTATTTTCTTGTAACCTAAGACAACTCGAGACAAGAAATAAGGACACAAAAACGAATGATACAATACTATTATAAATGATTATGGTTGTGGGTGAAAGCAGATTCTTGTCTGGTAGGTTAGAAAGATATGTTTGATTTAGTAATAGTAGAAATAGAGAGACTATTCGTTTGGTAGGTTAAAAATATATGTTTGATTTTTCTGAGATTATGATCGGATCGTGTTTGGTTGGCATAGAGTTAAATAAAGTGTAAGTGTGTTTTTAATATAAATATATATTTTTTTATATAAAAATTAAATATTTTATGACTATTTGATTGGGATAAAAAATAATTTGTACTTTGTTTTATTTTTTGTGCCATGAATTAAATTCCAAGGGGGAGGAGGTGGTTTACATGAAATGGAAAATCTTGTGAACTTGAAAATAGTCTTTAATTTCATATACAACGTGAATTGAAGATACTTTTACATATTTTTTTGGCAATCAGATTCTAATAACAATGTTTACACGTGCCTAACTATTTTTTTTTTTTTTTGATAGTTTTAAGTGGAAATAATATCTGACATATTAAATATGACTATCACATATTATTTTAAAGAATCTTATCACAATTTATTATAACTAATGAATTAATATATGTCAATTTTTTATGTCATATATTTATATTAATGTAAAAGCACTATTTTTTTTCCTTCTTTCAAATTTTAAGTGAACTCTTTGACCAGGATTAATCTGAAAGAAGACATGTCTACGAAGTTTCCTATCACTAAACTTCGTTATTAAAAACCCACAGTCAACCTTCCCAGCTTAAGGGGAAAAAAATCATTATTATCATTAATTTCTTTTAAAGAAAATAGTATAAGTTGTTGAATTGTGTGTCTTAATAACTAATCACAATAAAATATTCCCATTTCGGTTTTATTTTACACCTTTATATGGGAAAAAAAATCTAACATAATATGATTCATTGATTATCATCTTAAAAAACTAAATTCAGGCCTGTTTGATTGAGATTTTAAGTTGAGTTTTAAGGAAGTACGAAAGTAGATTGAAAAATGAATTTGATTTTTGTTGAAATTTTTTCAACCAATTCAAAAAATAGTCACAATGAATCTTATTTTATAAATCTCGATGAGTAGGTTTCAAATATATTTTTTTTATCTACTTCCAATTTTTGAATTTATAGTTAATGATGTTTTAAAAATTTTATGAGAGAAAAAATATTGTAAAGTGAATTTTGAAAAGTATAAAGTAAAGTTGACTTTTTGGTTTAAAAATAAACCAAACAGGGGGAGACATTAATTTAAAAATAAAAAATAAAATTATTAATGTAAGAAACGAGATAGTACTAAATATAACATTATAACTTAGAGATGCTCGACATTACAAGGACACTAAATTTTTTGATCTAATACATGAAGAGTTTATTTTACAATTTGCTTTAATCACGAGCATATTTTACGATGGGTATTCGTTATAAGGACACGTAATTTTCTTTAATGACCAATTATATATATATTTGTTAAATGTTTTTCTTTCCTTCTCACCCATTGTGATTAGGCCGGTTAATCGAGTTATATGAGTCGTGCTTGATATTGTTCAAACTCGGCCCAAATTATTTTGAACATACTCAAGTCAGAATTCTACCTAAATAAAATACACCTTTTATGTACAACCCGACCCATATTTTACTACGGGTTTTGGGCCCAAGTTTAGTCCATCGTGTATAAATAAGGAGGATTAATTTATAAATAGGTTTGAGACCTTTTTTTCCGGTACTAAAACAACCAGTACTTAAATAAATCTATATTATCCATAATCAAGATAACAAGAAATAGTCATTATTAACGCACCACCAAAACTCACAAAATTTTCTTCTATTATAACAGAAATAAAAACAGACACTAGTACTGCTAATTAAGCTTTACAAATATAATATTAGGATTACCTAGGCGAACATATTTAAGTTGGGCTGGGCCTATTATTGGCCGAGTTCTTGATGTCCAAGCATGGCCAAAAAATTAATTCAGATCGTAATTTTGTCCACACTCGACTTGACTTAAACTCAATTAAAACTTGACCTAAAATTAAACGGACCGAATGAACGAGTTTTTGACTTACTCGACTCAATTGACAAGCCTAATTGTGACCGTTGGACCTCTCCAACCACGTGCTCCACCTAAAACTTTCTTTTAAAAAAAAATCACCCCTATATACTTTGTAAATTTAATTTATTGCCCCTTTTATATTTAGCAACAAGTATGTCTCGTATAATTTGAGTATTGTAAAATAATAATTTAATACACGAAAATTACAAGTTACATGCAAACATTAGTACACAAACAGAATTAGCCTTGTTATAATGGAAGACCCACGAATTATATATACAAACGGGTGTTTAATTACTAGTCAAATAATTGGCACATCATTTTATAATAAAATTCTTTATCTTTTATTATCTATTATTTTATTTCAAACTTCTTTCAAAAATGTATTTTAGACCTTTTTTTATGTCAAATTTATCCTATAATAAACTGTATGCAAGATTTCCCTCCAAATTTTATTTTCATTCAAACTTTTTACACTTTTACATTTCAAACGTCGGCCTCATGTTTTTATAGATTTTCATAAATACTGTCATCAGACTTTCGAGTTTTTCATTTTAGTCTCTTTATCATTTAAATATTAAAAATTACTAAAAAATTTCTTCTAGATGCCCACTATATATAGTTCAAATCGTATGAATAAATCCAATGCCTACTTAATCTCTATTTGCATGGTATGTATTTATCTAATTCTTATAAGGGTGCTCCACCGGAAAATAGATTTTGAATCTGCTACTGTTTAGTGGCACCGACCCTCATTTTCAATTTAGAAGGTTGTAGGTGTTAAAATATTATTATTACTTTAATTGTATTTCCTTAATTTGCTTCTTGTAATTTTGCATTCCTTTTCTTTATTATTTTCTTTTGTATATTTCCATAGTTTAGGGCATTCCTTTTCTTTATTGGTTCTGTAATTATATATAGGGGTCTTCCCCTTGTAATAGAACATACAACATTATTCAATATACACTTTTCTCTTTCTCTTACTCTAGATTTAACATGGTATCAGACGAACGGTTCTAAGTCATCTTCCTTTGTCAACCGTCCGTAACCTCCTGCCATTCCACAGCCGACCCACTGCCCCTTTTAAACCCATCCCAATCACCACATCTTGCCAAAGCCTTCCTAACATATTTAAATCCTCTTCTCTCACTTGAAAATCACTAAAACCACTGCCAAATCCTCGTATCTCACCAACTGCCTTCGTCTTGAAGAGACGAGTTCAACATCGTAAAAATCGTCCCCAAATACCTACGGACGCGCCCTCACGCGCCAGCGAGTGAGATCCAACATGTTCCGCCAAGCTCACGCGCAGGTATCATGCGCAATCGCCACTCTTTGCATGCTCCCACGCGCGCGTGACAGACAGTGCCTACGCGCACACGCTCCTCACACGCGCCGTTAGTTTCAACGAAGATTTTCTAACGTCGTTAACTCTCTGTTCAAAAAAAAAACCAACCCTTGTTCCCAAGGTTTTCCAACGTTCCGGACTCAACCGCAGCCTCCATTTTTGCCAATTCCATCTCTAAAATACTGATTTCAAGTTCCATCTCTGTTAATTCTCCATTTTTTTTTATTTTTGTTTCACCATGTCTTCCAACTCTAAAATTCCTATTACCATTAAACTTGATGGGAACAATTATAATTGTTGACCTAAGGCCTTAATCTTATTTTGATAATAACAATCAATCAATCATGTGTAATTTAACATGTTTCTTGATATAAGTATATAGTTCATTTACTTGGAAAATTCAAGAAAAATATGACAAGGATCAATCTTTCACTATTCGATCATTGGACAAGACAAGGAAGATCAACTCTCGTAATACAAATCATGAAGCACAAATGATCAAAATACTATATGAAAAGCTTCAAGGAAAAAGCTTCAAATGAAGATCAATCCGAAGAAACAAATCAAAGAATTCGAAGAGTCGTTAATTCAATGATTGAGTGAGTGCTTAAGATTTATATAAAGTTACTTTATTGATCAAATCCTTATAGCTCAAATGTATTCATGCATATTTTAAAGATTGATTCAAACAAGCTTGAAATTGAATTTATTTGAAAAACATCATTTTACAAAGACCGAGTTTCAAAATAAATTCATATTAATTTTAAATGATCATATTTTAAGCTCTAATAAAAATAGGTATCTTAAAAACATATCTTTGAGGTTAAAAATTCATTAGAATTTTATTTGGAACTAAATTGTTAAATTGCAAATATATTTTTATTTTACATTTAAAATTCGCTCAATTTTTGCACAGTTTTGATCTAACGGTAAGATGGAGGCTTCCTAGACTCCGATCATTTTGAAATTTTTACAGTAGTTAGACAACACCTCTTAGAAAGTTTGACTAAAATTTGAGCATGATCCAACGGTCAAATTGGGAGAAATTATCAAAACAAATTTGAATTTTTTATCAAAACTAGCTGTTGAAAAGTTTGAAAATGTATAACTTTGACCCAAAACCTTTCTTAATCATCCCCAACGGCCATATGATTTTGCAATATATATATATGATGTCTTAGACATGTTTTAATACACCTTGAATCATTCTAATACTCTATTATTCATATATTCAAATATAGAAAGATTCAAGAACACATTTTGATCAATTTTTCATATTTTGAGTTATATATTTTTGATCAATCTTGATAACTCTAGTGTAAGCTTCATTTGTAATCTTCAAATACATTTGAGAGTTATTGTATTGGTGTGTATCACCACTAATAATTCATTCTTCATTTCAAAAGAGAGTTTGTCTCTTTGGAGATGAAGAGAGCATATCTTGTGAGAAGTATAGTGTGTATAACTACATTGTGAGAGTTATTGTAATCTTGATAACTCTAGTGTAAGCTTCATTTGTAATCTTCAAATACATTTGAGAGTTATTGTATTGGTGTGTATCACCACGAATAATTCATTCTTCATTTCAAAAGAGAGTTTGTCTCTTTGGAGAGGAAGAGAGCATATCTTGTGAGAAGTGTAGTGTGTATAACTACATTGTGAGTGTTACGTGCATAACAACATTTGTATTGAGGTTTGATCTTCACCCAAAGAAGATTGAATAGTGAAAGTTCTCGGAGAACTAACCGAGCGCGGACGTATGGTTTAGGAAACCAAACCGTGAGGACAAAAAGTCTTGAGCTTCAAATTGGTTTGATCTTTCTAAACTCAAACTCTCTTTTTATTGCTATATTATTGATTGTATTTTTGAGATTGATTATTTGCTTGTGTTGGGATTAATCACTTAAAATTTATTATTTTCTTGATATTGTTGCTTAGCTAAGTTGCTTTGCTTTAATATTTTAAAAACGTTTTAACTCCGCATTAAGTTTTTAAAACCCTATTCACCCCCCTCTAGAGTTATTTTTCGACCAACAATTGGTATTAGAGCTTGTACTCTTATTTTGATTTAACAATCTTAGAGTTTACGATCATGTCTATATATCAAGGAACCGGTTTTTTCGAAAGTCTCTCCACCCATGGACCAACTGTATTTGATGGTAAAAATTATAACTATTGAAAAAGTAGAATGAGTATATTTTTGCAATCTAGTGATTTTAAACAATAGAGAGTTATACTTGAATGACCCTATGAAATTACCAAAAGAGATGATAGTAGAAAAATTATTCCGAAGAAAATGTCTGAGTATGATGAAAATGATATTAAGAAAATTCAATATAATGCTAGAGCCTTAAATACTTTAAATTGTGAATTAAGCATGGATGAATATAACAAAATTTCTAGTTGCAAAACAGCCAAAGAAATTTGGGATAAACTTGAGGTTACCTACGAAGGAACCACTGAAGTTAAAGACAATAACATAAATATGATTGTTTATGATTATGAATTATTTAAAATGGAGTCTAATGAATATCTTGTTTCCATGTATAGTAGATTTTCTATTATTACTAATGATTTGGATCTTCTTGAAAAAATTTATTCTAATGAAGATAAGATAAAAAAAATCTTAGGATTCTTCCAAAGAAGTGACGGCAATTCAAGAAGCAAAGAATCTCAAAACACTCAGCATGGATGAGCTTTTAGGATCTCTAAAAACTTATGAGAATGAACTTCAAAGAGAAGAAGAAGAGGATACAAAATCAAAGAAAATTTTAGCTCTCAAAACTATCCAACATGAAAATAATAATGTATCAATGGATGGTGATGAAGATATGGCGCGTTTATCTAGAAAATTTATAAAATTTCTAGCTAAGAAGAAAAATTCTCAAGGAAATGATAACAAATATCCATCATCCTCTAGGAGAAACAATGATCAATCAAATCAACAAAGAGGAGAAAATGAAGAAATAAAAAAGTGCTATCATTGCCATGAACCCGGTCCTATCAAGCCAAATTGTCCAGTTAGAAAGAAGGAGAAAAGGGATAAACGAGATAAAGTATTGAAACAAGTGAAGCATGCACTAAAAGGAACATGGAATGATTCTGAAAAAGTAGAATCAGATACCGATTCTAGCGATGAAGAAAAGGCTAACCTTTGTCTTATGGCAAATGAAGATGAGGTAAACTCTAACTATAGCTCATTTAGTGATAATTTTGATGATAATGAAAGTGTGCATAATGAATCTAATGAACTATATACCATGTTTGAAGAATTACATATTAAATTTGAAATTCTCTCAAAAAGATATGCAAATCTCAAGAAAGAAAATTCCATTACTTCTACCAAATGTGAAACTTTAGAAAAGGAAAACATTGATTTTAAAAAGGAAATCAATTATTTGAAAAAGGGAAAAGAAAAGGAGATTTCAAACTTACTTGCACTAGAAAATGAGGATTTGAAAGAAAAAGTAAAGGATTTAACTAATAGTCTAGCCAAGTTCACAAATGGAAAAGATAACTTGGATAAACTATTGGGAGTACAAAGGTGTGTCTTTGATAAAGCCGGTTTGGGTTACAACCAAATCCATAACCAAAAGGATTACAAAAATTTCTTCAAAACATACACACCGCATAATCCCACTAATCTTTGTTCATTTTGTGGAAGAAACACTCATAATGCACATTCTTGTTATTACAAAGAAAAGAATTTTGCTAAGAACAAACTTGCTTGGATTCCTAAAGGAACCACTATTTACGCTAACCCCAAAGGACTCAACTTATTTTGGGTACCAAAAGAGAAGTTGCTTAAGATTTTGGTGTAAGTTTGCATGAGAGCAAAAGTTAGCAAAATAAAATGGTTATTGGATAGTGGATGCTCGAAATACATGACGGGAGAAAAGAGAAATTTCTTGAATCTCACTCCTAAACAAGAAGGCAGCGTCACATTTGGAGATTACGCCAAAGGTAAAATTATTGATATGGGTAAAGTTTGTAAGAAATCTTCTTATATTGATAATGTTCTACTTGTTGACGGTTTAAAACATAACTTTCTTAGTATTAGTCAATTATGTGATAAAGGTTATGAAATTATTTTTAAATCCGAATGTTGCATTGTTAAAAATATTAGAGATAATTCTATCTTATTTGTTGCTTATAGATCTAATAATGTATATACTCTTGAACTTGATGATTTGTCTCAACAAGATGTTAAATGTTTATTCATTTTAAATGATGCTTCTTGGTTATGGTATAGAAAATTAGGTCATGCTAATATGAATTTAATTCACAAATTATCTAAAAAAGAATTAGTTAAAGGATTACCCAAAACTAAATTTGTTAAAGATAAATTTTGTGATGTTTGTCAAGTTGATAAAAAAAAAAACCACAAGTCTTCATTTTGCATGTTAATGTAAACTAACAATAATTTTGCAGTCTAAAAATCATTATCTGTTATTCAAAGAAAAGAAGGAAAAAGAATCTGAAGTTCATCAGCATCAAAATTTAAAACAGCATTAAGACTAGAAGAAGAATAATCAACAAAATTATGCTCCATATCTAATGGAGCTGTCCAATCAGGACTCATTGGTTCGGCAACCTTTGCAACAATACTACTTTAAGAAAATTGTGATGAATAACCTTCCAAAGCAGCTTGGTAATCTGACAGAGTCAGATATGCCGGCAAACCCACATCAGTTAGAAAATTACTATGGTCTGAAAGATTCCCGATAGTCGGAAGAATTTTAGGTGCACCTTCTTCTGCCGACATGAGGAGCCCTAAAAATCCTCCAGATGAAGGAGATGCCAACAAATTAGCATCAATCGGAAGAACCTCATGTTCTGGAAGATTCTCGGTAGTAGGATTAATATCCGGTGCAACATTTTTCGCAAACGATAGGAGCCCTGAAGAACCTCTAGGAGGAGCAAAAGAAAAGCATGGGTTAATGCTAGAAGACTCTCCTAATTAAGCCTCTAACGCTATCACCCGTGATTGCAAAGCCTCTAACACTGTCACCCCTGATTGTAACTCTTCTACCTTATGTTCAAGAGAAACAATGAGCACAGTACAGCCTTTACTGGGATTCCCAACTATCGCCTTAGCTTAAAAAAGAAATGAATTGAGAGTCTGAAGATATTGATGTTCGGGAATATTTTGCAAAAAACTTGCAACACTCTTTACCTCGAAAACAGTGAAGATTGTGCGATAATCTTGATGACTGATCACATCCAGAAAAATTTGTGCATATTCACACCATGGTTGACATCTCTTGCGTCTATAAGTGCAAGCAGCACAAGAAAAACCTGTACAACGGAAGGTGTTCGGCATACTTGTGATTTACTTTCCGTTCCTCATGGGTACCTCATATAAAAGTTATAAGAAGAAAATGGATCTCGAGGGAGACAATAAGAAAGAGGGGACAAAAGGCATCTAGCACTGAAAGAATCCCGAAAACGAAAAGCTGTCATCTTAAAAAGTCAAAAATACAGCGCCCCCTACATGCATCTAGATTCCACCGCCCTCGCACGGTCTAGATCCCTTTTTGATGTTGACATAGGGGGAGAAAATGTGTGCGGTAAGATTTTTTTTCTGCGATAAGATTTTTCATAACTTTGAATGCTGTGGTAAGATTTTTTATACCGACTTTAAATATTGTGGTAAGATTTTAAATGCTTTAAACTAAATTTAACTGTTTTTCTACATTCATGCTTTTGAAAGTTTTATTTAAAAAAAAAATTTTAAATTTGTTTTTTAAACTATCTCAAATATTTGCAATACTTTTAATTATCATCTTTGCATAAATCGAGGGGGAGCATATTATTCATTTACATTTATATGCTATTTATGCTTGTTATTGTTAATACACATTAATTTATTGTCATCATCAAAAAGGGGGAGATTGTTGACCTAAGGTCTTAATCTTATTTTGATAATAACAATAAATCAATCATATGTAATTTGGGAGCATATTATTCATTTACATTTATATGCTATTTATGCTTCTCAACACACATCAATTTATTGTCATCATCAAAAAGGGGGAGATTGTTGACCTAAAGTCTTAATCTTATTTTGATAATAACAATAAATAAATCATGTGTAATTTAGCATGTTTCTTGATATAAGTATATAGTTCATTTACTTGAAAAATTCAAGAAAAACATGACAAGGATCAATCTTTCACTATTCGATTATTGGACAAGACAAGGAAGATCAAATCTCTCAATACAAATCATGAAGCACAAATGATCAAAAGACTATATGAAAAGCTTCAAGGAAAAAGTTTCAAATGAAAATCAATCCGAAGAAACAAATCAAAGAATTCGAAGAGTCGTTAATTCAGTAATTGAGTGAGTGCTTAAGATTTATGTAAAATTACTTTATTGATCAAATGCCTATAGCTCAAATGTATTCATACATATTTTAAAGATTGATTCAAACAAGCTTGAAATTGAATTTATTTGAAAAACATCATTTTATAAAAACCGAGTTTCAAAATAAATTCATATTAATTTTAAATGATCATATTTTAAGATCTAATAAAAATAAGTATCTTAGAAACATATCTTTGAGGTTCAAAAATCATTAGAATTTTATTTGGAACTAAATTGTTAAATTGCAAATATATTTTTATTTTACATTTAAAATTCGCTCAATTTTTGCACAGTTTTGATCTAACGGTAAGATGGAGGCCTTACCGGACTCCGATCATTTTGAAATTTTTACAGTAGTTAGAAAACACCTCTTAGAAGGTTTGCCTAAAATTTGAGCATGATCCAATGGTCAAATTGGGATAAATTATCAAAACAAATTTGAATTTTTTTGTTAAAACTAGCTGTTGGAAAGTTTGAAAATGTATAACTTTGACCCAAAACCTTTCTTAATCATCCCCAACGTCCATATGGATTTGCAATCTATATATATGATGTCTTAGACATGTTTTAACACACCTTGAATCATTCTAATACTCTATTATTCATATATTCAAATATACAAAGATTTAAGAACACATTTTGATCAATTTTTCATCTTTTGAGTTATATATTTTTTATCAATCTTGATAACTCTATTGTAAACTTCATTTGTAATCTTCAAATAAATTTGAGAGTTATTGTATTGGTGTGTATCACCTCAAATAATTCATTCTTCATTTCAAAAGAGAGTTTGTCTCTTTGTAGAGGAAGATAGCATATTTTGTGAGAAGTGTAGTGTGTATAACTACATTGTGAGTGTTGCGTGCATAACAACATTTGTATTGAGGTTTGATCTTCACCCGAAGAAGATTGAATAGTGGAAGTTCTCGGGGAACTAACCGAGCACGGACGTATGGTTTAAGAAACCAAACCATGAGGACAAAAAGTCTTGAGCTTCAAATTGGTTTGATCTTTCTAAACTCAAGCTCTCTTTTTATTGCTATATTATTGATTGTATTTTTGAGATTGATTATTTGCTTGTCTTGGGATTGATTACTTGAAATTTATTATTTCCTTGATATTGTTGCTTAGTTGAGTTGCTTTACTTAAATATTTTAAAAACGTTTTAACTCCACATTAAGTTTTTAAAACCCTATTCACCCCCCTCTAGGGTTATTTTTCGACCAACAATTGGTATCAGAGGTTGTACTCTTATTTTGATTTAACAATCTTAGAGTTTACGATCATGTCTATATATCAAGGAACCGATTTTTTCGAAGGTCTCTTCACCCATAGACCACCTCTATTTGATGGTAAAAATTATGGCTATTGAAAATGTAGAATGAGTATATTTTTACAATCTAGTGATTTTGAACAATGGAGAGTTATACTTGAAGGACCCTATGAAATTACCAAAAGTGCGAAGTTATTACACCCAAGTGCAGGTGGTGGGTCAAATAATAAATAATCGCTAAGTCCGAAGTCAATCCACGAGGAGGAGGATAGTTCTTTGACTTAGGAAAATTTCTTTCAAAAGGAAGAAGAGAAAAATTATAGAAAAGATGAAATTTGGAGGGAATGAAATGAGAATTAATAACTGAACTAACTAAAGGCAATATAACTAAATAAACCATGCAAATAAAACTAAACCTAAATATAGCGAAACATTACTATACTAATGGAAACTAAATTAATATAAAGAAACCATGGAATAAAGCTAAATTAAATAAATAATAAAAACAGCGTGTTAAATTAATTAAACGCGTGAAAAACTTTAATTAAAATTAAGAATAAAAAGTGTTAGGAGTATCCATAAGTTTCGGACAACACAACGGGCAATTTGATAGACCGGGAATCCTATTCTAATTAATTTTTCTTTCAAAATCAGCCTATTATCCATGAGCTAATTGATCTCATAAACTCATATCTTTCACAACAATTCATACGTGATATGAACTATACGTACCAATATTAATTATGGAATCAATTGGCATTACTTAATTTTACCGAAAATACTTGTTTATTAAAGTGAAGTAGTGCTTGACACTACACAATCTTTTATTAAAAGTGAGTTTAAAAATATTAAATAAAATTCACAATTTAATTCAAATAAGTTAAAACATGATTAAAATTAAATTTGAACTAAAACGGGCGATGAAAATACAAAATTGGCGATTTCGGTATCAAAAAGTAATGATTAAAAATACTACCGAAAATAGCGCACTCTAGTTTAAAATTATAAAGATACAAAACTGATTAATTTAGAAAGTATATACCACTCTCTAAGTCAACTAATTAGGTTTTAGCGCAAAAAATAACGATTCAAACTAGTTTGGTCCTTTTGTCAAATTTTTTTTATTAAATTTATTATAAAAATATGTGATTACCATACTAAGATAATAATTTAATAAAAATCAAATTTATAATGACCTATTAACCAATGAAAAATTAATTAGAATTGAATTCAGATCCGAAAAATTATCGCGTCGGCATACCCGTTCCTTATGGACCCCTAACTAACGAACTAGTTAAACATATCTAATAAATTCATGGACGATAAATTAAATAAACAAAACATCGTATATAAATTTATAAATTAGAATATAAATAAAATCATAAGTATGCAAAATTTATACTAATAATTAACAAAGCAATAAATAAAATTAAGAACCTGAAATTGAAGTACGCGTATAAACCAATAATAAATTCTGAAATTAATCTTCAATAATGTATTAAAATCTTTCGTCTCTAACTCTAAATTAATGCCAAAGAAAAATAATGAAAGCAACACAAACGAAGCTTTAATGTTGTAAAAGAAAAATTAATTAAAGAAAGAAAGAAGAAAAGAATGGAGAGAGAAAAAGAATGAAGAAAAAGAGAAAAAGGGAGAGGGCACGGCTGGCTTTTGTTGTTGGCTGATGTTGCTGCTTGATTGTTGATGGACTTGATGATATATATATATATATATATATATATATATATATGTGAGAAAACCTAATTTAATTAGATGTGCCGGTGGGTCTTAAGCTTGGCTTAATTTGGGGCTTGAAAATTGACCAAAAATATATTTTAGCGCATGGGACTTGAACCCGAGACCATCAGAAAAGAACTTCTCACTCAAACCATCTGAGCTACGATCACATTCAATAATTTCTTGCACCTTCAATTATTTTATTCATTTACGCTAAAACTTGCTCATTCGATGCATTGTTCGTATTTCGACCATAACTTTACGCTTTGAACTCCGATTGACGCAATGTTTTAGTACACGCGTATCTAACTCAGAGATCTATAACTTTTGTATCTAGAATTTTCTTCAAATTCTGCACGGATAAATACCAGAATTGGCTGAAACAGAGGCAATGCGCGCGGTGGATCTCTTCTTCAACTTAAAATTTCCCAAATTGATTCAAATGACTTTTCTTCACTTGGGATGATTTATTGGATTCTCATAATCTCTTATAACCACTCCCTTCATGCTTGAGCTTGGTAATTACTTTCAGTTCACTTCTTGAACTCAATTTAGCTCCGAATTTGATCTACAATGACTAATTTTGGGAGAATTTGCTTCTGAATTCGTTTTTGTTCATTTTTAACTTGTAAAAAGGGTAAAATGCACTAGAAATAAACATATTATCCTATTTCATGATTAAAACTCATTTTTTTAACAATTTAAGATAATTAGAATCAAATTCATGCATATTAAGCCATCTAAATACATATAAAAATGCAATATTTTGGCTTAATCAGACCATTCGACGAGGACAAAATTGGGACAAGCCATAGAGATGGACGCTTATATGTGATAGACAAATTACAGATTCCTTCTCCCAGTAGTTCATCCTTAGCGACATTTACCCATAATCATTTCTCATTTATTTCCTGGCATTCTAGATTAGGTTATGTTTCTTTTTCACGTCTTCAATTTATGGTCAATAAAGGGTTGTTATGACCAGCTACATTAGACAAAGATCCTTCTTGTATTGCTTGTAAACTGGCTAAACAACCAGCTCTTCCTTTTAATAATAGTACTACTGTTTCGAACTCTCCATTTGATCTTGTGCATTCTGATGTCTGGGGTAAAGCCCCGGTTACTTTTATGAGCGGAGCTTTATATTATGTTGTGTTCATTGATGATTACTCCCGTTATACCTGGACTTATTTACTTCGATTCCGATCGAATTTTTTGAAAGTTTACGTTGAATTTGTAACTATGATTAAAACTCAAGTTTTGAAAACCATTAAAGTTTTTTGATCCGACTCTGGAGGTGAATATTTGTCTAAATCCTTTCTTGATTTTCTTAAATCTCAAGGCACTCTTCCTCAACTTTCTTGCCCCGACACCCCTCAACAAAATAGGTTTGCGGAACGTAAACACCGACATTTTATTGAAACAGCTGGCACTTTACTTGTCTCCTCCTCTGTCCTTTCTGTTTTTTAGGGTGAAACCATCTATACATCTGTCTTCTTCATTAATCGTATTCGTTCCGTGGTTACTGGTAGTCTTTCTCCTTTTGAATGCCTCTTTGGTACTAAACCTGATTATTCATATATTCGTATTTTTGGGGCCACCTGTTTTATGCTCCTTCCAAAACGTGAACGCACAAAACTCACACCAAAAATAACTATGTGCGTCTTCTTAGGGTATGGAGTTCAACAAAAGGGCTATCGTTGCTATGATCCCATTGCTAAACGACTTTGTATCTCTCGACATGTCACCTTCTGGGAAAATACCCCATACTACTCTCTGTCTAAGGATTCCGTGTCCTACCCTGAGTCCTCCCTGCCGGTTAATCCTTTCCCTGACTCCTCCACCGCTGAGTCCTCGAATCCTTTTTAATCCACTCCTTTCCTTGTTCTTGATCCAGCTCCATTACCTGCTCCTTCCACTTATTTCATATCTAGATATCCCCCTACTAATAACTCTACGTCCTGTCCTGATTTTATCTCTCCCATCGACGGTTCTGTGACCCGCCCGTTTCATAATCGTCGCCCACCAGCCAAGCTATCAGATTATCATTGTTTTTTCTCTGCCATGCTATTTCTACATGAACCTACCTCCTATCGGACTGTTTCCTCATATCCTAAATGGCAACAGGCTATGGCTGATGAACTTGCTGCTTTTTAACAGACCATACATAAAATCTAACCACTTTACCTGTAGGACAATCTGTTGTTGGGTGTAAATGGATTTACGAAATTAAAACTAAGGCTGATGGCTCTATTAATCGATACAAAGCTCATCTCATTGCAAAGGGCTTTACTCAAGAATATGGCATTGATTATGAGAAAACCTTTGCACCTATTGCTCATATGACTACTGTTCGCACTTTTATTTTGGTTGCCTATGTCCGACAATGGTCCATTCATCAAATGGATGTCAAGTACGCCTTCCTTCCTGGTGATCTCTCTGAAGTGGTTTATATGCAACCTGCTTCCGGTCTTCCTCACTCTACTAGCCAAGTATGTAAATTACAAAGTGCTCTCTATGGCCTCAAACAAGCACCCAGAGTTTGGTTTGAAAAATTCTCTACCACTGTTCTCGCATATGGATTTTCTCAGAGTACTCATGATTCGGCTATGTTCACATCTTCCTCACCACAGGGCATTGTTATTCTTCTAATATATGTTGATGATATGATTATCACTGGGGATGATTTGGATGGTATATGTTGGCTCAAAGCCTATCTATGTTTCTGTTTTGAAATAAAAGATCTTGGTACTCTTCGCTACTTTTTGGGCATAGAGGTTGATCACTCATCTATTGGATACTTCATTTCTCAAGTGAAATATGCTTCTGATATTGTTGACTGTGCTGGACTGACAGACAACAAGATTGTGGACACTCTTCTTAAAATGAATGTCAAATTTTCTCATTCTGATGGCACTCCTCTGGCCATTCATACGTTATACTGACAGCTTGTGGGGAGTCTCAATTACCTTACCATCACCAGACCAGATATTAGTTATGTCGTCCATATTATGAGTTAGTTCATGTTTGCCCGAAGATCTGTTCACTTTGCTGCTGTTCTTCGTATCATCTACTATATAAAAGGGACCATACACAACGGCTTGCATTTCTCTTCTGTCTCTAGTCTTACGCTACAAGGGTACTCTAATTCTGACTAGGTCGGTGATATTACTGATCGGCAATCTACCACTGGCTTTTTCATTTTTCTCGGTGATTCTCTCATTTCGTGGAAAAATAAGAAGTAAGCTGCTGTTGCTCGTTCCAGTGATGAGGCTGAATATTGTGCACTCGCTCATACTACCTCGAAAATTATTTGGCTCCGCTGACTCCTCCAAGATATGGGAATTACCTTGGTGGATCCCACACTCCTCTTTTGTGATAATCGAAGTGCTATTCAAATAGCACACAATGATGTATTTCACGAGCGCACTAAATGTATTAAAGTTGACTGCCACTTTACTCGCCATCATATCTCCCAAGGCCATATTCGGTTGCCACACATCTCTTCCGCTCTCCAACCGGTTGACCTTTTCACAAAATCTCATGTGACTGCTCGCTTTCAATTTCTGGTGTCCAAGCTCCGCATGCTTTCCAAGCCATCTTGAGCTTGAGGGGGGTATTAAAATATTATTATTACCTTAATTGTATTTCCTTAATTTGCTTCCTGTAATTTTGCATTCCTTTTCTTTATTGTTTCCTTTTGTATATTTTCACAGTTTAGGGCCTTCCTTTTCTCTTTTGGTTCTGTAATTATATATAAGGGTCTTCCCTTTGTAATAGAACATAAAACATTATTCAATATACACTTTTCTCTTTCTCTTGCTCTAGATTTATCAGTAGGTTCCATCCTCTTCCTTTTAATTTGTAGTATTTCTAAAGGAAGAATTTTAGATTTTAATTTCAAAATAATTTTTTTAGTAAACATTCTTACCGCCTATATATTTTTACTTATTTATATTTTGTGAGTTTTACCTTGTGAATGTATAATTCACATGATGCACGATGATAATGATATTTGGTAAGTATAATTATGTTCAAACAATAATGGAGGGAGGAGAGAGGGGAATAATAATATAATGAATTTAATTTTATAGAATTACTTGATACTCTGCATGCGGATATCTACGAAAATATCTAAGTTAAAATAGAAAAGATGGGTGGCAATATTGCCAGAACTCAAAACACTCTACCAGAGCAACTTTAGTATTTTAAAGTTAGAACAGACAACACATTAAAAATTGTGCACACACTTCCCCTCCCTTTCCAACTTTACTTTCCCTCTTTCCTCTCTGGCCAATTTTATTTCTCCCTTCCCCAACTTTACTCTTTGCTCATAGTTTCTCTTTCCAATACTCTAGAGCTTTCAAAATATCCTTTCTGCAACAAGAAGAGTCCTTGGATTTTAATTGAAGGTTAATCTTTGCTTATTTACTGTGTGTATACCATTTTATTTTGTGAGATATTATTGGGATTCATAACTGATTTTTTTTTCATGAATGTACTTCTTATTTTTTGTTCTCATATGAAATAAATATAATGACTTAAAATGAGACAAAACTCATTTCAAAGAGTTTATAATTTTTATTTTTTCTATGTTTGCCGTAGTGACTTAAAAATAGTAATATTTTTTATGGCTTGTGTTCCCAAACATATATATAAAATAATAATTTTTTTAACAATAGATTTGTTGTAACCATATGCTTGTATTTCTTTAATTTGGAAGAGCAAGATCATTATTTTTTGAACATTGGAGAGTTGGAGTAGGAAGAAATAATTTGAGACTTTCTGTTTCTTTTGTTGTTCTTTTCTTTCCACATTTTGGAAGTTATACGGGCCCCTCCCATTTTTTTATATAATCACATACAATAATTAACTCATATTTAATTGGATGCAAATTTTGCAAAAAATAAAGATGGCTAATATAAATGAAAGCTCTAGAGTATTAGAAAGAGAAATTATGTGCAGAGAGTAAAGTTGGGAAAGGAAGAAATAAAATTGGCCGGAGAGGAAAGAGGGAAATTAAAGTTGGAAAGGGAGGGAAAAGTGTGTGCTCAATTTTTAATGTGTTCTTGCAACAATGATATATAAGGGTAATTAAAGAATAAAAAAACTAGTAATTGACCATTAGACATTAGTGGTTATTTTGGTCCACTTCAGCTTTAAAGTATTAAAGTTGTTCTGGCAGAGTTTTTTTAGCTCTCGCAATATTGCCACCCAACAAAATATTTAAATAAATTAAAAAGTAGTCAATTGGTAATATATATTTTTTATTTAAACATAGAGCTCCAGAATTCAAACGTTTCCAATTTGCATATTCATAAATAAAGAGAGTGTTGGATTGCCGTATACTTTGGGCCAGCTTTGCTTTATGAAAATCTCTATTAAACTAATTCTTTTTTATAATAGTTAATTAACATTAATAAATGAAGGTCCAATAATATAATTAAAATAAAAATAATAAGTAAAGAGCTTATTTTGACTCTCTATATTTAGAGAGTATCTTTGACTGCTATTTACTTTTTAATAATTTTGTATTAAAAAATAAAAAGTATTCAAAAAATTTATTATTTGTTGCACTGAATCAAATTAAGACATGTGTAAAGATATAAGTATAAATGGAAAACATTGTTACAGCAATTCTTCAAACAAAACTTTATTTAAGAAAATGCTCCCTGTCATGTTTTCAATCACGCTCAACCATTTATACTATATATATATATATAATATTTTGAAACTTCTTTGCTATAAATATTATTTTATTTAAAGGCCAATATATATAATATCCGTTTCAAAATGTAAATAGGATTGGGTGAATAAAAGTGAAATCCACCCACTTGAAACATAGCATGTGATGCCAATATTAATTGTAAAATATTACAAATAAATTATTAACGACAAGATTAGACGTGAACAACATGAACATATTACTAATAGATCGAGTATTGTTTTGTAACTTTTATTTGTGCCGACTTCCTATCACAGGCTTCTTTGTGTGTTATACGTATTATAGCAATTACAGTAAATATTATAAATTGTTAACACATGATACAGTAAAAAGAATTTAATAGGCAAATTTAGGTTGATATGATAAAAAGAGGGCAAACTTAAATTTTACTCATAGTTCTTCTTCACTCGTATGGGTCATACGGCTATTTTAAACTCATATAAAAAAAATCATACCAGTTTGTGACACTCGTATGAGCCATACAAGACCCATACGAGTGAAGCACACTCGTATGGATTCCACTCTATCTCACAAGAACAACAACAAAAAGGGATGGAAATGCTCAAATGAGTGAAGCACACTTGTTGGCTCATACGAGTGTGCCTTACTCTTATGAGGCATTTATTTTTTTTATTTTTATTTTTTTGAGCTTAAAATTGATTTTACTTTACATGTTCGTATGACTATATTTTATATCATACCCACTATATTTAGTCTGAAAACTTAATAACCAATTTGTAAATTTGGTTTTAAATTTGAGTATCACATTGTGAATGTTGTTACTAATAGAAAGCAAAGTCACCCTGACCCGACCCTATAGGGTTAGCCTAGTGGTTCACTAGATTCTTGTGAGAGGCGATTTATATAGCGGGAGATCACGTGTTCAAATCCCTCCAAATACAATTGTTCAAAAAAAGAAGTCACATTGACACTATTCAATTCTGACACTAAAATTAAATATTACAGAGTTACCCTTACAGCCAACGTAAAGTTATGTTGAGCTAATTTTGATACTAAATGGCAAGTGCCACACATTGTGGCTTTTGGTGCCACACACTACACATTGTGGCGTTTGTGTGACTTTTGAGTTATTTGTCTCTCCTAAGTTTTGTTTTTCTCTCCTACTTTTACTATATTTCTCTACACTTTCTCTCTCTTAAAATATTACATAATATTTACGCAATTTCTCTATTTTCACCATATCATTACTACACCACTATTTTAACATTCAAGTAAAAGTAGGACAAATATATCATACCACTAAATTCATCATTATAAATGCTCTTATAGACTCTTTCTTTATGTCAGGCTGAGGTCAAACAATATGTATATTAGGGAGAGTAATTACGCCCCCCCCCCTCCCCAAAATTTTTCATACAAATTTATCAACTTAAAACCAAAAAATTCCCCCTTTCCTTCCACCGCCGGTTTAATAATCTATTGTTATGTAGTCTTTACCTATTTAGTTAACTACTATTTTTACTCCTAATTATTTAATAAATCCAAATTACTATTTTCTTATGTTAACCTTTTATCTTCTTGAATATATTATAAATATTAATTATATTTTGTGCATATGTATAGTACATGTACCACGTTTAGTAAACTATAATCTAAACATGCAAATTATATAATATTTTTATATGTTATATTGATAATCGAATTTGAATCTAGTATGGTTAATTATATATATAATTTATATAATATTATTAAATTTGATATATTGATAATGTCCAAGAAGAAAATGAAATTGACAATTTATGGTGTTTAAATTCAAATGCTTTATATATATAAAACTTGGTGTAAAAACTTAGAACGAGTTGTTCTAATCACAGTCAAATGATTAAGTGATTGGGGGACCTGGCATATAAAGTTGCACTTTTGTAAGAATCAGACAGAGGGGAATAAATCAAGAATATATAGAGGAAGTTCACCCTTTACGTGAATAAGAGTTAATCATCATCTTATGAATTTAGTTCAGAGCTCGGGGTTGCCTCATATTATTATAACGAACAAGTTCTAATTACGACTAAATTTGTCTCAGATTACTCTATCCTTTCAATACAATTGTCGGAGGAATTATATACTAATCAAGTACTAAATACCCTAGGACTAAGAGCTCTACTATGCACCTTAGATCTCTTTCTTTCTTTTATTTTCTTTTCTCTTTAATTCTATTTTCTTGGTTTATGACTCTTTAAAAATTTGGTTGCTGAGGGAGGTAAATACTTCCTTATATATGTATAAGAGAAGAGCGCGTCCAGTAGGTATGAAGTAGTTGGCTTTCAGCCACTCTCCCATCATTGCGGCATGCTTGAATTCGAACCTTACTTCTTCTCTTTATATGTGGCATTAAATACAGTTGCTATGCATGTAATGAAGTTCAGGGAGGTTTTGCGCCTTTTGCAAAGTTAGTAGTATTCACCCATCCCTCCTTCAACCCCTTTGACAGAGCAATTGGACAAGACTTATAGGTTTACTCCAACTCGGTGAAAGAGCTCGAATGCTTGAGCTCTAAAAGTCTGTGGACCCAAACATAGACCAAACTTCGCTCTAAGGTCCTCACGAGCTTGGTATCTATGTGGTTCTGAGCTTTAGACTTCTCTGTTACGCTATGTCACATCGACAAGAATCACCACGTATCCTCTTATGATTGATCGGGAGTGAAATAACTATTTCACCTCGTCAAGACTTATGTCGAATCCTATTATGAGCAAATTTTCTATTTTTTTGACTTTGAACTGAAGTAGACACAAAGGATACTACCAATTGATTATGGTCGTTGGGACTTGGGAAAGCATGCGTGTGGGCTTCAATTTAATAGAACAAGAGAGGCTACACGTTGCTTGCTATATTCAAAATCTATCTATCTTGATTTATTTTATTTTATTTTAGATATGTTATATGATTGTAATTGGTTGGGTTAGAACTTAATAAAGTAAAAATTGTTTAAAATATAAAAAGGTTTTTTCTTAAATAAAAATAACAATGAAAATAATTTGTATTTTGTTTTATTTTTGTGTGCCATAAATTAAACGCTTCCAAAAGTATGAAAAATCATAGGAATAAATTTAAAACATAGTCTTTGACTCTCTTCATTTACAGTATCATCCAAACACATTATTTTATATTTCTTTTCGTAATTTAATTCTTCCGGCAATATTTAACCGTAATTAATTAACATAGCTAAACTATTTGCTTATTTTTCTATCACCTTAATTATTAAAGTAATCCATTACATGGATAAATCTTTGCTTTGTGTACGTAGCGATTAATTTGATGTACAACCAAAAATCCAGTGCACATAATTAGGTCATATATACCAGCCAAAATTGAACAGAAATTGTATCTAGAGGCAAAACTTTTCATTCTACATGTGCAAGGTTTTTTTTTTTTTTTTTTTCCTCCTCCTTTCAATTTTTAGATAAACTCTTTTGACCAGGATTTTGTCCGAAAAGAAGAAATTTCTACGAAGTTTCCTAGTACTAAACTTCATTATTATTCAACCCCTTGTCAACCTCCCCATCTATAAATAAAGAAAAAAAATCATTAAACATCGATAATTTCTTTTTTTCAAAAAATAAAATAAAATCATTACATTAATAATTTCATCTCTCTCTCTTTTTTTTTTTCAAAAAAGAATCATTACCGCCAATGCGGCAGAGAACGACCATACGAAACGGAATCCACTTAATTTATGAAGGCAAATGACCGAGAAAAAATGACTCTGCGTTCTCAAAGTAGTAGATCTTAGCTCAGCGTTCTAACCGTTGCTTCCTTTTGTATAGTGAAAGCGCTTTCTCCGGGAAAAAAAAAGCGCATAAATTGTTGAGTTATGTGTCTCAATCAGTGATCACAGTCAAATACTCTCCCTTTCACAAATGAAGGGTCTCCCATTTTGGTTTTAGTTTACACCGTGTAAGGAAAAAAATAATCTAACATAACCAATGGTCAAAAATAAAATTTATGTTACAATAAGATGTGATTCATTTTTATATCCACAAAGAAAAAATAGTTTTAATTGATCTGATACGTTCAAAAAAGTTAAATTAAATTCTTAACACAAAACATGGGAGTACTAAATAAACCATTATTACTGTTTAGAGAAGTTCAATAATTATTATAAAGATGCTTCAACTTTTATTTAATAAGTGAAGAGTTTTTTTTTATCCAATTTTCTTTTATTATAAGAATAATACTCGTTCTCCATTTCTTATCTATCGTGATCGTTAGACCTCACTAATTACTGTTGTGCCACTACCCCAACCACCGCACCCACCATCGCCAAACCTCCACTAGCCTTGATCACCGGCACTCATGCTTTAGTCGACGGGGGTGGGTGATGGATCAATTGGACGTGAACTAGATGATAAATTGTGTTGTTTTAAGTAAATACCAATATGATCAAGTGGTGGAAGAGGATAAGAAAGAAAATATAAAAAATATTAAACAAAATATTTTTTGTATAGAAAATTCTTACCACTTATTTTTACTAATATTAATTAATTAGATAAATTATATTTTTGAATGTAAAATTTGTATAATACAATCAGGTCAAGATATATATCTGTTTATATATAAATATATAATAGTGTTCAAATAATAACAGTGCAAGCGCACATAGAGGAATATTATATAATAGTAGGAAGAATAGTATAATAATAGTAGAAGTCAAAAAGTCAAAGACTTTTATTATGAAGAAAGTGTAATTATTATAAATTTTATATAATTAATCTTGTAAATATGATGATTATAATAAAGAAATAGGAGTCCTAAAAGACAACTTAGGGCCGGCCTTACTTTCTCAAAATTTTCTCTAAAATTACTTTTTTAATAACTCTTTTAATACGTTTTTCAATCGCACTCAACTATTTTTATTTATTATTATATAAAGTCAGAACAATTGCAATAGTTGAGTAAAGAAGCTAAATTCAAGAAGGTGCTGCAATTGCCCGTATGAGAACGAACCGGACGGGAGGTGGAAACCGTGTTAAATTTATAGTTTTTCAATTTTACTTTACTAACTTTTATTTCATAAAAACTATTTACACTATGACATAACTAATGCGATTCAAACTCTCACACATCATGAGAATAGTAAGGTTCTTGACTACTATGCTACATATCATTTTTTTTTTAATAATAACAAATGCATTATGTACGTGTACACAAAGTTTAGAGTATATACATAAATTGAAACTTCTTTGCTATTTTACTTTAATTAAAGGGTCAAAAATGTAATATATTCAAAATGTGAAGAGGATTGGGTGAATTGAATAAAAGTAAAATCCATCCACTTGGCCACTTGAGACATAGCATGTGATATTAATATATTAATATATATATATAATAGTATTAATTTTAAAATATTACAAATAATTTAATAACCACAAGTATAGACGTGAACAACGTGACAATATATTTAATATCTAGATTCTTTCCCTAATATCTTTCTCTCCCACTTGTCTTCTTTGTGGGTCATATATAGCCTATCATCTAACATGTTTATTATATATTTTTTTTTGTGTTAAATTGATAAATATATTTCACATACTTAAACTTGAATATGTCTGTTGTAAAATTTAAATTTAAATATCCTTATTAATAATTTCTTTTGATCAACAACTTTTTAAAAAATGACAAGTGTTGGTTGATACTCCTTTTACGAACTTAAATAACATCATCTTGTTTAAACTTTTACCAAGACAAAACCCCCCCACCCCCGCCAAAAAAAAGTAATAATTAAATTGAAACACGTAGAGTAAATTTTTATTAAATTATTCAGCTATCTAGTGCCTTCTTTGGGGCCCCTTTTTTTGTCCTTTTTGTTTATAAACAAAGAGTTGGTCTATTTGCGTGTTCACATTTTCAAAGACGCGTTTTAGGAAGACTTTCTTTATGTCATGCACGTTAAACTAAAAAAATAAAATAAACATTCTTAATACTACTTTTGTTTTGAGGAGTTGGTCTACACCATAAATTGGAATCTCAATCTAATAATTCTTTAATGAAACAACTTATTCGGATAGAAAAAAGGCAGTGCTGATTATAGGCACTATTTTTTTCACCGGATATTAAAAAATAAAACTTGTATAAATTTTTTTTTTGCAAAAAAATCCATGTAATAATATTTTTATAAATTAAGGACATATAATTAATCAAACTTAAAAAAGAATGCAAAGTTAATTTTACAATAAATTTTTAAATTACATTTTTTATGAAATCATGCAAAATTAAGTTTGCGTTATATGTTTTTTAGTATATTATTATAAATAAGTGTTTAATTGATAATATTTTAGAATAATTTTAACAAATTACATATTCAAAACCTATTTATTAGTAATAAAATTATTTGACCAAACTCCAAAAAGAGTGCAAAGTTAGCTTTGCAATAAATTTTTAAATTGTATTTTTTTATGAAATCATAAAAAATTAAGTTTGTTGGTGCAAAAAAATAGAACATATCAGTTTTGACTACACAGGCAAATGATTGGTTAAATGATTGGAATAATAAAGGAATGAGCTAAGAAAGTCAAAAATGTATATAAGAGGTTCGTATCATATGAAGATATGTGTTAGTCCTCTTTTTTGTGAATAGATCTAGGAGCTCAAGCTACCTTGTATTACGATAAATGAGTTTACGTTACAAGCTAACAAAGTCTCTCTAATTATTTTATTATCACAATAATATAACAAAGATATTACTAAGCCACACAAGTTCTATATTCTCTATACTATGAGTTCTGTTGTGGGATTTTCTAGCTCTATCTCTCTCTGTCTTATGATAAAAGCTTGGATGTTCAAGTTTTTTTTTTTTTTTTTTTTCTGTTGCTCACTATTTGTTGTTTTGTTACTTGATTGTTGAGGGAAGTAAATACTCTCCATATATATATATGATAGAGAGTTGGTGTGTTTAGGAGCTCTGGAAGTAGGTCCATGGCCATCTCCTGTTCATCACCAAATCTGATGTTGCTTCTCCATGGATCCTAGTACATTAATTGCAATTGGTATGTATTTAATGAAGTTGAGGGGGCCTCTGTGACGTTGGTAGAGTTGGTGATAGTCGCCCATGCCTTTTGCTCCTGCTTTGACACAGTGATTGGCAAGAGAGTTCCAGAGCTCGTTAGAAGAGCTCTGGTCTTCGAGCTCTGCAACTTGTTGTACAAAAATAATCCCCCAGACTTGGTACTCAAACTCTACAGAGCTCAAGGTTTCAAGCAGCGTTCAAGCAGAGCTCTCAATCTCCCTTTGTCATGGAAGATTAAGCTGTTGACGTAGACGACCACATGTTTTTCTATGGTTGACGGAGTGAATTAATTCACTTATTTGCACCATCAAAGTTTGTATTACATGTTTTTTAGCATATTATTATAAATAATTGTTTAATTGACAATACTTTAGAATAATTTTAACAAATTACATATTCAAAACCAATTTATTAATAAAATGCACATAATAATTTCTTTGGAGTTATGCAAAGTTAAGTTTGCACTCCTTATTTTCTAAAACATTATTTGTTTTAAAGTTTTATGAATGAAACATAGAGATATACTTGTTAAACAATATAAACACATCATGCAAAACAAATTTGTATTAAATTTTTTTTATTGCAAAGTTAAGTTTGCACAAAACACAATTTTGTGCAAAGTTAAGTTTGCACTTGGTCAAAGTCCTTATTTTAAAACACAATTGATAAATAAGCCCTTACTTCAGAATGATAATGATATCTAGACCCTTATTTTTAAAAAATATTATTCGTTAGCTTTTTTGCAAAAAACATTGCCACCCAAGACCTTTTACCTAATTTCCAATTTTTTCACATACTCGACACAAATGTTCTTTTAGTACAATCTTATTCTCACAAACAAACCACCATTCCATTAGTCTTTAGTTAAAATAAATTATTATTAATTATTATAATAAAACTAAATTTCCATTATCATTTTTCTCTCATCCTAACACTCCTACCACTTTTTTGACTAACACTCCACCACTTCATCAACCTTATTTCTCCACTACAATCCCTTCGTTGCCGTCACCACCACCATCTACCTTTTCTTTCTCCTCTAAAGTCTCTCTCTCTCTCTCTCTCTCTCTCTCTATATCTACATATATATCCTTCTTCATCACCTCATCACCTCTTCCGCCTTGTATATAGATATAGTAAAGGTAATCTGTACTTACGACACTTTAATATAATTGAGTGGTTCAATCTTTAAGATAGTGAGTGAGAAGTGGGAAGGTTTGAGAAAGAGAGAAATAATGAAAGCGATAAGAGAAATATATATTTACTTATAGTAGAGAAAGAATGAGATTACTTTTTAATTTGAACTAAAGACCACATATCTACTGCTCAAATTAGAATATTCAATCTAAATCCTACAAAGTTTTACCCCTCATACATTTTTTCCTTCTACTTTACTATAAAGAATAGGGGAACTCGTGCCTACATTTGCACTTCGATGTAATTGAGTGGTCCGATTTTTGGGATAGTATGTGAAAGAGAAGCAAATTATTTGGGTTTAAATAATTTGGAGTTATTAATTATTAATGATTTGAGTTTAATGTTCTAAGTAAAAGAAAAAAGAGGTGTGTGGGCATTAGAAATGCACCAGTTTTAATTAGCCAAAAATATTATAGAATATTGTAGTATGTATAATTAGAGACGCCTTAAAAAAAGTGAGTCATGAATTAATCCTAATTAACGCTTCACAGTGCTGACATGTGTAGCCTTTGTAGTTAAGAAACAAATGACTCACATTACATTTCGATTTTCTTTGATTTAGATTCGAAAGATTTTTTTTTTTTTTTTTTTAATTTGTTGTTGATTGAGTTAACCTCGTAAGGTCATAATAACTACGAAATGGTAGTGAAGCTTACTATCATTATAAGATTCTTAATCATAGATATTCGATGATGTTGCTTTATAACTATTTATATAATTTGACAAAGTAATTATTTATTTGCTATAATATAGTATTAGTTTGAAAAGTTAAATTGCATATTTTTAAGATTGTACATCACTCTAATAATAAGTATAATTGATTTGATCATAGTACGTTTCGATCACCCAACTTTATCATTACGCAAGTTTAAATAAAACATGCATGGATCAGTGAGCTTGTTTATTACTGTATTATTGTGATTATACACAAGCTTTTAAACACAAGATTTTATGCACTTAACGTAACAATATTCATAGAACCACAAAATAATCCATTTTTTGCAAAAAAATTTTTGCATAATTATATTAAAATTTAACTTGCCAAATAGAACTATGCAACTAAGTATTCGCTACTATTCATAGTAAACAAGAGGGTTGGAAAAAAAGGAACGGGATATAACTAATCAGGTCTCGTTGTTGTTTGCTTCTCTCTCCCTCTCTCTCCTATTAAATTCTGAAATGTATCTATTACTATATATATATAGATGTATTCGTGGTACAAGTATTATGTATTATTATCAGTTCTCCACTTTCAATTCGTGTGTGTATACTCACTTCTTGTAACATGTAATTAGCAAGTATATATATATATGCCCAAATTAATGATGAGAAGAAATCTAGGGAGTCAACTATAAGAAAGAATGATACCAACCAACATTTTAATGCATGGTCCCCAACCTTGTCTCTCATATTTCTTTCTTTCTTTTTTTCAAAGAATGGATTAACTTTAAGTACAGATTTTTAATTACTTAATGCTAACTCCTTCGGTGCAACTTGCTAGTAATTATTTAAAATGAGAAGAAATTAAGGGTGAGAGTGGATATATTGGATGTTGAAAATGAGAAAAATATTTATGCAATGTTTGTCTAGCTCAATCCATTTTCTAGCTTGCTCCTTTTTTATGGATTGCCTTGGTCACTCAGTCATATCTATTATTTATTTATTTATTAATTTATTTTTTAAGCCCATTGGCAATAGTTTAACGCAATTTCCAAGTCATTTTCAACTCCATTAATTTCCCTGCTTCTTTTGTATGGATTGCCTTTTGAGTAAGTGTTGGTGGCGGATATATATATTACTAAGTCGTAATTTGTAATAAATGCACTATTAATTATTAAAAAAAGTTAAATTTTATTAACACATTTTTTTTATCTCTTAAACTCAGTTTGTTAATAATATGAAAAATAAAAAAAAAAATAAAAATTGATCTGCATGTGAAGTTAAAAAATAAATTGATGCAAATGATGAGATATTCTCATTTTCATAATCATTTTTATGAGTAGAAATCTCCTCCGTTCTTCGTTACTTTTTATGGAAAAAAAAAATCTTTTTCAACCTTCAAAGAAATTTTTTCTATAGAAAAAGTCAAAAATAGAATATATTTCACAACATGCTTCAAATTTTTTTTCAACTTCTCACAAAAATTAATTATTTTTGTTATTATTTTCTATGTTGTTATCAAATATATCCTTATACATTTTTAAAATTTCAAAAGTTATTGTCTCTTATTATATAAATATGTAACTTGTCTTAAACCCATTCTTTCAATTACGTTATGGTCGAAATTATTACCCACAAATATTTGTAATTTTCTTTGTTCTCGCGCTGGCTTTATTACATTTATATCTGTACCTGGCAGGCGCTTAATTGTATGCTACCACTTATTCTTCACGTTCTCGAGTTGGCAAAGGTTAGGAGTTTTGGTTAAAATTTGCGAAATACCACAAAAAAAAAAAATTAAAGAAGAAGAATGGGTAGTTAATATTCAATAAATAATAAATAAATAAATAAATAACATTTACCACTACCATTGATAGCATAAATTTTGATATTATTATAATATATATATATATATATATTTAATTAATTACATCATATCTAGGGACCAGCATGAGATCAAAATAGTCAGATTTAGGACGGGCTTACCAAAGTCTAAACCCAAAATTTCCCCAGAAAAAACACGAGAGCTAATAAAGAGACCTAGTCAATGACAATAATGCCCTCCAAAAAAAAAGCAAATCAAAGATAGGAAATATCCTATTAATTCATTAAAAAAAAAAAAACGGGAATTTTTTTTTTGATAAAAATGCCTATAATTGATTCCCAAATTGGAGCGGAGACTGAGCACCCAATCCAAGCCAAGACTTGCTTTCATCAATCTTGGATGAGGAGGAGGAGGAGCTGTTGTATTGGTATGGTGCTCTCGCTGTGATTCTATCTTTTCTCTTCTCCAAGAACCTATGGAGTGATGCTTTTCTTGCTATCGGTAGATCTGTTCATACAAATATGAATATATGATAACAATTAAAAAAAAACCATTGATAAGTTTTTCACATAACTAACAAACTTAACAAAAATACGAAACAAATCCGCACATAATTACACTTAAGTAAATAAACTCAACTTAGATTTTATATTTTTCATCTCTATTAAAAAAATAAGGGTCATGTTAATATGTTCTAAGAGCACGTGTTAAGTACTTATTTTTGAAAATAATTAATTCTTAATATGCATTAAATATGACACAAATTCTCGTACAAAATTTTATTATTTTATTTATAATAATTTTAATAAGTACTTTTAGCGTACATATTATCATTTTCCAAAAAACATATAGAATTAGTTATTCTAATCAGCCTGTCATGCATGTAACATGTGATTCATCTCTATTAGTACTCAAAAAACATATATAATTTTAATATGCACGTGAGGTATACGTATTGAACAATTTATGTCTTACTTATAAATTGAGCATATTTCACTAATCCATGTGACATAAAAGGTGAACCCAACAAATTTTACCACAGATATGATACTAACACGACGACACCAACCCAACAAACACAAATTTAATTAATATGTCACCACTTAAAAATTAGCAAGAAAATTACCAGTAACAATAGGCTGAGGAGGTCTTTGAACAACATTTGGTGAAGCAGAGACATTCAAATTGACAGATTCGGTTGGTTTTGAAGCAGCAAAGTTCAAATTAGGGCTATTATTTGCAATTCCCTTGCTAGCTAACAGCATGAGTTCATTAGCTTTTTCAGCTGGAAAATCATTGAACACAATTACTTGACCTCCATAGAATATAGTCATTGGTGCAGTTTTTTCAGGCTGCTGAGATTTCTTCTTTTGAGCCTCATCTGGCTTTGAAACAGGGAAAAGATTCATCGTCGTTGTTGATGTCGCCGGCGATGTTTTCCGGTACGTTTCCGGCTTGCCTGAAAATGTCGCAAATGATAGGGGACACGTCAGATCAGATATTCAGATCTATCTATGTATATATATATATTTAAATATTCCAATTCAGGCGATTATGATATATATATATATATATATATATATCATCTTAAGAAAACAAACTATAAAAATGTTTTTCTTTTGAAAAATTACATAATAATAATTAAGGCAAATAGCAGGTGATCGAGAATAAATAGAATTATAATTTGTTCTTTAATCATCATAAATAAAAATCACAAGATTTTTGTGGCAAATAACAGAGAAGAAACTGAATTCTAATAAAGGAAAGTTAAGATCAAACTCTATTAATTAAATGAATTAAAATCGTACCGTTTGCAATCCCGAGGTTGAGATCTCCAAGATTACCCTTCTGTTTCAGGTACTGACTCAAAAGACTGCAAGTCTGGTTGAAGTTAGACTTCTCCGGCAACCTCGCCGGAGCTTTCTGGCCGGAAAACTTACCGGAATCCACAATCTCCGACGAACTCATCGACATAATAATAATAATAATAATAAGGCTTTTGATGTATCGGAAATAATTTTCAAAGGAAGAGAAATTGAGAAAATTCTTAAGCATAAGAGAGAATCAGTGAAATGAAAGAAAAGTTATGGGTATTGATACAGAGGGATGTGATACATGTGTGTATATATATTTATTTATGTGAAGGGGGTTGAGTGAAATTAAATGTTGTTTATTTATTTAATTTAAATACGAGTTAAACGTGACAAAACTTTTTCTCTCTGGAATATAATATATATATATATATATATATAATAATAATAAGTGAGAGAAAGAGGTTGTGTTATCTTTTATTTTATTTTTTTGTGGTTGTTGGGTGTAGGGCTGTAGGAGTAGTTGCGTGGGGTTAAACTAAACTAACCTAAAAGCACGAGGAATATGTGGGTCTTTTAAGGCGTGTTCCGTGCAGTTTCCTACGCCTTACTCTCTTTCTCTCCCTTTCCCGTTACTTTATTTTAATCACGTGTTCTTTTTGTTTTTATCTACAGTATTACTTTATCCTCAATAATAACATTAATTAATTTGTATTTGATGTATAAGATTATATAAAAGAAAGATTAAATAAATATTAGGATAAATTGTTCATCTTAAAGAAGCCTCTTATTCCACCGTGAGATAGAGGAGACATGATTTTTTTTTTATTTTGTTCAAATATAAATTTGAAGTATTAGAAATTTTGTGCGAAATGTTAATAGTAATACTATCTGGTTGATGTAATAGTTATTTGTTCTCGCTCTTTGTTGTAGTGATTGTAAAATTGTTATGTAACTATTGCTTGATCATGTTAAAATAATGTGTCATGGATTTTTTGCTTATGCAAAAAAAAAATACATCCTATTTAAAAAATTAAAAATAGAATTAAGAAATTCAAACATGGAAAGTTTTGTTAAGTTGGAAAATGTACTAGTTTCAAGATTGGTGTACCTCATTTTTCTTAGATGGATTAAAATAAAAAACACACACAAACACACATGAAAAGCAATAAACAAATTAAAGATGGCAGTCAAAAAAACGCTTCAACCTATTATCTAAACATCAAAATTAGCCCTCAAATTTTCATAAAACTCCCTCAGCAAATTATGAGGCCAAACCTTCGACAACAAAACATGTTTCTCACACGTGGCAAAACTAGTGAGCCAGATCTACGAATAAAAGCAAACTTAACAAAGTTCAAACAAGATGATAACCGAGAAATGTCCTCTAAAATATTCGATTAATCCAGTCAACAAATTTTAGTACACCTACAACCGCATCCACTACAACTTTACAATCAAATTCAATAAAAAAAAAAAAAAAATTCCCCTTCGCCACGAGAATATTTTTTGAGAAAAATCCAGTAGGAAATATTTTTTCTGAAATAAGTGATTGTCTTTTAAACTTTTATAGAGTAGGCTCCATATATGTTTTATAATTTGTATTTTAAAATAAGGAGTTTGATTATACTTGTGTTAATTTTGCATAAAATTGTGTTCAATTCAAAAATAAACCTCAATATATAATAATGCATTTAGAAATAAGGACAACATAAAGAAAAAAATTTACCATTTATATTTTATTAATAAAAAGATTTAAATTTGTAAATTGTTAAAATAATTCTAAAATATTGTCAATTAAACATTTAGATATAGTAATATACTAAAAATGTAGTGCAAACTTAATTTTACATAATAAGATAAAAAATTAAAATCCAAAAATTTGCGGTAAAGTTAATGTTACTTAATAGATTCTTAATTTACGAAATATTATTTCTTAATTTTTTTATAGAAACTTTTTTAGATAATCTCTATTTTCTAATATCCCGTGAAAAGAATTATTTTTTGAACAAACATCCATATTTCAAATGTCGGGCCAAAGGACGAACAAAGCGACAATCTAATCTTCTTAGGTCGGGTATCGAAACCCGCCCAAGAAGCCTTCTTGGATTGAGTCGCATTGGCAATATACCATGCGCACAACGTCAAATACGCAAATATCCGCACTATTCATTGATTTATGCACATTCTAGTGGTTTATTAAGTTTATTTATATTATCTATTAAGTTTATGTGGGATAGGCTTACATATATTTAAATTTATTAAGATTGCATTTTTTTTCCAGGATTTTAAAATTACAACATTTAATAAATTATAGGATTGTAAAATACTAAGATTTTAAAATTGCATGATTTATCAATTATTTATTCTTTTTAGTTACGAAATTTTAAAACCTTATGTTATTTTTCATGATTGGGTTGATTTTGAAATTTTTATTGTAATATTTCAAATTAAAAATTTTGTCCCAAATTAATTGTCCAATATTTATATTATAGTGTTCCAATTAAAATTTTAATTTTAAATAAATCAATGCATCTTTAGTAAGAGAAATAGATGATAAATAAGGAAGACGGGTGAAAAGGATGATAATGAAAACGATAAACTCACATGAGCTTGGAGGCTTATTCTTATTAAGAGAAGATGGAATGCCGAACCTTTCATGTTGTGTAAAGGTTTGATGAAGAGATTTTATTTTGACGATGTAGAGATAGAGTTATCAAAATTTTATACTAGGAAACAAGAGTGACTAAAATTTCGCATCATTTTGAGTGGACGGGATTTTCAAAATCCCAACCAAGCGGATTCTTGAAATAAACTAATCTATGAGATTTTAAAATTTTTTGGGCTTTAAAATATTGAGATTTGTTCTAAAATAATAGTAATAAATTATCTAAATCATGTGATTTGTGAAATCACGCCAAAAGAACATACCCTAAAATACAATATTCGGATTGAAAATTGTCATTCTAAACTTTTTTTAATATTCGGATTGAAATTTGTCATTCTAAACTTTTTTAATTAAGTTGATAAGAAAAAAATGTGATGTAACTGCATAAAATGATGTGGGGAACTAGAATTTTGATTTTAAGAGGGACTGAAAAAGAAGCCTAATTTTATTTTTTCTGACATAAAATTAATTAATAAAAAAATATGCTAACAGAATAAGACCCCCAGTGATCGCATTTTATTTTATTTGTATGTATATTATGGTTAAATTTTATTATTTAATAAGATTAAAGTTTGTATTTATGTGTTTTTTCTTTTTATTTTTAAGAAAAAGATCCAAAAAAACTCAAAATATTATAAATTAAAAAAAAAAATTCAAAGAAGCCTTTTAAAATATAACATGTTTACGTATAACAAGCTTTATCAAAAAAATAAAATGTATAACAAATAACAATATTATTATTATTGTTATTATCCAAACATAAATAACAATGTAAATACACATCAATCAAACGTCTTACCATAAACATGCAAAATTGGGACTACTTGAAAAGAACTGGGTAATTTGAAAATTGGGGCTTTCCCGATTAATGTAACTTAAAATTATTGGGGCAATTAAAAAAAAATGGTTTATTAGAGAAAGATTTTCACACTAAAATCAAGGAATAATTTTTTTTAAAATAAAGGGCCTATTTTTTATTTTATTGATAATATGACATGTGTCTTTTTTTTCATTATAAAATGACATCCCAACCCTTAAAATAAACTAAAAAAATACCAATATGCATTAAAATATTGACTGCAATATGAACTTTGCAGTCTATATTTCACTGCAATATGAACTTTGCAGTCCATATTTCACTGCAATGTGAACTTTGCAGTCGATATTTTTAGTGCAAAGTTCATATTGCAGTCCATATTTTACTGCAATATGAACTTTGCAGTCTATATTTTTTGTGTAAATTTCCTAAAAAGGGGTAGTTTAGGTAATACATAACATGTTTTTATTAATTAAATGATATTTAAATGTATTCAAATACATTCATTTAAAATATAAAACAAAATAGGCCTCTTACACTTTTTTGGTAAAAATAAATGTATAATAAGTCTTTCTACTTAATTTCTAAAAAATTATTTTACATGTCGACCAATGGGTAGAATACAAAAAGAACAACTTGTTTTTAGAAAACAAAAAAGGGAAAAGAAAATTATGCCATAAATACTAAACTACGTTGAATTAGATGGCGTCACCATAAACAGCCATTGATAGATATTAAATAGATAGATAGTACCAAATGTTTACTCTTTCTTTCTTCCCTCAGCCGCCCTGTGTGAAACATGTAAACACGTTTTGTTAAAGTTTCTCTCTCTTCCTCTAAAGAAAAAAGCATCTCTCTCCTACCTTATTTTTTTTAGACAAAATTACACTAATGTAACCTACACTAATAGAAGATTTTAATTTGCACCGTAAATGCTTTTTAGACAAATGGCACCCTGTACATTCTATTTGTTACTATTAAATTCAATAAACCATTTCAAGCCAAACTTCTGTTTAGCTTCTCGGCACAAATAATATTCACTCGAGTCTTTTTTGAAGAGCCTTATATTGTTGCCATACTATATATTCAAACAATTAAAAAATGATTAAAATTTTCGTTCACACTAAAAATGCAAGATATATGGATATAGAATAATTACAAAACATCTTATTTGAATTGCAGCGTGGATAATCAACTAGCGTAATGCCAAATCCATCTTTTTTTTCATCAACAATAGAAATCGTTTTCTGTGTAACAAAAGACTTTTTTTTAAAATGTTATTATATATGAAAGTTTTGATCTTTTTCGACTATTTGATTTTGTAGTTTGACAAAAATAGCTTTGGAAAAGACCCACGTGAGTTGCAATGCTGGATGTCGATAAAAATTTTATCTGATTGGATTTCAATTGTAACACATTGAATGTACACAGTGAAATTTGTCTTAAAAAGAATATTCAGGGTACAAATTGAAATCCTGTATTAGTTTAGGGTGATTAGTGTAAGGTAGTCTTTTTTCAATTATTTTTTCTTAAAGGAGCAAAGATCAAGCGGCCATTGCACGTTAAGTCCAGCAAATAAGAATCCGACACGTGGATTTACTCCCGCGTGAAGGCAAGTTGGGGAACAAACGGCAAGGGCGCCGTAGTAGGCGGGCGCACATGCTAGGCACGTCGGATCTTCTTACACGTGGCAAACATCTATTGAGTAGGTGATACACGTGCTCGCATGCATGATCTGTTTACACGTGGCGACGCCGTGTGAGTTTGGTCAGGTGAGTAACATTTTCCTAGTGTTTTCAGTGATTGTGATTTCTGTGTATACTACTATTATTTATTGTTTATTCAATCTATTATATTAAAAATGATAATTAAAACTTGGTGGTGACTAGGTCAACCGCTCGGTCGACTTGAAATAAAGCCTGTTTGTTTTGGTTGTTTTAATTACAATGGTTAGGATTATACGTTACACAGTAATATAATATTTATATCGACATTAAATTAAAGGTTAATAAATAATTTTTTTAATAAGGTTAGATGTTTATTAGATTCACTTGCTCCATAGAAATGATATGAATCGAGTAGGGATTCATTCTTAGAGATTTTGGGTAACCTGTTAAACCGATTAATTTTTTCTTTAGTTTTTAATATAACTAAAGTTTAATGAATTTTATTAAAATTTGTATATATTTTAAGATTTATAAATATTTATCTCTACTCATGAAGTAACTTTAAACAAAAAAAAAAAAAGAGTATTAGCTTAACGGGTAGTATCAACCCCGTGTTGTATAACTCGAATAATAAAACGTATGCGAAATCAAAAAAAAATACCCAATAGGCTTATCCGATAGTATTCGGGTGTAAACAAAAATGACTCATATTCGTTAGGACGTGACATGATAATGACCCATTGAGAAGTCTAGTTTTAATTTAACTTTATTTTGGGTTTTTGTTTAAGTAGTAAAAGATTTAATTATTTACATGGAACATCATGATTCGAGTCTTGTCCAGTCTCGCTTTTCTTCCTCGAACCACCCTAATCTACCTATGGTTGTACTAAAAAATAAAAATAAAAAATCCAACTTTGAAAATTGGGGTTTGAAATTTAAATTTGAAAAATATAATTTGAACGATTTTGTGCCTTATTTACTTTTTAAGAAGTACTTTTTTAGTGAAAAGAATATTTAGATATTATATTTTCTATTAAGAGAATCATCTGGATTCAAAGCCTTTTCCACCTTTAACATCTTATTCAAAAAACAAATAAAAATCTTTACCTCTTAAATATAAATGTTGAAGGCTTCAGATTTAAGAGAGTTAATCAGATACCAAATTATTATTATTTTTAATTTTAAAGACTGAATGTTACTACATGATTGATAAATGAACCCCAAAGTAAAAAACATGCATTTTAATCGGTAAACTAAATATTATTATATGTTATTGTACACGTATAATATGTGTTCGAGTAAATATACACACATAGTACGAGTAATTTTAACTGAGAGAGATTCAAAAAGTGATTCAATGATATTAGTTAGTTGCATGATATAAAAAGTTTTATTTTTTTAAATGCATGATAGAAAAAGTTTACAACCACTATTTTTTTTTTAAATACTAAAAATTGAAGCAAAACTTTGAATTTAAGAGAGAAGGTGATTTGTGTTGTCGGTGTATGAGGTGACAATTTTCGAGGGTGTTAATGTAATTAGTTAATATTTGAGGGGGTTATTTGTGTTGTATTTTTTATTGCAATTGGAGTGGGGGAGGGTTCACGGGTGATTAGTGATTGGCTGACGTGTTTTAAAAGCAAATTTAATTCTTGTAATCCTTCACGTGAACTTTGTGCCCACCATTGATGTCGGAATACAAAACAACCTTCTCCTTTTGGAAAATTACATCAAAAACCAAACGTATCCAATCGACAAGTTTACATCCAAACAAATTTCAAAAAAAATAAAATAAATAAAAACACATGGTGCTAGCGAATTTAAAAATTGAATGTATTTTGTCATCTTTTATTATAGTTCGATGCACCAGAATTTGGTTTTTCTTTCCTCTCTTTCATGGTTATATCAAATATATTTATCTATAGATTGTATATATACTATTGTATGTCCGTGCTCAAGAGCACGAAAATAATAAATAAAATAACAACTATAAATAAAATAAAAATATATAAATAAAGTGGATACTTGGATTTCTCTAAGGTAATTGTGACATTTGAATTGTGAAAATTAACAGTCAAATCAGTGAATAGTAAATCATTAATTTGTATTATAGATAGATATATGCAAGAAATTCTAAAAGAAAGAAAAAAGAATAAGAAGAGTGCATAACAAAATTGATACCACTTAAATGTAGTTTAGTGGTAAGATTGTTTGCTCTCTTCATTTAATGTTTAGATTTGAGAGAGTTTATTTTTATTTTTTCATTTAAAGCTGTAGTCAAACTAATTGTTTATTATTTTTATTTGTAGAAATGTAACAAGTTTTGGGGTTGTGGATGCTTCTCTAGCATAGTACGTGGTAGTGCGTTTGCTTCCTAAGCGAAAGCATCTTCAATTTGTTTCTTACATATGTAAGGAGGTCAATGAAATCTAGATACATGAACATATCACTGTATATAAAAATAATAATTTGAAATGTAGTTTCAATCTAAATTGGGATGTATCCAGGGGCGGAATCAGGGGGGGACAGAGCGGGTTACAGCACAGAGCAAAATTTTGAAAAAACCTACTAGCACTACTAAAAAAATAAAAAATGAATATAAGCCCACCCCTTTGTTAAATTTTAGCATATCTCTTAGCCCAACTCAAATATTATAAGCCACCCAATTTATATAACTCTCTTAAATTTATATAACTCACTATATGGTTATACTTTTAATTATTTTTTTTATAATTTTTTTATTTATTATTATTAGCCCACTCTCTTAAAAGAATTCTGGGTCCGCCTCTGGATGTATCTAATTCAAAATTATTTAATTAATTGTCTATTCTAGAAAGCTATTCAAGCACACTGAACTTATGTTTAATTTAACCCGACAATTATGGTTCAATTCATTATTGTTATATTTAAAGGCATGGTATTCATTAAATATTTTAGATTAATTAGATTCACAAACCTTAATTGGAACAACAAAGGTCGTTTACTTCTCACCCTAAAACCTCTTTATAATATAATAGATGATTGGCCCACCACCCACATGTATTGTTAGGGCCTATTTTTCGTTTATCTTTTGTCCATTCATTGAACCCATCAAAAGAATAAGAGACCTTTACCAAACACACTTATTGAGGTGATCTTAACGAGTGTTGAAGCTACATATTAAATATCTTTAAATATAAAATAATTATATACTAATATGCATTAAATAAGGTATACATTTGAGTTCTTTTCAAGACTAAAGGTGGAATTTAAAACTTTATTCGTATATATAAGGTACTTTTCAACTTAATTAGGAAAATAAGGTACTTTAAACCTTTGTCTTTATTAGCTAATTTTATAAATTAGACTTTAAACCCCTAGATTTGGTTATAAATTAAATTTCAACCTCTCATAATTAAGAAAAAGACGAAAGAACCCCATTTGGTATCAGGGGGATCGAGGTATCCTAAGCTCCTATCCTTATAGACTTCAACCTCGAGAATATTGTCTCGCATCTACGCCTCTATTTTTAGAACAAATTTAGACTACAAACCAATTCCGATTCACAATATCAGAGCAGAAGGGTGTTTAACTACTCAGATTGAAGGTTGTTCACATATAGAACACATATATTTAAACACATAGAAAGCAATCAAGTTATTACAGAAGCAATAAATTGCATATTAGATCAAAACCAATCTTTATTATTAGTATTGCAACAGACCCATATAGATCTCCAAAAGATCATATCAGACATCTAACTTCTGGATTTAGAAACCAAAAATAATATCAGACAGATTAAAATCATTAACCAATAAATAACTTCATATTTTATTGCAACATTGAGAGAAATCCTCAATATTACTAGAGGAAACTAAAATTATTTGCAAAATAGCAAAATTCTTCTCTAAAGACGAGAATTGTCGACCTTTCAAAACGTATTCGACAATTAGACATTGAGCTCACAAGATTATCCACTGAGCAATCAAAAATTATTCCTAAACTACATAACTATATTCTAGATATATAAAATATGGAAATAGTTAACTTAGATTGAAAATAAGTACCAGAATAAATTATTCCTCAAGATATATCAGAGTTTTAACGAAAGATAATGGATAAAATGAGTGATGAAAGATTTTCTCGTACATTTATAGAATCATAAATCAATAATGCTAATAAGGCAAAAATTTGTATTCTAGATAGACTAAACTTCATTTTTTCATCTATAACGGCCACTTAATATTGTGAGTATAACTTTGCTCAAGACTTAAGAAATGATTTGTAAGCTAAGACTAAAGGATTAAGAACCTTCTATAATGACTTTGTTAAGTTTCAACAAAACTTAACATACTATCCAGACGATAAATGGGAGAACCATTTTAAGACTCAAGAAGTTACCATAAATGAATTTCGAGAAAATTCGGTTATTTTCAAAAAATAATTAAGGGAAATTATGAATAAAGTAAAAGCCGTTTATGAAAAACCTAGCCAGACTAGTCAAGCAGACCTAGACACATCTCATATTTTCATGTATGTGATAAATTAGAAAAGAACTTTAAGACTTTAGAAGCTAAATTTGCAGAAGAAAACGCTTCTAGAAAAAATTTAGGAAATGAGAATGTGCAAGAATTAAAAAGATATATTGCCAAAGCACACAGTTCTCTAATAGAAAATGCTAGAACTATAGGCGAAAAATTATACACTAAAATATATAAAGACCAGTTAGCCCTTAGAGAAACCCTTATCAGCCAAGTCAAGAGACAAAAAGATTATTTAGAATCTTTAGAAAGAATTGAGAAAAAGATTGAACAAAAATAAGTGACCACTTGTAAATTCAAAGAAACTCCGTTTGTCGCAATAAAAGAAGAATCTTCAACGGGAAGAATTATAAACGATGGGTTAGATAAGACTAGAAGAGTGAATAGCCTTACTCCTAGCATTGGACAACAAAATATGATGATCCAAAAAGTTAGAGATTCCTCATCCAACACTAAAACATGGTGGAGAGAATGAAATATTTCACACTTACTTCAATGAAAATAATGAGGATAAATGGACTGAAAATACGCAGAAGAATCCAAGAATAATGGACAACTTCCTCCAGTCAGATACATAAACCTCTTCTGAGAAGGAGATATCCCAAAGACCCCTAGTTACAATATGACGTATTGTAGTAGGAATCCTATCCATGAAAAGAATTATACAAAAATTCAAATCCTTGAACCATAATAGGTTAATATCAATAGGAACAGACATCAAGTTTCAATTCCTAACATTTGGACTCTTCCAAGCAAGAATTCAAGGATTTCATAGACCTCATAATGGAATTAACATCCTTTGTTACCTAGTTGACAAAAGGTGGAACGATTTCCAAAGAGGTCTAGTTGGAATAGCCCAATTAGAAATATCAGACAATATATGATACTTCAATGTCACACCGACAGTTACAGTAACTATACCAACAACAAAATACTTTAAAATAATCATATAGTCACAGGTTACGAAGATTATGTTATACTAGACGTAAACATTAACATAGAATTTTAAAGCTTATGTTAAGTTTTCCCAGAATGCGTTCGAAGGAATGCAACCAAGGTATTTCACAAAAAAGAGTAAATGAATAAATCCTTGTTAGAATAAATACATCAGACTTTAATAATATGTACAGTATAAAGAATACTGGACCTATGAAAGAACATGCTAAGACTCTCTGGCAATTACCAGAATTTCAAGAAATAAAGGCTATACAGAATGAAGCCTTTATACATTGCCCAAGATAATATCACAGACAATATTAATATACAGTTTTATCCTCTAAAGTTCAAAGTAAAGAGCATTAGAACAAATGAATTAAGATTTAGAAACATGTGAGAATCAACAATTGATGACCCTTTAGAAGGAAAATGTAGTACGGCAAGCACTGCTATGATTTTACAACATGCTCCAAACTTTAAACCAAGAAGATCCATAAACAATCATGATATTTTGTATGAAAAAGTTAGAATCCAAAACTTTGGATACGACTTAACAGAACAAGAAACAGACACATACAAAACTAATCTTGAGAGAAGTAAATCGACTAGATTTAATATGATGATATCTAGCGAATTTATAAAAAACCTAAGAAGTTCCCAAGACACTAAGGAACTCTTAAGAAAATTGAGACTCGAAGAAAAAAAAGAAGAATAATTATTTCCAGTTTCTACGGCAAATCCCAATAGAAAGCAATACAAAGACAAAAGAAACTTATTGGAGCAGATTCAACTTATTTGAAACTCTTGCTGCTATAAATTTTCCTATTTATAGGAAAAGTATTATTAAGACTAAACCAGATTATGTCAAAGGGTTACTTATGACAGCTATAGACTTTCAAAGTACAAAGAATATGGCCTCAGTAGCCATTAACCCGGTAGGTATTTACATAAATTTAGACAATGTACAAGATAGAAAGAATGCCTTAAAAGAATGGCAAGATGATATGCACATTTGCTTTGCGTCAAACGAAAGTTAGGATGCCAGAATTATGTAGAAGATACGGCTGAGCAATCACTAAAAAGGAATTGCAAAAAACTATTTAGATAGTTTAAGAACGGCAACAGACGATGCTAGTATAGCTAAACTAGCAAGATTTAATGAGATAAGAAATCAAAGATCTGTAAACAGGGAATATACAACTCTTTATAGCTGAATTCATTACAGCAAGTCATCTTACCCAATAATCAAAAGTAAATGTAACAAAAACTAAGTTAGCATTACTTAGTATATGTAGTCTAGACAAGATCAATGAATATAGTAATAACTATGAGACATTATACTACCAGATAAAGAAGTTTACTACAACTCTTTAAAGACGAGTACTTTAGAAAACTCCCAGCTATCGGACACCTTCTTATCAATGAGTATAGAAAGTGGCATGGAGTTAATAATATTAAAAAAGATAATCTTGGAGAAAGAATAAATTTCGCGAAAAGACTACATAATAGCAAAAGGATGCGAAAAAGCATAAGACGCTTTGATTAAAGAAACATTTAAAAATATGCCTTCGAATCTAAGATGAAAGAGATATAGCACTTATCCAGTGGGGATGTGGAATAAGCACTTCCAAAGCCCATAAAAAGAAACATTGAAAATAGACTTTTAAAGCTACGATTAATACAGACCATAGCAATAAAAAAATATAAATTTAGAAAATTGACTAACTTTAGAAATTCAAATAAAAGAAAGAAATTATTTCCCAGAATGAGATATTTTAAGAAAAATTCGGACACTAGGAAGAAAGTTCCTAATTATAGGAAAGGAGAAGATAAGAAACCAACATCACATAATTCAAAAAATGAGTGTTGGGTATGCGGAAAAACAAGACATTTTGCCAGAAACTGTTCTCAAAGAGAAAATAAAGATATAAAACCTAGCGTTAGACTTATAGAAGTTATGCTTACTCAAGCTGACACGCAAGACTTAGACCTCATATATAATATTGAGTTATCAGACTTCGAGGTAGATGACAATGCTAGTGTATATAAAGCGTATACAACTGAAGTCAGTTAGCAATCATCTTTTGAAGAAGAAAAAGTCTTCCAATTAATGTTTTGCCATCACAACTGTTGATGACTTAGAACAAATAGAAGAAAATATTTATCTAGACAATGAAGAAGCCAGTTACTGCTATAGTTTGGCTAACGTAGTTCGACCTTCTCAACCAGAAAAAAATGGTTAGAATACCTCAGTGCTACACAAATTCAAGCCATAGATGTAAGTTTGAGATGAAATGTAGTCCTGCAGACTTCACTTGTGATTATTGTTTTATGATGATATCACTTGAGTTATTCATGATATGCATCACATGCACACTGCACTACCATGAAGATTATTGGAGACAAGAATTGTTGTACTATGTATAAAACTAAGTATGATCACATACTAGACACAGACATAGATAAATACTATTAAGAAATTGATACAAATAGACTCAAGAAAATTACAAAAGGAAAGAAAAAGGTAGACGAAAGTCTTCCTAAGATAATTCTTGATATTCCAAATTCTTTAAAAAGAATTGAAATCAGAGAACATAATAATTTAAGAATATGAGCTAAAGGATTATTTACAAGCTTTATTGAAGTAAAAATCATTCATTAAGACTATCCTAGACTACTTACTGTTATGATTAATAGCAGATGTACTACCATTATCTGTAAATCAAATGCATTTTCATACGAATACTATAATCTCGGTTAAACAACTTATCTCAGGACGAGTTGCTAATGGGGATTATTTTGAACTTCTATTACAGACTATTCCTATTCGCTTCTAGATATGGAATAATGAAATTTACACGTGATTTTTATGTCATGGATTCAGCTTGTAAATTCACAGGAAATATTTTAATAGGAAATGATTTCTTTAACAAATATCAACCATTTGCTCAATATAAGGATAAAATATAATTATCTCATACTAGCAAATTTGATACCCAGACTATGCTCATATCCCGAGATAGAGCATTTGACCTAATGCAAGTTAAACTTTCATAGGTCCCCCTTCAGAGTTCCTCAACTAAGTGTGGTGAAATAGAGAAAATTACTGCCCCTCTTAAGCACAAATGCACTTGTCTAGATAAGAAATGTTATAAACAGATAATATTGATCCAACAAGAAATTATTAACTAGACTAGACATCATCTCTTGGCAGTTCAAGAAATGAGAAATAGAAAAAAGATAGACAATAGATCCTTAAAAGTAGAAAAAAGAAGATCAAGAAATTAACAATTCCTACGACTGGAAAAAATCCTATAAAAATGGGAAAAAGATAAGGTATATTGCCAAATTATACCCATAAATCCAGATACAACCATAAATGAGGGCACGTATAAGAAATGACACTCTCAAATAGATATAGAAGAATTTTAAACAGAAATAGACAATCTACTTAAGGGTGAAATGATTTAAGAAAGCATTAGTCGACATAATAGCCTTGCTTTTTTATGTTGAAAACGAATCAGAAAATAAACAAGAAAAAAGACGAATATTATTAAACTATAGAGCTCTAAATAAAAATTGTGAGTTCGACTTATATAAAATACCATATAAGAATAATCTTATTAGTCTTATCGAAAATAGAAAGATATTTAGCAAATTTGATTGTAAGTCCGGTTTTTGGCAAATCAAAATGCATCCAAACTCCATACCATGGACAACCATTAGTGTACCATAAAGGAAGTATGAGTGGCTAGTAATGCCATTTGGATATAAAAATGCACCCCAAGTCTTCCAACGAATAATAAATGGCATTTTAAAAAAAATACTCAAAATTTTGCTTATTATACATTGACAATATACGAATTGCAAGTCATATAGAAAAAGACCATATAGAACATCTCATGATAATAATAGCTGAGTTCGACAATCATGGCATTATTATCTCTCATAAAAAGATGCTTATATTTTAAGAAGAAATAGATTTCATAGGAGTCCATATAAGACATGAAAAGATATCTCCTTTAGACCATATTACTAGAAAGATTTTAGACTTTCCAGACATAATTGGTGATAGAAAACAATTACAAACTTTCTTGGATTGCTTAATTATACTACAGACTACCTTAAAGATTTAGTTGAAAAAAGAAGAAGTCTTACTGCTAAATTAAAAAGAACTGAAAAGACTAATCCATTCAATTGGACAAAAGACGACATAGAGATAATGACTAAACTAAAATAAAAAGTCAGAAATAACCCTGGACTTAAGATGCGAAATGCATGACATCTTTTTAGTAAAAGCAGATGCTTCAGATAAATAATAGGGCGCAATCTACTATGCTTTAGACTATTAGACCAAGAAAAATAAGTTGTGTAAATACAACTCACTTTTATAGACGCTCTATATGGAGTCATTCCAACAATCTAAACATAGAGTTCAGACAAAATTTGGTTGCTACAGCCAAATTTATGAGGACGCAATGGCTTGCTATCTCTCAGATAAATTCCAGCTCCAACTAGGAACTTAATAGAAACTCATATACCCCAAGACGTAACATATGCTAGAGCCACAGCTCAGACGGCTCTACCAAAAGAAAACAAGAAAAAATATCTTATTTATGAGAAAAAGAGATTCTTCATCAACTTACTTACCCCCTTTAGGAAAGAACGTTAAGTAGGTAATGAAGAAACAATGAACCTAGACTCAGACATTTTAGAAACCTTAAAAGAAATGGGTAATTATCTCTCCATATACAAGTCCCAGGAGATGCTTTCATTCATCAAAAGATTTTGTGAAGAAATGCCTCAAATAAATATTTGGGGAAAGGTAGACATCCCAGTTGAGTTCTTTGCCAGCCAAGGGCTAATTGGACAAATTCTCGTGCAAAAGACTACAGATGCAGACTGTTTTGGTGAAAATGTAACCAATTACATTGAGACAATTAAAGAATATCTTCCCCTCTACTTGAGAAGCTATTCTATTGGGCCTGAAGCCAAGTTCAACCATGAGATTGGAGGATTCCAACTTATTCGGTTCTCAGAAAAGAGCCATTTCTAGATGTAAAAGGACCTAGTTCAGCCTAACTTGAGCCCATTGAAGGAAGTCAGAATACCACAACCTTAAAGGTTAACAGATCCTTAGGAATTCTAAGGATTATGAAAGAATTTTTAAGTGAAGAAAAAATGGTACACAGTGTGCCAAGAAGAAGATATGATCATCCAAGCACAGGAACACTTTGGTAGGAAGATGACTAAAGGACAGACCAATGGCGTGGATGTGATAATCTCAGCAAAAATCTCCAATGTTGCTAACATAGAAGAATACTGGAGCACCCTCAAAGGCTCGGCACAGACGAACCAGCAAAGCATCACCAGCAGGTCATCCAGCCCAAATGACTATATCACTGTGCAAACTGATGAAGCCTAGTGACGTAGAAGACGGAGAAGAAGACATCAGCCTACCAAGAGACATAAGCAATGACGAAACAAGACTTGTAATTATTAAAGATCAAACCTGTCGAATAAATCACCTTTTGCATTTTTGTTTTTAGTTGTAAGGATTGTTAAAACTACCATATAAGCACATGACGATGAGGCCCATAAAAGTAGCACCCATTGTGTATTATTGTTGGTAATTATTTGTTTACTTATGTTGGTAGAATAGAAAAGAATCCCCTTTCACTCACTATTCGCCGAAAGGCGTCTAAAAGTGTCTAAAGGTGTAAGGGCAAGTCTTTTATCTTTGTCTAGCAACCGGACTGCTTTTAGCAGTCGGCAATAGGTAGTATGTTTGTAACTCTTCTATTTGAGGAGACTTAGGATTTCATTTGTATGTAAGAGTTTTCCAATTGTAACTTAGCCTAGTTTATTTCAGAGCATGAATGAATGATAGCTTCCTTTAGTTAGCTAAAAGGAAAGCAAGTAGTTTGTAATAGTAATATTTCTTGAATAAAAATATGATTTCATTTTTAGTACAACTTCCAAAGTATCTCTAGTATTGCTTGTATTTTTTCTTATAGACATATCTTTACATGGGTTCCTAGTAAAAATCTTCTCTCTGATTCATACAAAGACGGTGAGCGGCCGATTTTGTGTTGTCGCATGCAAGTTCTGTAGCCGTGAGCCATTAGAAAGGGTGCGTTAGGCGTTGAGTCATAGGCAAGAAACGGACGACCAATCCTCTAAGGTGGATGAATAGCAAGAACAAACACAAATGGAGATAGAACAAACCTAAAACGGTAAACGAAAGCAAGAAATGCGATCTGAAGCAAGGTGGACCAGACTTTTTATTCAAGGTAAATTACTGTTTAAACTTAATTATGAGTACTTATAGCTAGCTAAAATTTTAAATATAAGAAAAATCCTTGAATCTTTATTTATAATTTATGAGCATCATATATAGAGATTACGAAAATTTCATAAACCAAACACACGTTAGAAGTACTTAGCCTATACTAAGGCGGGGTTTAATTAGTATAGACAAACAAAGACTCGTGCGAACTACACAATTTAGATCAGGAGGAACTTTTTCCTATATACACCACGTTTGCAAGTGGGTATCTAGAGAAGTAAGGTAACTCCCAGATTTAGAAATCGTTACAGACAGACATATTAAATCTGTAATAGAAAATCTAAATGAAGTGGAAGTTAATAATCCTCAAGAAAACCTCTCTCAAGGAAGAGATAACATTCAAATAGACGTTATCGAATGTATACATGAATCTTAGACATATACTTTAAAGAACTTTAGAAAAAAATAAAGTTTGTGCAAAGAAGAACACTTGCAAAGATTGCAAAATTTCTACGAGAAAACGAAGGAATTAGACGTCTCATATTTATAGAGACAACTAGTACGTATAATTTGCGCGCTTATAAACAATTGCTATCTAACTATAGAGATCAAGAATTAGAATCTTTAATAGAAAACAATATTCTAAACTCCCATTAAAAATATTGTATACTATATAAACTGGAATATCCCGGATTACAGAATTAAAAGCCTTAGATTTAATAGACTTCTCATGGAGATCATTGACAGCTTCACAACTCCATCAGTGTCCAAACAGGATTAAGCTTGAGTGAAACACTTAGACCCCTTCCACCAAGTGAAACCAGATAATGATTCACCAGCAGAAGACCCATCAGAATAATTTTAATACATACGATAATAAAAACCCAGATATAAATGATATAAATTGGTCAGACTAAATTCTTATCCTTAAAACAATAAGGATATAAATGATTAATTCAAAAAAGACTAAGGTAAAAACTTGTAATTACAAGTGGTCCCCCCATATAAGACAAAGTGCTCCAAGTGGCCCCCTAGTCATACCACCCTATTTACCTAAATAAGATTACAACCACCTTATTTACACTATTTTGCAAGAAAAGTCTAAATATTTTTATATAAAGTATTATTATTTTTATTCATAATATTATTAACATGTGCCTTTAAAGCACATATTATCATTTTTCTACTTATAAAATCCCCATGTCTGCTAATATAAGGCTTTCTTTGATTTTGATTTTTTGATTTTTTTTCTTTTATAATAAATGCCTAAAACTCCATATTTATCTTATGGAATCTCTTTTTATAAAATTCCAAGTGCTATAGAATTATTTTATTAAAACAAAAAAGTAGAATAAAAAGTCCCAACCTCCATGACATGTATAAATCGTGAACACATAATCGACCTTAATGGTGCAAATAACCGAATAAGTGAATTAATTTGCTCCGCCAACCACAGAGAGACAGTGGCCCGTCCATGTTAACAACCTAGCGCGATATGGCAAAGGGAGCTCGAAAGCTCTGCTTGAATGCTACCTGGAACCATGAGCTCCAGAGAGCTTGAGTATTGAGCCTAAGGATTATTTTTGTACAGCAAGTTGTAGAGATCGAAGAATCAGAGCTCTTATAACGAGCTCTGGAGCTTTCTCATCGACCACTATGTCAGTACAGGCGCACACAGCATAGGCGACTACTACCAACTCCACCAGCGTTGCAGAATCTCCCTCACATTCATTAAATGCATAATAACTACATTTAATGCACCGTAATTCATATAAAAGTAACGTCAGAGTTGGTGGTGATGAGGGATGGCTTTGGACCTGCTCCACAAAGCTCCCTCCACACGTCTCCTCTGTCTCATATATATAGAATAAGCATTTACTTTTCTCAACAATCAAGAACAACCTAATGACAATCAAGTAACCCAGCATTCAAGTAACAAATAGTGAGCAACCAAGAAGAAAGTGGGAAAAGAGAGCTACATAGTACACAACAGAGCTTTTGATATAAAAAAAACCTAGAACTTGCGTAGCTTGAAAATACTCTTGTTGTAACCTGGTAATGATAGAATAGTTAGAGAGATCTTGTAAGCTTGTAATACCAATTCAGCCACTATAATACAAAGTAATCCGAGCTCCTAGCTATATTCCACAAATGAGGACTGACTTATGTCTTCATATGAGGCGAACCTCCCCTATATATGTTTAACTCTTTTAGCTCATTTCAGTTATTTGTTCTAATCATTTGAACTTATCATTTGACTGTTCAGTCTAAACTAACATTGTTTAGTTTTTCACACCAACAGACCTCTCTAAAAAATGATTAAAATAAACTATGTATTAAAAAAAAATTATAGAATAGACCAACTCATCTCACACCAAAAAAATAATGATTAAAAACTACTACTGAAAAATAAAATGAAATCATAACTGATGCGATCGGAATCTATAGTTCAACAAGGGAGATACAAAAAGCATAGTTTTTTACATCACTTCATTGTCACCTTTAAGTTCTCTCTGAGGATTTACTTTCACTGTGGATTGCGCAACGTATGAGTAATACTATTGTTAATTTATAATGCGGTTAAATTCGCCTACTCAGTATTAAACCACATTTTCTTGCTTTCGGGAAGGATGCACTTGCCATTGAACTAGAACCTTTGAAATATTGGTGGAGAAAAAAACAAGAAAGAAAAAAAAAGAAGAAGATATTTCTTAGTTATTAAATTTCCTAGCACCAAGAGTTTCTTTAGCCAATCAAGACTCTGCCATACGGAAGATGCTAATGGTGCTCATTCCATTTGTATGATTTGAAGACGTGTATTTTGGTGCATAAATTAAAGAAAAAAAAGCATAAGAATGTCTTTTTTGTGTTAGCAACAACAACGAGAGAGAGAGGGTGGAAATTTAGTTATTTAGTGAGAGAGTTTATTGTATGAACTTTAATTTGTTAGAGTGAGAATGGTAATGGGGTTAAAGGTAAGAGAGGTGTATATCTTCAATTCTTTATATTGTACTGTTAATATCTCAATAGTGAATCGGGCTTTTTTGTGGATTAGGGGCGATTTATAAATACCATTGAAATTTTTGTATCTCTCTTTTATATGCGTTATTTTATTGTTGAGAAAACGATAAATGGTTTAGAAGCATTTGCACTTACTTTTTCGGTTATTCTTTAGACTATGTAACATTACTCTATTAAAGCTTAGTTCACATATTACAAACATAAATAAATCTTAGTCATTTATACTACTTACATAAAAATTGATGTTTCATTAACTTTAAAGCTTGACCTTTTTATATGCTATCTCTTTTAATAGTCTAAATTTGAAATTAATTAATCAAGAATAAATTAAAACTTATTTTATAGTAGGATTTAACATATTGATTATGTTACAAAAAGGAAATAAAACTATTAATTTTAAAAAAATTTAAAATATAAATAAAACTATTAATTTAAGATATACGAAGTATGCACTTTAACTTATGATATGTAAACGGGGAATATTAAAAATGAAAATGCAAAACCTTTTGAAACAACTTTTTATTTTATTTTATAAATGAACCCTCTCCTATAATGATATGTATAGCCAGTGGCGGATCCAGAAAATTTCCTTCCAGGGGCAACGTATAAAAGTGAAAAAAAAATTATACAAAATATACTCATAAAAATAAAATGATAATATTATAATTCATAATTCATAGAAAAAAACCACATTACAATTGTCCACGACGAGTTTTCATATTCTGAAAACGCAACATTACAGTTTCATTATCAATACAAGCAAACACATCTTTCTCAATATAAACAAGTAAGCTATCACTCAACCATTGATCTCCCATTCGGTTGCGAAGTGGACCTTTCACAATATTCATAGCAGAAAATATCGTTCCATAACTATATTGGTAGAAGTAACTAATCAATCAACAACAATTTTAAAAAGCCATAATTTATGCAAACTAACATAATTTATTCAAACTAAATAACCAAAACCAAAACCCTTAATTTATTCAAACTAAAATAAAAGTATAGCTCTAATATATTCAAAATAACTAATCAATACCAAAACCCCAAATTTATTCAAACTAAAATAAAAGTATAGCTCTAATTTATTCAACCTAACTAACCAAAACCAAAACCCCTAATTTATTCAAACTAAAATAAAAGTATAGCTCTAATATATTCAAAATAACTAATCAATACCAAAAACCCAAATTTATTCAAACTAAAATAAAAGTATAGCTCTAATTTATTCAACCTAACTAACCAAAACCAAAACCCCTAATTTATTCAAACTAAAATAAAAATATAGCCCTAATTTATTCAAACTAAATAACCAAAATCAAAACCCCTAATTTAATCAAAGTATAGTCCTAGTTTATTCAAAGTAACAAATTAAAATAAAATATCAATAACAAACAACAAATTTAAGGGCACCTTTCAAACTAAAATACTTGATACTTAAAGAAATAGGATAACATATTAATATACAAGAATATTCATTAATTAATTAAAGCACAAAAAAAAAAAAACATTTACCTGCTGCCCGAAGCCCCGAAGACGGACACGTGAGTGAGTGAGTGAGTGACGACGGACCTTCAAACAAAGAATTGAAGATTTGGAGAGATTTGGAGGTTGGATGGTTTAATTTGTGACTTGGAGTTGGATTCTAGATTTCTAGGTCTTTAGACTTTAGGTTGAGAGTTTTAAATGATGCAAAGAAATGAGGAAAGGCTGGACGGAAATAAGGAAAGAACGGTGCTCTGTTTCTGCGGTTTTTTTTTTTTACTGTTGCAAAACGACGTCGTTTTGGCTCCAGCGAATTAAAAAAAAGACGCGCATGCGCGCTGTACAAAACGAAAATGAGCACAAAATTTAGCCCCATTCAGGCATTTCATCAAACACCTTGCGAGGGTCAACTTGGGCACCTCTAATGGAGGTTTTTTAAGGTTGCGGGGGTCACTTGACCACCCTTGCTCCTCTATAAATCCGCCCCTGTGTATAGCACTATGCGAACACAATTTTTAAGGAAATAGTTTGTGTCTCTAATGGTGGGATATGATGTTATAGTGAACATATGAACTATATGATGAGACGGGTGCATATGTGTTCAACCAATGATTTTAATAAATTAACAATTTTAATCTTTATTTTGATTATTACAATAAATTAATAATTTTTTATTTAATGTGTATTAAAGTGATTTTAACTAATACATATCTCAAATATAAAGAAAACATAAGAATAGATCATGCTATCACAAGCTTCAAGAAAGAAACCTATCAAGCATCCTATGAAGACCATTATTATTGATCATGCTAATATCAATATTCAAAGATCATACAAAATGTTAGCAATGCATATTGAGTAACAAGAGTTTCAAGGAATATTAAATTAAGGAAAGCTACAAGCAAATTCAAACACAAAGCACATTCAAGAAATGAAGACTAACGCGAGTGTTAGAATTATTTAAAGTGCTTGAATAAATTCGACTCAGTAGAAATTATTTATGCATTCACTTTCCATTGCACATCTTTAAAAAATCATTTTTAGAAATTTATTTTTTATCAAAATAAACTCTATATTATATTGGAGGCTTAAGATATTGTTTTTATATTCTCAAAAGCATTCATGAGTTGATAACTTAACATTTTCACATGTTCAAACAAAAATAGTGTTTTCAAGCATGTTACATATTCGTCTTGTTTTGGCATAGTTTTAATTCCAACGGTTAGATGGATGCCTTCTCAATATCCAATCGTTTTGAAATTTTGGAAGTAGCTAGATAACATCTTATATAATATCATGTCAAAATTTGAGCATTATTAAATGGTTGGATTGTGATATATAAAAAGAACAATGGAGCGAAAATAATTTGCTAGCTCAACCAAAAAAATAATTTATTTAATTTTTATCTTGAGCATGAAATTGTTGATTTTGTTTTCAAACTTTCCTACCTGCATTATGCACTCAATCTTAGCTATCAAGTTATACAAAAACATATTTGGAATATAAATGGGTGATTTTATTTCTACCTGCGAGTTTTCATAGTTTATTCCACCATTGATTTATGTAAATCTTGATTCAAACTTTTCAAAACTTCCTTATGAAAATTGAGAAGTATATCCACCGATTAATAATCTTTTAAATATATTTACTTTTAAAACTAGTTTCCTAATTACAATATATTTTCCTTACTAATCTAGTTTCTTAATTTGTAAAAAGGTTTACTGATACTAGTTCTATAGATTTATTATTCATAAAAAATATACAATACTACAAAACTGAGAAGAATTAATTTGTATTAGTACACCATAACACTAATGAATAATTTTTTTCAACAAATGAATTTACTATTTTCTTTTGTTTTTTCTACATGACGAGGGCTCTAAAAAATAAAAAAAGTAAAGCAACGTTGAAAGTTAGGAAAATAATTAAGAATTATTGGAGGCAACGAGTATTGTTTCCTTCAATCTCAATCATTTCAGAAGTAAAATGAATAATATTCAATTGTAGTATATGTTTGGCATTTTTGTTTGCCATCATGAATTTATAATTAAAGTTATAATTTAATTCGCTTACGGGGGAAGAATTAAATTTTGCAAACATAGTACAAATTTTCAAACTACACTTCTTGTTTAATTATTATTTGATAAGTGCCCAAAATTGTAATTTTAACTCGCAAATAATATTTTGTTAGTATATAATTAGTGCTTAAATTATGGATAAATAATATTTATTTTATCTTTTGTAGGGAAAGAGGTAAATTGTGATAAAAAGTTTAAAAAGGTTAAAGAAGTCCATTGAAAGATCAGAAAAGGAAGATAAAGAAGAAAGAATATTCTAATTCCATATTTTCTCCTAATTCGAATACAACTTATTTTTCTCTCTCTTAATTAGAATCCTAATTAAACTTTTAGAAATTAGGTAGAAGGGCTTATTATACATTGATTTTTACCAAAAATCCAATGAATAATATTTTTTTGAATGAAGGGCCTATTTTTAATTGGTAATCAATGTAAGAGGCCTATTTTGTTTTATATTTTAAATGAATGTATTTGAATAAATTTAAATATCATTTAATTAATAAAAACATGTTATGTATTACCTAAATTACCCCTTTTTATGAAATTTGCACAAAAAATATGGACTGCAAAGTTTATCTTGCTGTAAAATATGAACTGCAAAGTTCATATTGCAGTGAAATATGGACTGCAATATGAAATTTGCACTAAAAATATGGACTGCAAAGTTCACATTGCAGTAAAATATGGACTGCAATATGAACTTTGCACTAAAAATATCGACTGCAAAGTTCACATTGCAGTGAAATATAGACTACAAAGTTCATATTGCAGTAAAATATTTTAATGCATATTGGTATTTTTTAGTTTATTTTAAGGGTTGGGATGTCATTTTATAATGAAAAAAAAAGACACATGTCATATTATCAATAAAATAAAAAATAGGCCCTTTATTTAAAAAAAAATTATTCTTTGGCTTTACTGTGAAAATCTTTCTCTAATAAGCCCTTTTTTTTAATTGCCCCATTAAACTTATAGTTGTTATTTCTTCTACAATTATAGTTTCATAAACCTTTTAAACTTATATCTCTTATTTCTATATGTAGACCCATTCTCTAGAGTTATAGAGATATCAAAAAAAGAGAGAGAAAAATAGATAGAATCTAAATATTATTAGAAACTTCTAAAGAGAGAAAATCATCCATATACTAGTTATTGTACAGCCACAGTATTGAAGGTGAAAAAGTGGACAGCATAAAGCTGTGCGGTACACGCCAGTTTAAACATCATAATTAGGGACGCATTTAAATACTTTAATTTTAATTTTAATGATGAATTATTATTTTATTTTAACGTGTTCTCTATTTAATATGCTTGGCTAAATTCTCTCCCAAAGGGGGGGATGAAACCGTCATGGATGTAATGAGCTTAATTTAATTCTAATTGATTTTTAATTATTTGTCCCGAATTAAAATAGATTTTGAAATTATCATTATTATAATGTGTGTTTTCTTTCTAGTACTTTAATTGTTTTTAAAATAAAAGAAGGATCTCTTGTAATCACCATAATTGAGGATACAGGCGATACCCATTTTTATTTACGTTAGTTTTAAAGATAGAATGATGGTGATTTTGAAATTTGTTTATATAATAGGGATGGATATTAAAAATATAATTAGATACTTTTTTATTTATATTCATGGTGGTTGATTTTCTTTCCTTGGGATTTCTTATTATTGATTATTTGTTGTTTTAATTTAGGTTCCTAAAATATTGAATTTTAACAAATTCTTCTAGTAATAAGGTATTAACTTGAATTTGGATTGACTCATACTTATTTGTTATACTGCTTTAATTATTTTATATAAAGTAAGGTTTTACTGCATTTAAGCGCGGAATAAAGCAATGACAAATTAATTCTAAAAATTCCACTTAAATCACTATTCCAAGACTAATGTGAATTTTTGTATGATCTCAATTTCGAAAATAAATGTGAATTATATAAACTTATAGTCTAATCTCAAGTCCAAAAAGGGGATTTAATTGACTGTAAAATGCATATTATATTCATATTTTGATATATTATATGATAATGGATAAAAGTGAAAATTTAGTGGATAATTTATAATTAAATTAAAGAGAATCATTAATTTAATAAAGAAATATGCCAATACTGTTTTACGAAGGCTCTAAATAAATAAATAATAATAATAAAGTGGTGTTGGAAGTTTTGAAAATAATTAAGAATTAGTGGAGGTAATGAGTATCGTTTCCTTCAATCTTAATCACATCACAAGTCAAAGGAATAATATTCAATTGTGGTATATGTTTTTCATTATGAATACTGTAATTAAAGTTATAATTTAATTCACTTTTAAGGTAGGAACTAAATTTCGTAGACATATTACAATTATTTCAAACTACACTTATTGTTTAATTACTATTTCAAGACTAATGTGAATTAGATTTATATTCTATTCTCGAGTTCGAAAAAGGGATATAATTGACAGTAAAATAAATATTATGTTTACCTTTTGATATATTATATAATGGTGGATAAAAGTAATAATTTGGTGGATAATTTACAATTAAATTAAAAAAATAATTATTATATAGAAATTATGCCAATATTATTTTTTTGTAAGTTTATCCAAAAACGTAGTTAAAATTAACGGTCAATAAGGATTAACTTAGCAAAACCCCAAAAGAGGGATAAACTGATAAATCTGACGGATAGAATTAAAATACCCATATAATTTTGTTTTTGGAATTGTTATTTCAAGATGAGATTAAATGTATTTTGAACTCCTTACATAAAAAGTCATTTATCTTGTGCAAAGGAGTCCAAATGAGCAACTTATAGCTTCCATAAATCCGATCCTTGTTCCCTATATAGCATTATTTAGGTTATGCTTAGCTTAGGCTACTCAAAGACTTAATGAAAATTTGAATTCAAATGGCGATTTTTTTTAGCTATAAAAACTAGGGCCGGCAAAAAGTACCTAAAAAACGTAATTGATTGGTTTTTCGACCGGCCGATGTGAACCATTTTTTTGAAATTTTGATGAACTAACAAAACCGGGTAGTTCTCTAAATTGACCGGTGGCGAAGACCATTTGCATTCCACGAAACCAGTTTCGAACCGAACTGGCCGACCTTTTAAAATAATAATATATTTTTTTATATATTTATAATGTTATAATTAATATAATTAAAAATAGGAGATGTCTGATTTAATATAGAAGAAGATGAAAAGATCGTTAGAAATGAAGGAGATGGCTGGAAATAACAGTAGGGGCATTGGGGGAAATGAAGGAGATGCCCTTTTGAACCCACCCCCGCGTTTCTCTATGTACAACTCTATTACTGTAGATAATAGTTTTCCAATATTGAATAAAAATAAATAAATAAATAATCTCATTAATGTGCATTGAGCCATGTGAAAGCTATTTTAATTTGACCGACCGACCTATATGGAAAGCATATATTTGTTTTGCCATGTCATTGATCCGAGTGAGTGTGATCGAGTGGTGAAACATTGCTGTTGGTTTGTGTTTTCTTTGTGCTTTTTTTAAACTGTGGGGTCTTCTCGTGATTTAAATTTGGGTTAATTACAAAAATATACAATGTACTTCCACCCAATTTTACATTTTGGTCATTGTACAAATTCTTCAACAAAACTAATAGTGTACTTTGTGTTTGTTTTCATTTTGGTCATTCCGTCTATCGGAGTTAGTAACTCCGTTAACGGCGCGCTGAGTTGGCAAACGGCGCGCTGAGTTGGCATCCCACGTGGCATCTATATCAGATTATTTTTATATAAAAATTAAATTAAATCCATTTAAAAAAAAATTAAATCCATTAAATTAGATCGGAAGAAAAGACTCTCCGATCTCCGGCGACAAGATTCCGATGGCTAATCCTACTGCAGAATGAGAATCAGTGGTTGAAACATTTATGGAGAAGATCGAAGAGAAGTTTCATGGAGAGGATCCTCCTCCTCCGACAATCCCGAAATCTCAAATCTCCGCCGTCGTCGGCTGTAAAAATGAAGATCTACCGTCTATTCGATAGGGAGGAGCCATTGCACAAGGTCTTAGGAGGCGGAAAACGTACGATTTAATTGTTTTAAAACCTCTCTCTCTCTCTCTCTCTCCATATATATATAAAATATAGCTACACGTATATGTGTATATCTATTAATTTGAGTCTATATATATATATGTATATATATGTCTATATCTAACTGTTTGTGCATATATATATGATTTCTCTCTCTAAATTTCCGGTGACCACCGGAAGAGAAGACTCTATTAGTTTTGTCTATATCTAACTGTTTGTGCATATATATATAGATGCCACGTGGGATGCCAACTCAGCGCGCCATTTGCCAACTCAGCGCGCCATTAACGGAGTTACTAATTCCGATAGACGGAATGACCAAAATGAAAACAAACACAAAGTACACTATTAGTTTTGTCGAAAATTTTGTACAATGACCAAAGTGTAAAATGAGTGGAAGTACATTGTATATTTTTGTAATTAACCCTTTAAATTTTAATACACAAAAAAATAAATATTGAATGATTTTTTAATATTAAGATCTTCACTTTTCCTCTCCATTCTTCTTCTTCACTTCTTCCTCTCCTCTTCTCCATTAATTATTTTAGAGGTGTTCTCAAAGAATAGCAAGAGAGAACTCTTGTAAGAGTGTGTAGGTATTATCACATTTGAAAATTTGTTTGAACTTCATTATTAAGAAGGTTAATGTAAAATGTTTGATTTTCACCCATACGAAAATTGCATAGTGGAATTTCTCGAACAAGATATCTCGGGCAGCAATGTGTAGTGAAAGATCCGAACCGCGTGAATAAAACATTTGGTGTTGTGGTTAAATATCTCTAAACTCAAACTCATTTACTTATTGTAAATTAATTTACTTGATTATTTGAGTTTATTATTTCTAGCATATTTTTAATTCCGCAATATTTGCCATAAATCTTATTCACCCCCTAGGGTTAACTCTCTGCTAACAATATATATATTTCAAAAGCACATCTAGATGATTTTGAAAAAGTCTATACAAATGATTTTTTATTCAAATTAAAGTGTGAAAAGATAAATTGATATATTAAATTAGCTAGACATCATAATAAAAGAGAAAAATATGACAAAAATATGATATTTTCACGTAAAGTTTCAATTTTTGAATTTGGCACTTGCAAGTTTACAACTATACAACACTTCAGTTCTAAGCGAGTGGTCTGTCTCCGTGTCAAATGTTTCACCACATACTTTATTCCTTTGACACAAGTGTTATACCCAATGGAACGTTATTTTTAGTCATTCTACTTAGCCCTCCATTATTTTAAGAAGTGAAAACTAAAGCACACTAAAAAGATGTTCATAGTTCACAATTTTTGGACCAAACCCAACTTAGGCCCCAAATATAATAATTTCATTATGTATTGTTCTTCATATTTGGAAGCAATCAAATTTGTTTCATAAATCACAAATTAGATACACAATGTTTGGATCAGACCCAATATACACAAATCACAAATTACAAGTTATAATAATCCACGAGCGTGTCTGTTTGTTCTAGTAGTACAGGTTACATATATACTTGAACATAAAGGTCACAAATTTCAGTTTGACTAACATTTACCCCCTCATCGATTTAACAATATTTGTTACGCCAAAAAAATAAATTCCATTATCATCTCAAACACTATAATCTATGTCTGATATATTTTGCGACATAGACCTTGTAACGAGCTGTTCATGTTCATCGTACAAATCAAGATTCTCACATGGGGGAGGGTAAATAGTCCCTATAACGCGACCTTCAACAAATGCGCATTGGAATACATGCTTCTTCTTGTGCGATAATCCAACTGACATATCCCGAAAACTGATATTGCTCACGGGAATTTTTTTCCTTCCCTGTATACGAACTGGCACGCGGACCCCCTCCCCGTGGATTGTTGTAAAGCTTATGTCCTCAAGGGTAGGGACTGCATTCAGGTCGTAACCCAAGTCTGGATGTTGGTTGTAATACGTGTTAATGACAATGCCGACACGAACATTTTCGAATGTTACATTTCGATAGGTAATGTTTCGAACATATCCACCTCCTCCCGAGGGCTGTTTTTATGCGGATAGCGCGCTTTGAGTTCCACACGTGAAGGTTTTCGACGTTGATGTTTGAAACTCCACCTGACATCTCACTGCCGATTGATATTCCAGCACTGTTAACGTTAAAGCCATGACAGAAGTGGGTTACAATAGGAGTGATAAACTCATCAAAATTGGTTATTTGTGTTAGTAACCATCTCACCCAAAAGCTTAAGCTGTTAAGTAGTGGGCCAACAATGTATATCATACTCTTCAACACTCCCCCTCACGTGCGAGCCACTAGCACGTGGATAGACAAACGAAACCAAAGGCCAAACCGGCCAAACCAAAGGTGCACTTTGTGCACAAACACAAAGGGGGAAACAAATGCAAGCGGGAGGATTTAAACTCGAGACCTTGCAGAACCTGACCTCTGATACCATGTTAGTAACCATCTCACCCAAAAGCTTAAGCTGTTAAGTAGTGGGCCAACAATGTATATCATACTCTTCAACAATTTGAAAAACTAGTGGAAGATTTAGGTTGTTCGTTGGAACCATTATGAAATGTAAAAACACTGTAAAAGTAAAGCACGGTCTTTAAATTTTCCTTGGAAATCCAATCCTTCCAGCAACATTTGTACATAATCAAACATAGCTTATAGTTTATATGTGTTGCTAGAAGCTCAAGTCCCACGTGATTTGGAGATAAACAATTTAGTAGAGTTATATGAACCCATGTGCAACATTTCATAGCAATTGTCATTAGTGCAGGGAGCCAATTTTCAAGGACAAGTTGTAACGAACCAGTGTTATGGTTAGGTTACTGTATTGTGCCCCATTGTGGTTGTAGTAGGTGTTGACAAGCTATATACTATGGTGTTGCATCCTACATTGCCTAGGTGAAATGAATTTATATATACATATGATTATAATTAGTCCAACCTAGTAAGACATTTTGGGATAAATGCAAAATAGTGCGGACTCATGCCTAAAGTGGTCAAAATTTTACTGGGCTGGTCGGGGACGTGACACAAGTTCTACCTCTGAGCTCTTATTGCATGTCTAACAATATTTTCACGAGTAGGGAATTCTATTAAATAGAGAAAAGTTTCAGATTATATTGTTGTATATATATGTATATGAGGTCTCACCTAACCATAGATTGAACTACAAGGTTTCGGATGAAAATATTGGTTGAAGGGCGTGCGTAAGCCAGCCCATATTGATCCCAACCACTTTTTATCGCAATGGCATCGTCCCCCACGCTTATGTAACAGTCTTCAATTATCATATCTTCGCATGAATCTGTTTGGACGCAGATATTGTATACATTTTAGAATCAAGAATTGCACAAATAATGAAATTAATATATATAGTAAAAACAACATAACAACGAGCATATACCTGGATCTATGCCATCAGTGTTTGGGGCGTTAAAGATGGGAGCCAATATTGTCACCTTTCTGATTGTTATGTTCTTACAGTCATATGGATGGAGTGTCCAAAAAGGAGAATCACGTAAAGTTATGTTTGAAATTAGAATGTCTTTTGACCACATGATCTGCACAAGCGGTCCTCTAGTGTGGTTGAGAAGCTTTGTTTTATACTTCGTCCACCATGTTTGACCCTGCCCATTAATTGTACCATTATGCCCTGTCACAGTGAATCACATATTTCATTATCATACCAAGTTTGTTCTCAGTTTCATTTTAGAACGCCCCCCCGGACTTTTGGTTAAGATTAGACTGTTCTTCCTGAAACATCTGCAATGAAGAGTCTAGTTCTCATTTGGAGATTAAGTTAATGTACAAAATTTAACGATAGTAAACAAGTTTTGTTTTTAACCATTGTTTGTGTTTTAATTGAAATATCTTTAAAAACTGTGAAAATCGAAGATGGACTCTTTGGTTGGGATGATGGCGAGTATGTTTTATGGTCCATCTTCTTAAATAGCAAAAATTTCATTTGAAGGGACTTATTTTCCAAATAAATCATAAAAGACTTTAGGAAGTGGATTTCAAAGGCCAATAAATGTCTTAAAAGGAGGTCAAAACTAAGAAACAATCATGTTTTACTTCACTGATTTTCAATATTAAGTCCTTTATATAGAACTTCAACAATAAAAAGATGAACAAAATGCAGACCTGTAATCACAACATCTCGGAGGTGTTGGCCATGAATTAAACTCCCATATCGAGATCCTGGATGTTCTCTTCCATACCCATACGAAGGCAACGGAGGCATTAGAGGCCAGTACTTCTCGTCCTGTTTTAGCACAATAAAATAAGAAAACTATAAAATGAAAACAGATTACAGGTTCAAGTACAAGAAATGATACGAAAAGCAGCGGAGAGTTACACATGGTATATAGTATAAGTGCATACTCGTAGCCATTGTTCTACTACATATTATAAGCGCTATTTTCTATATTAGTTAAATCATATTTTTTCCGAACATGCAACCTAATCTATTATGATTAATGCTGCACTCGAATCTAGTAAGACTTGAACTTGGAACCTACATGTTTAGGTAGGGTTTTTTTAACCACTAGTACAACCCATACACCCATTAGCTTCATTCGAACAAGAAGGATTTATCAAACAGAAAAAAGAACCAAAAAAAGAAGCGAAAGGCAAGATGTTACAGTATTGTCAACCTCAAAATGAAACAAAATGTTTTGACGTACTGAACCAACCTCTCTTCTATTTTTTCAATTATCAATATTATTATAATTCTCTCTATTAGGTGAACTGGTCAACGACCCAAGTATGTAAACTTCCAAAATCGCTGAAATACCTAACTGGACTAAACCCCTCAAATTATTTGATTTCTTGATAACAACTACAATAAATATACGAAAAATAATATAGTACGGACTGTCCTTATATAGATAGACATATATACCTTTTAGCAACGATTTTTTGTCACTTAAAAACATTTCTTATTGTTTTGGTAGCGAAAATTGTTTGCTAAAGGAATGATTCATATAAAGTCGGTATCCCTTTTCACATGAGAACTAAAAGTGTTTTGTTAAGCTTGGATTTACAAAAGCACAAATCAACATAAGGAAATTATATTGGAAGATATTTGCAACATACAAACAACAAAACTAACACATTTCCAACGATAATTGCGGCTGCCTTGTAAAATTAATCCCAGAAGCACCATAAATTACCTTGTCCCAACAGCAAGCATCATTTTGACTTTGACACTTTTCAAGTGCAATCAATTGTCACGAGCAAAAGGAAGTTTTGTAGATAAAACTTATAAAGGGTGCACTCAACTTTGGCGAATTTCATTGTTCATCAAATTCTGAATTAGACCATTATGGTTGTTAGACCTTTTTTTTTCCCATCATTTCTACTTTTTTTTTGTGTTTGGCTTGTGAAAGTTAAATAATTGTAAACATGCATGATAATTCAAGTTGATCCATAAAAACATAAATTATGTTAGTACAAGTAAAACTTTGAATCGTTTAGAATTAGCTAGTGAATTCACATGCTAACTCTACTCTTGAGATCTATTATCTATTATTGATGTTGACCCCTCTAGACAACATTTTAAATAGCATGGAGAAAACCAAGATACTAATAAATGCAAAAAATTACAATTTAGTAATTGAAAATGAATTAAATTAAAATCAGGCAGCTTAAAAAAAAGATAAAAATAAAAAAAAGCAATCAAATGGGCCCAAATCATAAATTTGGTTATTTTGCAACCAAATTACTTCCTCTTTCCCTCCTTTCCTCCTTTAAAATAATTAACTCCGGAAAAAAAAAACAGTTGAAGGTGAAAAGAAAAGGTGAAAATGATATTCTTAGAGATTCATCTATAGGATAATTAAGTTATACATTTCAAAAATGTATAACTCACCAATACGTCTGGCATAAATAAATAACTGAAAGACAACAACGGGTAAGTGTAGAATTTCTAAAAAAAGAAAAATAGAGGTAAACTCACATCAATGCCAAGAATTTCAGCACCTTGAGCAAGAAACAGAGTCATATAACTAGTGAGATTAAACGGCGCCGTTAACCACTTTCCAACTCCCACATTTAACTGACCACCCCCTCTCTCCCTCACTTCCCAAATAGCCTTAACTGCTCTCTCAAACGCCACCGTATTGACCGTCACCCCATCTCCGACCCCTCCAAAATCCTTAATATCAAACACCGACGGCCGGAGCACAGGAATCTCTATCGCCGGTGGCACAGACCTCGGACGGAGAATCAATAATTTTTCAGCAATGTCTTTCTGCCATACGAAAATGGAAGTGAATCCGATGATCCAGACGATGGAACAGAGCGTAATGCGAGAGGGAGAGATTGACGGAATGAAATGCCGAGATGGGGAGGGTGATGAAGTTTCGAGCATGGTCATGGTCCGGGGAGGACTCAAGATTAGACAGAGGGTGAATTGGTTATACTATTTTATAACCAGTTTTTTCTTTAACGTATAATGTAAGTAGTATTAGTTAGATTTTTTTGGTTGGACTCGGCTGGAGCATTCTCTTCTCTTGGTGCGCGAGTATGGAGTTGGGAGAGGGAGAGGGAGAGGGAGAGGGAGAGGGAGAGTGGTGGAATGGAATTGCATTGATTGAATAGTTGGTTGGTTTGTAAGGGAAAGATGGTAAGGAGTCTGTGTTATGAGTTGGTGAGAGAGGGAAGTTTGGATGTTACTGTCAATGTCGTGTTTCTCTATATCAGAATCAGTTAGGGATAGGGGAGAGAGAGAGAGAGAGAGAGAGAGAGAGACATGGAGTGGAATGGAAGGGAAGAGAATGTCAATGCGGTCTTTATATCTATATTTACCATATATTAAGCGCAGGCATAAAGTTTTCGATACTTGCATAAAATTACGTACTAAATTCTTTCTTTTGCGTATTAAATTAGAACCAAATAATACAATAAGACCGAGTTGAACTCATGGCCTTTCATTTGAAAGTGCCTTTAATTACCGTTGAACAAAATGATTGATAATAACACGTAAAAGAAAAAGAAAAATAGTCAATTTTTGTGAAAAGTTAGAAATGTAGTAATAAGTTTCTTACTTTGTAACTTTTTCAATTGAAAAAATTTATTTGGTGGTTGAGAAAGAACTTTTTTTCACAAAATATAATGAAAAATGAAAGATATTTACTTATAAAATAAGTATGAGATGGAGAGTATATCATCACATGCTTTAAGTTGTTTCTTAACTTTTTACACAAACCAAAAGATTTTTTTTAATATATATGTTATTATCAAACGGAGCATAAGTGTCTTATTGAACACGCATAGAATGTGCTCCTATACTAGTTTTTTTTTATTTATTTATTAATAATTTATCAACTAAAAGCTTGTTAACGGATTGTAATTTAGAATGTAAGGACCGGGAAATCTAAAGAACCAACTCAAAGCTATGTTTTTTGCTGAGTTAGATTTTTAGTCAACTAGACTACGTACACGCACGATGTTTGCTACTCATAAGTGTAAATTAAAGTTGATAAGAAGATTTTAACCAAAGTGAAAAATGATATGGAGGTTAACTTTGAGTTAAAATGCTTAAAACCAAAAGTTTAATTCTTGGGGTAATGCTTGGCTAGCGATAGCCACGTACCGCGAAGCGGGGATTAGTTGAGTTGCGCGAAAGCTGGTCTGAACACTTCATATAGAACAAAAAAGAAGAAGCAAAAGAATAGGTTGTAGTAACTCTCGAGTATATATATATGTGCGTAAATATAAGTCTGTGATCGCTCCATAAATTGCACTCCAACATATTTACAAATCAACATTTTGAGTACGTGTTATTTATTTTTAATTTTATTGTCATTTATATTTTGAAAGAAGCATTTTATAATAACCATAGTTATTGTTATTATTATTGGTTAACGATATTATTATTTTACAAAAAGTAACACATCAAAATCATATCTTGTGGCCAAAATTTTTTTTTATATAAAATGATATCATTACATTTATTATTTAACATTTTTATAGTAAAATTTTATATTGGTAAAAATAAACTTATGGCCTTAATATCCAAAGACAGCCTCCCAAAGTCAGCCATTGGCCCATGTAATACAACCAATCATCCATATATGTGGATAAGCCATCTCCACCCTTCTAGTAATAACCTTACTCCCTCTTTCTCCCAAAATTAAAGCTTTCATCCATGGCTCTAGCCATTACTTCGTCTTCACTTCTAAACCTCTCAACCAGGTCAGCTTAATCTTCCCATTATACCCCCCCTTCTCTCTCTCTCTCTCACACACACACACACACACAACATTTAATATTGTGGAGAGAGCTTGGTTGCACTCAAAATCTTTATATAGCTAGCTTGGTTGTAATTTTGATTTTTGACTTGTGGGTTTGTGTTTGGTTACAGGGAATCACCTAGAAAACATTTTCCACGAAAAGTTACAAGGTTGGGTGCAGGAGGAAGAAGTGGTTCGATAAACAATGCAACAAAAGGTGGGGTGTCAAGTCTTTGTGAGCCACTTCCTCCTGATAGACCCTTGTGGTTCCCTGGAAGTTCACCTCCTGAATGGCTTGATGGCAGGTCCCACATTTCTTCTACTCAAATACAAAATTATTTTTTTTGGTCTACAATTCAATTTACGTTTTTACTCTTGCATTTTTTTTTCCACCCTGCAATATTTACCCATTAAGAAAAAAAATAATAATTTTAACCTAACCATTTATTAAAAATAAAATTTATTGCCTTATAGTGCAATGATAGTCCTAGTTGGCACTGGGAGGGGAGGGTCAAGCAGAGGCGATCTAGATCACTTTGGTGGGGGCGAAATTCAAACTTCGTTACCTTTATCTTATGTACATTTATTGCTATGTCATGTTAAAGTGTTAAAACAGAAGAAGTGCACCATCCAATTTCTTGTTTATAACCGCAATAATTTTAGATGGACGTAAAAGCTTGCATAAAAAATGATATATCTAATATGGTTGTAATGTACCGGTTAAAAGAATCATATCACATTTTATTTTAATTAATGAGTGCATTGATATGTCGGTTTTTTTTATATTCATGTAGAATTACTCATATAACAGTGTGGAAATCTGAAAGGTATCTAGTATGGTTTGTCATCTAAGGAGATATGATATACTTTCTTCATTTCAAATTAAGCATCATAATGATTTCTGCTCGGCCCTGGGATCAATTTTTTTTATTGAATCTAGGAGAGCGAAGGTTTGAAACCCATCGATATAATTTAGAAAAAAGAAAAGATAAAATTTATTTATTAAAATATGGGTTGTAACTCATGTGGTAAAATATTCTACTCATCAGGAGAGACATCCCTGATTTGATTCCCCCCCTCTCTCCATTAAATCGAATTCGGTAGTATATCCGTGTATTAGCTATTTATCCAAAAATTAAGAGAGATCATTTGTATATTAGCACGAAAGGTTTTTTTTTCTTTTTCTTCTTCTGGTCTTTTGCTACGGAGTGTTCGCGGCAGTTTTTGCACACCTCGATTAGTTCTTGCTCGCGGAACAGTGGTCAGCCATTGGCCACCACTGGCCACTAAATTGTATTTGCAGCTGCCAGAACTCAACTTAGAGAGTTCTCAATCAAACCTAGAACTGAATTCAGTATACTACCACTGAATCACTTTTGGTCATTTTAACCAGAAATTTGATCTACTAATTATCTTTGAAAGAGAACACGTTACTCCTAATTTATGAACGGAAGGAGCAGAAGTCCTCGAAATGAAATAGAATTGGACAACCTATTACAAAATGGCAATTGAGCTAGGAGCAAACAAAACTAAAGTGGAAAGTAAAGGAAAATGGGTCATGAACTCATGGAATGGTATGATTTTTTCTTCAAATTTTGGGAAATGAGGATACTTGAACCTTTACCCTGATTATAACTCAACCATTTTACCAGTTAGCGCATCTGCAATGTAAATGTTAAAAGTGCAGATTTAGCTGCTTTTTTTCTTTTTTCTTTTTTATCCAGCGCAGCTTCTAAAATCTTAAAAGTGTAGCCAATTTTTTTTTACAGTTTGAGGCAACACAATGTGTGTTGCCGACTTATCCCATTGCATTGATACTTTGGACGGCACATATTGTATCGCCAAGAGTATTTTTTACACTTTTGTGGTGCATATTTTCTTAAAATTAATAAGATAACTACCCACTTTTACACTTCCTTTTTAGTTTTTGCACTACAAATGGCCTTTGGCAAACAGTACGTTTATTTTAGGCTATAATACTTTTCCCTCTTAATTATCATGTATTCATGTTGATATGATTTTTTTTCTAATTGGCTTCTTGTAGTCTACCAGGAGATTTTGGCTTTGACCCACTGGGTTTAGGTATGCAATTTTCTCTCTTTTCTTTTGATATAAATTATTCTTTAAGGAATATATATATATATATAATACTCTCTCTATTTCAAATTAAAAGTCTTATTTAGATTATGTTAATTTTGATGGATGCATCAACTTAATTAATAGTTAAATATGCTTAATTTTTTATTGTAAAATTTGCGACATCCATTCTGCGCTAAAAGGGAAATGGGACTCTCGATCAATTGAGATATCAAAAAACAAAGTAACACTTTTCAATTTTTATTTTTGAAACAAATACTTTCCAATTTAAAACAGATGAAATATATAGTTTAGGACTGATATGTGATTGCAAAAAAGAACTAATTCATTGATGTCCGAAAAAAGAAATGGGACTGTTAACTTGGAACGATAGGAGTACATATAAGTCTAGTGTTGTAAACGTTATAACACGAACATTTCTAATTGGAACAAAAATTGATTGATACTTGTAGGGTCGGATCCAGAATTACTTAAATGGTTTGCGCAAGCCGAGCTAATGCACAGCAGATGGGCCATGCTCGCTGTCGCCGGAATTCTAATCCCAGAATGGCTCGAATCCCTAGGCTTCATCGAAAACTTCTCTTGGTACGACGCCGGTTCAAGGGAGTACTTTGCCGACCCAACAACCCTTTTCGTGGTCCAATTAGCCCTAATGGGTTGGGTTGAAGGCCGAAGATGGGCCGATATTATCAAGCCCGGGTGCGTCGACATTGAGCCCACATTGCCTCATAAGATGAAACCAAAGCCCGATGTCGGGTACCCGGGTGGGTTGTGGTTCGACCCGCTTATGTGGGGGAGAGGGTCCCCAGATCCTGTGATGGTTATGAGGACTAAAGAGATTAAGAATGGTAGACTTGCAATGCTGGCTTTTGTTGGATTTGTTTTCCAAGCAAATTATACTGGACAAGGCCCAGTTGAGAATTTGATGGCCCACCTTGCTGATCCTGGCCATTGCAACATTTTTTCGGTACGTTTATTAATTTAGTACTTCTATTTCCATATTAGGGACTTGTTTTTAGAGAATACATTCATGTGTCGTCAATAAATTAGTTATTGAACTGTTTTGTTACGTCTTACGAGTGGACTCTACATGAAGTATAAGCAATACAAAAAAATAGGGAGGGGCCGGTTTTTGATTATATGGATATGGAAATGAAGAAAAAACAAAAAACCTATGATATATCAAGTTGTTCTATGAAAATTGGTTCCATCAATGATTAGATATAATGAAAAAACTGTAATGATGTTGGGTACGTTTAACAAACAAGAATAAAAATGATAGAAAAAATAATTGATTTGTGTGAAAAGGATGAAAAATAAGTTGAGTGATGTGGCGATATGATCTCCACTTTTATGAGTAGATGTCATCCATTATTAATTTTTGCAGAAATATTTTCTTCATCACAATCTGACGAAATTTTTCCATGGAAGAGGCAAAAAGTAAGATAGCATATCCCACATTCATCAACTTATTTTCATACTTCTCCCCACAAATCAATTGTTTTTCCTATCATTTTATATCTTGTTATCAAAAGAATGACTTGTAAAGTATGAAATTTGGATTCTACATAGAAATGAAGCGTTATTAAACAGCCTTATTTACTTCGAGGGGTTGAGAACTATATGGTCGTTACACCCACCCTCTTAGTATATGATTTTCACAATTTGAGAAAACTCCAACTCAACATAATGAAAACTTAATACAATGCAGGACCACACACCAAACAGCTAAACAACCAAAAACTCCTATCCAAGTACAATGCTATCACAAAGTGATGGCGGCATTCAGTGATTATTGTTGGATTTGAGCTTACTATTTTATTTTTCCCATGTTAATTTGCAGGCTTTTTCCTCACAGTGATGATATTAGGGAAGCGATGGCCTAGGAATTGCATATATCAAGAAATCCAGCAAAACTCTCTTCATCATTTTTGTTTTTTTCTATTTTATGGATTTTCATTTTATTAGTCTTTGAGTGGATGATAAAGAAAAAACGATTACAAATTGTGTATAACAAGTTTACATTATCCACATGCTCAAATTTGATTGATATAGAGTCGAGGCATTAATTTCTTTTAAAACATGTGTATAACATGAAACAGTGACAAATTATCCGTTAATTACAATGAATTTTGGTAACAATGAATCTATTAGGAACCTCACATTCTAATCAAATATTTCAGACTTTTATATAAGTTATATGCGTCAACCAGAATTATTGACGTAAGGTATGCAAGGGATGGGATGTTCCTCTTACGAATTTTTTGGTTTCTTTTGTAGTTGACATGGTCAATACAAAAGAATATCTTTGTCTTTCTCTCTCTTCTCCCTAGCCCCTAAATCCTCAACTATTCTTAGAATTCATGCAATGTCCAGCTAAAAATCCCTTCACCAATCCTTTCTCTAACTCTAACCTACACCATGAACAAACCCAAAATAAACAAAACCGAAACTCCCATTTCCCAAACAAAGATTGAGAAAAGAAATAGTACCAGTACATCATCCATCATCATCATCATCCCTTTTTTTTTATTTTCTCCGAACAGCGCTGCCACGTTCTTTTCCGGTGGCAACTCATTCTATTCTCCGGCTAAAGCAACATGGCCGCTGTTCGACATCCACCCTTTCTTTTTTTATCTCTCCTAATATCATTATTCTCTTATCATTTCTCTCTCACCTCTGCTTCCGATGCCTCTGCCCTCCTCAAGTTTAAAGATACATTCGCCACCAGGGATCCCAAGGCTCTTGATTCATGGAAGCCCGACACTAGTCCTTGTGACCCCAAGAACCGTTGGACCGGAGTTTGGTGTGACGATGGTCGTATTACCGGCCTTCGGCTTAACCACATGGGTCTCTCGGGTGACATAGATTTTCTGCCATTACAAGAACTTCAACACCTTCGTACCATTAGCCTCGAAAACAATTCTTTCACTGGCCCTTTACCTCATTTCTACGATCTCGGCGCTCTAAAGGCCATTTATGCTTCCGTCAACGAGTTCTCTGGTGAAATCCCAGCCGATTTCTTCTCTCGCATGCTTTCTTTGAAGAAGATATGGCTTGCAAAAAACAAATTTACGGGAAATATGCCCGAATCTTTAGGGAAACTAACCCATTTGAAAGAACTTCATTTAGAAAACAATGAATTTTCGGGTCCAATTCCATCGATAGAACAACCATCTTTAACGTCACTTAATCTGTCTAATAATAAATTGGAAGGTCCAATCCCACAAAGCTTGTCTAAATTCGACTCTCGCTCGTTTCAAGGTAACGAAGGGCTATGTGGCCAACAAGTGGGTAATGAATGCAAGGAGCCTCTTAAAGAGCAATCGTCGCACTCCAAGTGGGTGATACTAGGTGTAGTCGTGGTCTTATTATTGTTAACGGTACTATTCAAGGTGAAGCGAAAGGAAGAGAACTTCAATGTATTGGGAAAAGAGAACTTAGATGAGGTGGTATCAGTGCATATACCCAGTGCCAATAGAAGGAGCATGAGTGGAGGGGGAAGTAAAAGAGGAAACCAAGAATCGAACCGTGGTGGCTCCCGGAGAGGAGGTTCGTCCCATCAAGGGAAGTCTGTGGGCGACCTAGTGGTGGTGAACGAAGAAAAGGGAATATTTGGTTTGCAGGATCTGATGAAGGCCGCGGCTGAGGTTCTTGGGAATGGCGGACTGGGGTCTGCTTACAAGGCGGTGATGTCAAATGGGGTGTCCGTGGTGGTAAAGAGATTGAGAGAGGTGAATAAATTGAATAAAGACGCTTTTGATACCGAGATCAGGCGACTAGGGAGATTGAAGCATAAGAACATTTTGACCCCATTGGCGTATCACTATAGAAAAGAGGAGAAGCTCTTGGTATCTGAGTATGTTCCTAAAGGCAGCTTGCTGTATATTTTGCACGGTATGAAAGTTATGTTCTTACTTCCTTCCTTACTTCCATATAGATCTCTATATATATACAATCAGGTTTTAAAAAGGGCTTCCGGTTTTTACTTAACGAACAAGCTCGATCCCCCGTCGAGAGAGTAAATGGTTCCTAGAGGCAGCATGTTATATATCTTGCACGGTATGAAATTATGTACTTAAAACTTTTTTTGTCATTAAAAATATTTTTTTCTTTAATTAGGTGATCGCGGGATTTCTCATGCTGAGCTAAATTGGGCTAATCGTCTAAAGATCATTCAAGGAGTTGCTCGAGGAATGGGCTTTCTTCATTCCGAGTTTTTATCCTATGAGTTACCCCACGGGAATCTCAAATCTTGCAATGTTCTTCTTGGTTCAAATTATGAGCCACTTCTCACCGACTACGCCTTCTATCCATTAGTCAATAACACACAAGGCGCGCAGACATTATTTGCTTTCAAATCCCCAGAAGCTATACTATATCAACAGATTTCTCCCAAAAGCGACGTTTACTGTCTTGGAATCATCATTCTGGAAACCCTTACTGGCAAGTTCCCCTCTCAGTATCTCAACAACCAAAAAGGTGGCACGGACGTTGTCCAATGGGTTAGATCTGCTGTTTCTGAGAAGAGAGCCTCAGAGTTGATCGATCCAGAGATATCAGCTGGTGCCAGTGGCGATTCCCTTGAACAAATGGAGAAGCTTCTCAATATCGGAGCTGCATGCACAGAGAGTGATCATGATAAGAGAATCGACATGAAGGAAGCTATCAGGAGGATAGAAGAGATACAAGTATGATTATGCTTATTCGAAGATTTTAGATTAGTTCAGCTGGTTTTGATTTGGAGATGAAAATACGGGTAGACACACAAAAAAGCTCGGCAATGTGCTAGCCAATGGTTCTAACATAATGTTGAGTTGCTCGAAGAATGATCCACCACGAGAGATCTTTAAAGATTAATCGAAAATGGTGATAGTTCTGCGTTTGAAACCTTCATAACTAACTACCCAATTAAATAGCATTTTCACAACGAAATTACATTATTGTTTCCTTAGAATAGGCGAACCAGACGAACAATGAAGTTTAAAAGCGAGAGGTTGAACTTAGCATTTTTGATGAAAAATTGTTTTGTTCAAATTAAATTCTGCAATGGTAGCTCATTGCTGAAATCCTCAATTCGAAAACTTTAGCGCTAAATTATTGCAGTGAAAATTTTCTTCGGGGCGGGTCTTTGGCCTTACAAATGTGACCATATTTAATTATGTCCACAGAACCAAAATTGAGGTGAAAGTTGCAAGGGACTTATATATATTTGGTTTGTATCTTCTTGTTAATTAACATGAGTTGTTATTTGATGTACAGTGTAAATTGTATGTTGGCAAACAATGAATTTTCTTTTGTATTTTTAATTTAAAGGTGTTTGAATTTCTTTTATGCTCCAATGTATGGGATATTAATACGATAAACGACTTCTCGGGAGTCATGATTATAATACTGAAGAATTGAAGGAGGATACCCTCTATAATAATAATTAATTTAATGTGTATATATAATATAATTAATGTAAATGTTGTACATATATGGTCACCTCTAACTCTAAACGGTCCAAGCAATAGCTGGGATAAGCATATATTTATATTCTATTTTGATACACTATTGATTATTGGATTATGAAGTTATATATATAATTATGTCCACTAGAAAATAAAATTCTAGTCAGAAGAAAGACAAAATAATAATAATAATAATCCAAGACACGTACTAAAAATACAATGCATTAAAGTATGATGGTGTTGAAATGCCGCAACAAATGTTCACGTCCAAAATTTGGTGGAAACATTACTTCTTTTGAATATGGGTTATAATTATTTTATTGCCATAGCAATATATAACTATGAAGTGTATATATTACAAAGTTTCACACAAGTATATTATACTTCAATAAAGCTATAATTGTTTGGACAATAAGTATAGCCCATTAAAATACTTGAAAATAACTTAATATCATTATTCCACACATTTCACCAAAATTTATTTCTTCCGAAAGATGAAAAACTAACAATTGATACCACCCACGTACGTACTCTCTATATATCCCACAAATGTTCAATATGAAATATTTTTTCCCTTCCAACATACTCCAATTCCTCAACAACATGCATGAGATCCTATTGCTCGAATATCGAACATACATTCAACCACCGCAAATTTATCATACGTACACATGTTGCAAAAATGCCAGTGAGCCATATACGCATGCGTACAAGTTCTGGTCACATACTTATCTTTCAAATTTTGAGGCATTATTAACCTAAGAATAATTGACTACTTTTTAGCTGCTCCACATACTTGTACCATAAAAAACATGACCCGTATAACAATAAATTTGTAGATATCGATCTGCATAAACAAGAAGTGTTGAGTTAGATAGCTATGCACATTAATTAGTTAGATTATATATTGAAAATAAAAAGACAATTTGAGTGCCAATACCGCAATAGGGAGATAGCTAGAGTTAATTTGAAGTAACAATCTTACCGTGAAGTACTCCTCACAAACTGATCAAACCAGAGGCAAATTATATCTCCAGAACAATAACTGCAACCAAGAAAGGAGGATAAAAATCAATTAGGCATTCTTGTAAAATGACTGATGGAAACGTGGGTTTAGACGAAGATATTATTAAAGTATCCACAACAGCGTAAAATCATACAATAAGTTAGATACATTTACTCTGTAACACTACAACGATTCTATAAGGACAAATGCATTTGACATAAAATACGTACTAAAATATCTAATGTAGCTACCATATAATTGTTAAAAAGTGGGGCACATATGAAATCATCCTTATTCTAACATTCTAACCGGCGGATAATTAATCACCAAATTCAAATGTGCCTATTTTATATCAGATATGCATTTGAGAACTTACAGTCAGAATCTGTCTTAACCCACTTGCTTCCATCATTTTCCTTTTCATCCTCCCTTTCACTAACAGACTTGTCTTTATTGTTTTGTAAGTATTTCTTTCCATTTGTAGCACTAGACTTTGGTGTTGTACTTTGGGGATATATCTTCTTGTGCAATATAGCCCTCAGAATCTGTATGCAAATTTTCAGTAAAAGGGACACAAATTAATAATTAAACAGTTACGCATATGAAAGCAAATACTAACTTTAAGAAAAAAATTAATAATAATCCGCCTTTTTCATGAAAATTAGTAGGATGATCTTTGTAGTAAGTAGATTATCTCCCCCAAACTTAATCAAAAAATTCAATTTAAAAATGGATGAGATGATCATCAAAAATTACAACGGCTAAAAACAAACATATATATAAATTTTTGTTACACCCACTTCTACTCATTATGAAGTTCAACTCTTAAGCCCTCAAAACGAATATGGTCGTTTTATTTAAGAGAACGAGAGGACCGTACTTTTAAAAAGTGATACTGCTTACTACTTACATATGCCCTCTCACTCTAGAAAAGCGTCCATCCTTTTACTGAAATGATTTTGATGTCGGTAAGTGATTGAATATTTTTGATGAAATTCAGTCAAATTGATTTCCGTAAAGAGTAGATCAACAACATCGAATTTCATCAAAAAAATTAATTGGGGAAGTGGGTGAGCTGACTATCATTTCTTAAACTCCAATGTTAAAATATATTTATATATATATATCAATTTTTTCTAGTTCACCTTTTCCATTCTTGATTTGTCCAATCTTGGGTCAGGAAGTGAATCTCTGAAACTGGGATGAGAAGTGAATTCACTTCTAGACAGAAACATTTTCTTGAGGAGAAAAGAAACTGATTTCTTCCCAATAATTCCATTCTTTCCATAACTATTATTATCACACAAATATCTTTCCCTCTTCCAATAACCACACTGTCGCTCCTCTGCAGAGGATTCTCATTACTTTCCCCCAAAGAATCATCACATTTTTCCAATTCTTCTTCTTCTTCTTCTTCTTCTTCTTCTTCTTCCCCCGGAAGTAGATTCCGTGGAAAATTCTTGTTTTTCCAACAATAATTTCAACTCCTTTTGTATCTCTCTAACTTGTTCATCAACATTTTCTTCATCTTCTTTCAAATTGGCGGTGTTATTGTTACCAAATGTGCCAATTGCCAACAGCCCATGAGGCCAATCACTGAATTCATCCTTTGGGAGTTCTTGAAGCTTATTGTGACGATCTATGAAACAAACACGGAGAACAAATTGAAATTGGTTTTTTTTTTTTTTTTTTTTTTTTTTTTTCAAATTGAAGGAAAGAATTTGGAAAACAAATTCCATTAATGTAAGAAAATAGGGGAAATGAAAAGAAATGAAAGATAAGGAAATGAACACTTACCATTAGTTGCTAATAAATTTGGAGTTTTGGTGCCTTGTTTTGCATTAAACTTGCTTTGCATCCAACTAAAGATCTGTAATCAAGATTCAAATATGTTCTTTACAATCCAAAATTTCATAAAAATGGTATTTCTCGATTCCATATTAAAATTGATTTTTCATGTAATTAACCAATTGCAATGAACAAAATTTGCTAAACTTACCGGCTTCATCTACCGGTTATTCAGACAGTTGCATTGGTGGGAATATGTTCTCAAAATGTACAACTCATAAATTCACGGGATATGATTATTAGGTAAATAAAGAAGGTAAGAATATCATTTTACACAAAATTTGTATACTATCGTGAGAAGTACACAAAGTTTGAAAAAAAAAACTGACTCTGAATTTAAAGCATCTTAATACGAAAGACACAACACTTAATTTAACTTAATTTGAGACGAGAAGAATATCTTTTATATATGCATGACAATTCTATTACCAAAGTAAAATTAATTTTTGTCAGCATAATACAATATCACTAAATCATAATATACAAGAATTCAATGCCTATTCAACATAAATGAATATAATATGTATGTGCAAATAAAAACTAAGGTGGCTTACCTTCATTGAATTGGAAATTAAGAGATTTGAAAGCAAATTAGATATGGTGGTGGGGGTGGGGGTGTGGTTGGAATAATGTATAGCTTTTAAATACAGGATCCCACAAGCCAAAGAGATGAGATTTGAATTGTTTTATATAGAGATATGGAGAGAGGGAGAGAGAGAGAGAGGTGGGGTAGGGTAGGGCAGGGTAGGGTAGGGTAGTAGTAGTAGTAGTAGGAGTAGGAGTAGTAAAGTAATCAGGGACATTCCACTGCCAAGCTGGTAGCTTCTCATAGTTCAAGTTCCCAAACATGGCTTTTGCCGCCCTTTTTAAGTTTATTTTTATCTTTACATTTCTAACACCTCTGTCTCAATAATTCTAAGGACCAATATCTATAAGTACCATGGTATTTCAATGCCTTAAGTATTATTAAAAAAATAATGTGATAAATTGTCTAAGATCACTTATTAGAGCATTCACATCAGATAGGATAAATTGATACCCCTTTTCACAGAGAAGAAAGTAAACAGATAAAAATTAAGAAGGTATGATAGAAAATGGATAAACTTAACATACCACTAAATTTTATTTATACGAGCGTTCTTCATTCGTATGAAATTTTGTACTTAAAAAAAATAAATTAAGAAAATGGTCATACGAGTGTGGCTTACTTGTATTGGCTCATATAATTAAGCCACACTCTTATGACCATTCTCTTAAAAAAAAAATAAGCACAAAATTTCATACAAATGAAGGACGCTCGTATGAGTATATTTTTACCATATTCGATGTGTACAAGAATGAAACTTAATTACCAATCAATAAATTTGGCCTAATATTTACAATACCCGCTCCGGATGCTCTTACAGGAAGTTAAAAGATTTAATTCACTCATTTTGAAATTAAAAAAACTATGATTTCTCATAGATATTGGAAAAATAATATTTAACTTCAATTAAATAACAATACCCTACTTTTAATAATAGTATCATATAATCTTATAAATCTCATAACAATTTTGAGTATTGTGATTCTTGTAAAAATAATATCATCTACCATTATATGCTTTATTGACCACTACTTTAGGTTATGTGTGCCATGTCCAACATGGTGATATGAAACAGTATATATGTATATATATGCATATATATTATATTATCTCAAATTTAAGTCGTGTTTAATTATTTCTAAATGTTGCCAAAGGTTTAGTTGAGGAAAGATGCAATACAATGTGTTTGACTAACATTTAAGTGAAAATCCTGAAATTCACTTTTATGCTATTTTTACATTTTGGTACAAATCATTTATACACCAAAAAGTAGTGCAGTTAATTTTTATTAATATAAATAGTCTATTTCATTAGTGTAATTTAAAGTGTATTTCATTAAGTTTTATGAAAAACTGGAGAAAGAAATAAGTAATTAGTCAGATGTTCTACACCTTTTTTTCATGAAAAATAATTTTTAACTATCGCCAAATGAAATTTTATTAGTTGAAGAACTAAAAAGTAAAAGAAAAACTAACTCTTTTTCCAACTTACCATTGATTGAATTAGAATGCAATTATCAGCGCTACTAATATCCTTGGGCACTAAAAAATAGAGTGAAATGTGTTAGTATTAAGAGCAAATCCTTCTAAAGGGTTTCTTACACTTTTTTTTTGTAGAGTCGTTTTGAAATGATCTGGCAAAATATAAAGTAAAATGCCTATGTTATGTAAAACAAATTTGCTAATTATATAATGGTTGTGTTGCTCTGTAGAACTTTTGTTTTAAATCTTGTTTGCTCATCAGTTTTGTATAAAGCACCGTACTCAAATGTTATATCAATAATTATCAATTTTAAGTAAGTGTGCATGAAGTAAATAGTTCGAGACAAAAAAAGTGTTTTTTTTTTCAATCTTTAATCAAGATCATTGAACTCAATTTTTGACTAAGGGCGGAGCCATAACCAAGTAATAGGAAGAAGTTGGAAAATAAGTTGAGGTATATGGTATGATACTCTCCATCTCATGGCGTTTTTATGAGTAAATGTCATATATCCTCCTTTATATTTTGTGAAGAAAAAAAAATCTTCACCACCAATCAATGAAAAAGCAAAAAAAAAAAGTAAAAAAATATTTCACCATATCACTCAACTTATTTTCCAACTTCTCACAAATATACATTGTTTTTCCTATACCATTTTCCATCTTGTTATCAAACAAAGCCTAAGGTTGCGTTTGGTTGAACTTTTGAGTTAAATTTTTAAATTGAGTTTTTAAGTTGAGTGTTTGGTAGAAATTAAAAGCGGGTTGAAAAGTGAATTTGGTTTTTATTTGAGTTTTTTTCAACTAATTAAAAAAATTCTTAATTTTTTTTTTAAAAAATAGTCACAATAGATCTTATTTTATAGATCTCGATGAGTAGGTTTCAAATATAATTTTTTTTTTATCTAATTTCAATTTTTAAATTTAAAGTTATGTTATTTTAAAAGTTTTTTTAGAGAAAGAAAGTAAAGTGAAATAAATTTTGAGAAATGTAAAAGTAAAGTTGACTTTTAGTAAAATTTTTAAAATCTAGATTTATAAATGCCAACCAAACATGGCTTAAGGCTCCATTTGATAGTAATATGAAAAATAAAATGAAAAATAACTAATTTAGATGAGAAGATGAAAAATAAGTTGAGAGATGTGATAAAATTAATTCTTGCCTTTGCTTTCCTCCATGGAAAAAATTTATTTGGGTGGTGATGAAGAAATTTTTTCCACAAAACATAAAAAATGATGAATGATACATTCTCACAAAAAATGAGCATGAGATGAAGAATATCTCACCACATGGCTCAACTTATTTTCTATCTTCTCACCCAAATTAGTTGTTTTTCTTTTCATTTTTCATGTTACTATCAAACGGAGCCTAATAATATTAATCTTGCCCTTAATTTTAAACAAAAATAATAATATTACTAAATTTTCTTTTTTAATTTATGAAAAATGACACTAGTATTATTAAGCTTGCTCCCTTAAAAAAAGTTCTTAATTACTCCGCCATTCGCTGGAAGTTATTATAGAAAGAATGAAAATTACCGATTAAAATTTTCACAAAATAAAGCAAGTAATGATTTGAAAACTAAAAACCTTTTTGGCTCAAATCTGTAGCTTTTGAAATGGTGAGAGACCAACTTCATTTTAATTTTATTTTTTTCGAGAACCTTGTTTTAATTTAATTTTACATATTGATTAAATCAAATATATATATATATATATAAAGGTAAAAGAAAAGTTGAAATGGATTGAGAGGAATAACAGGAAGATATTTAGATTTTAGAGAGAGAAAAATAGGCCTACGCTTAATTTCATATTTTCACTTTTGTTTTCCTTTCATTCTAAGCCAAAATTAAAGTAGATGCATTTTTGGCCTTTGGATGTTTTTTGTTGTAGTCACATCACATATGCTCTATCTTTTTTAAACAAAAATAATAATAGTACTAAATTTTTATTTTTTTAATTTATGAAAAATGACACTAGTATTATTAAGCTTGCTTCCTTAAAAAAAAGTTCTTAATTAGTTCCGCCACTTGCTGAAAGTCATTGTAGAAAGAATGAAAATTACCGATTTAAAATTTTCACAAAATAAAGCAAGTAATGATTTGAAAACTAAAAACCCTTTTGGCTCAAATCCGTAGCTTTTGAAATAGTGAAAGACCAACTTCATTTTAATTTTATTTTTTTGGGAACCTTGTTTTAATTTAATTTTACATATTGATTAAATCAAATATAAAAAAATAAAAAAGAAAAAAAGGTAAAAGAAAAGTTGAAATGAATTGAGAGGAGTAAAAGGAAGATATTTAAATTTTAGAGGGAGAAAAAGAGGCCTACGCGGCTACGCTTAATTTCATATTTTCACTTTTTTTTTCTTTCATTCTAAGCCAAAATTAATCATTGCCCTTATATGTAGTAGATGCATATGATCTATCTTATGCTATAGGATCTCGTTTGGTTCACGGATTTTAGTATTCGGAAAAGGAAAGTCGTTCCTTTCTTTTGTTTAGTAAGCACAAATTCCGGAAACACTTTCCCGAGAGAGGGAAAAGTATGGGGTAAAACTATTCCTCTCAAAACACATGGGATTGATTTTCCCATGTGATTTCTAAGCATTTGTTACAAAAATTTTAGACAATAATACCCTTACCTAAATACTTTCCATACTTTACTAAACACAAGAAATAAAATTTGACAGAAAATTTAATTTCTCACCTCCATGGAAAAGATAAGAGAATTGATTTCCCTTTCATGAATCAAACAAGGCCTAGTAGTATAGATGGATCTAGGGGCGGGGAAGGTGAGTAGGAGATTGCCCCCAAAGATTTGGTAATTTTACTATCATACTAATATTTGATTATGAAAATTTTAAAATTATACGAATTCGCCCACCAAATTTTTTGGAAACAAATCCAATACCGCCCTTAAGAATAAATAATTAGGTATTAAGTTAAGCATAGCCAAAATGATATTATTTTTGAAAAATCGTGTGAGAGCAAAACAATTTTTTTAGTAAAAATGATGTCATTATGTCATAAAATAGTAGCACTAAATATTGTTTGTGCTAAAAGTATCATTGTGGAAAATAAAAATAGAGACTTCAGCGAAGAAAAAAAAAACTGCCACTTTTGCCCCCGCAATAAATTTTATAAGTTAAAATGTGATGTTTATATTAGGTTCATCCTTTTCAAAATCCATTCCAACTAATTAGTAGACCCCTAGATTAAAATATCAATTTTATACGTTAGATAAATAAGTCCGTGTAGGAGGATTCATGCTCAATGTATTACTCGCTCCTCAAATTAACATATTTATTTTAATGTTTACTTTTGAAAAAAGAAACATTAATTTTAACTCAATTAAAATTAACTGTCAAGACTATTAACTTATTTATTACTGCAACTTTTGTACCTTATTTCCATTTAAAAAGTAATAGTAAAATGCTCCTAGGGTACTAGAATAGCAGAAATAGGAATGGGTTTTCACCCCCAGTTCAAGTTCGATCCACGAAAATTCTGTTTTTTTTTCTTCTTTGGTGTATGCTTGTATTAGAAAAAACAAAAGGAAGAAAAAAAGATAAAAGAGAGGGACCTGTAATTGATTCCTAATGAATAGTCTAAATACATATATAGACAAGTGAATATGCTCAATGTACAAAGTGCCTCCATGCTCTTCTGCTTTCATGCTAACATGGGTATGTTTCCATTCAATTTTTTTTTATGAGAAATCAAAAGAATTTGGGATGTTTGGATGCACGGAATTGGAATATTTCAATTAGAATTGTAATTCCTTGCGCCCCAAAAAAAACTAAATATATATTTTTGAACCATATTCTAGAAAAAATATGGACTATTTGAGAGATTGAGAAGCAATGCAAATGATTCTATATATGTTTATTTTGATATATGTTATTTGTATTAATTAATAATCGGATAGACACATACTTCAACTAAAAAGTTAGGTATAAACTCGAATATGTGACTAGCCTTTTATAAGAAAAAAGTCCTTTTACCAACGGCAGAAATACTCTTTGAACTTTTTGTTTAATTTGTAGTGACATTTTATTAAGAAACGAAAAATAAAGACGATTAGTTTTTCTCATCAACTGTCTTGTAAAGATGTTGAAATGTCTTAATTAATAGAGCTTTTTTTTTTTTTTTGGTTAGCAATTATACATGGAGAGATTCAAACACAGGATCTAAATAGATCATCCCTTAAAGGGATCTAGTGAATCAGTAGGTTAACCCCATATGATCATCTTAATTAATAGAGTTTGAATACCGTCAATTTTGTTAGAAAGTGTAACATGTGAATTGCAATTAAAAAGTTACAAAATATCAAACGTACTGGCTAGCAAGTTGAGACTTTAATAAATAATTTCCCCTTTTCATCAATCACATTATAACAATTTTATAAATATACATATATATATATATATATATATATATATATTAAATAAAATACATTTTAACATACATGTATGCCTTTATTGAAAAGGCTGAGGTGCGCGTAAATAAGCAAATTAACCTTAGGTTCATTATTCAATGATGGGATTCTTAAAAATCAATTTTAATTGAATTAAAAAGTAAATTATGTAAGTCTATGGATTTCAATTTTAGAAAACTTGTTTAATCACAATCCACTATATGCACAAAAGTCTACACACTCAATTAATCACAAATCGTACAGACTTATACAACTAGAATCGCACAAGCCGCCTACAAAAATCTCCACATTCTGTGTATAGTCCCTCCTCGAATCACACGATTTGGGTCTCAGCAAATCACACACCTCGGTCTCACACTGATCTCTTCAACACTGTTTACTAATCACATGCATTTTGAGATCTATATTGTTCTTCAAAAAAATAACGCTTGCTTTGACATGAATTAAAACCCTAATGTGAATTTTATATTTTCAGGTTTTAATTTATCTTTACAGTTTGACAAACTCTCTCAAAACTTGTGTTAAAACACCCCAGACACATGTTTTTTTATAGGAAAATATATGACAAAAACCTTTTTTGAAAAAGACTCAAAAACCAGCTTTGAAAAGGTTTTGCGATAAATTTTTTCCACAAGCCAAATTGATCCGACCTTTAGCAACATTTTTTTCCAACTTGTCACTATTAGCCGTTTTTGCTCATTTTAAGTTGTTTTAAGTCCATTTAAGCTTCGATCTGACTCAAATTTTCGTGGCTACTCTTGGAATAAGTTAGGAACATAATTCAAGATTTTTATCATCACTTTGTGTCAATAAAACTTCTCGGACATCGGCAAAATTCAGTTAAAACATTTAAAAGCAAGTTTTGCTAAAAAAGCTTTTGTTTTCGTTTTCAATGCTCAACCACCAATTATACTTTAAATCAAACTAAATACACATGCTAAACTAACTTACCTCGATCTCATTGATGCTCTGGGCTCTGGATTCATTGTTCAAGGCTTTGAAAGCTTACTTATCAATTAATTTTTTTCACTTTATCGCAACTTCACTTGAGGTAAGCGACTACAATCCGAATGAACACTTTTAGCATTGGAATCAAGCTAATATAAACTAAGTCCTTATAAATTTAGACTTTACAATCTCCCCCTTCAACTATTTCAATGACAAAATCAAACAATACATAAAAAATAGCCTATTATAAACTCGATGACATGTTGTTCTATAACAGCACAATCCTTTATGTTGTTATAGACGCAAATTGTCAAATTTGGTCCATACTTACATATTTTATGACTCAATACATATCGATCTCAAATCACAATGCTGACTGATTAACTTCTCAAATGTTGGACATGTATGGCCTAAAACACCATAACTCAAAAAATACCTTGAGAAGCACATGCAGTAAGAGAGATATAATCAACATATATATAAACACTCAATCTCTCATCTCCATTTAATAACTCCCCTTTAATTACTCCAATTTCGCATAAAATTCTCTTCCTAAAACGTACAATATTTCTTCCCATTTTTGTCATAGAATAGACAAAGTAAAGCATGAAAGAATACATGGAAGTAACAAATATGAGAAACACATGAACAAGTAGGATAAATCATATAAGCACATAACAGTTAATGAAACTAATATCAAGAACCACTAAAGAATCCTAGAATATGTTCAATCATAATGAACCTCAAACTCTACAACAAAGACTACGTTTGGAGATTCCTAGCAAAAAATTGCAAAATAAAAACAATTTTAAACAACTCCAACATGCATTGCTATGTACATATATTAAATTCAAAAATTAACAAATATGGCAAAAAAAATATGTAATTTTCATTAAATTGATACATTTACTATGGCTTATGAGAGATCATTGCTAGTAAGCATATATATGCCAAGCAACACAAAATATTCAAACATATCCCTTTGTGCTTAAAATTGGATCATACAAAGTACAATATGAATAAACATGCGTTTTGAAAGATTCGTGCACCTATATGCAAGAAAATTTAGAATGCTTCTAATTCATTAAATTTTTAACTATTTATCCCTCAAAGGCATTCTTTTCTTGCAAATATGTAATTTTTGCATCCAATTGATGATATTTTTATACAAATAATCATTAATTTAATGGAGGCTTTCTCCTATAGTGGAAGCAAGCTATTTTCATTTGAGAGCTTTTAATTATCCTTCCACTATGATAGCCTTTTCCATGTACTCTACATTTTTTATTCACTTTCCTTGTCTTTTATTTTTTTCACTCAAATACATGATTGAAATAACATAGTACCGATTTTAATCAATTAAGGCAATACAGCACATATATCTCAAATTAAGCATTTATATCAAAAAGTTATGAGATATCCAAAATTGAAAAGTAAAAATCACATTACATGCAAGTATTTCAAAAATCTTGAATTTTAAAACAGTTTAGTAAATTTTGCAACAAAATATCAAACATGTATGTTGGTGCGAAAAGCTGAACAATGTTAGTTTCGACCAAATGGTCAAATGATTAGTTCAAATAATTTGAGCAAATACTGAAATGAGCTAAAAGAGTCAAAGATATATAGAAGAGGTTCGCCTTATATGAAGATATGGGTCCTCCTCTGTGGAATAGAGCTAGGAGCTCGGGTTGCTTCGTATTTTAATGACTGAATTTGTATTACAAGTTTACAAAATCCTTCTAACTATTATATTTTCACAAGGTTACAACAAGAGTATTTCTAAGCCACACAAGTTCCAAACTCTCTATGTTAGGAGCTCTCTTTTATGCTCTTTAGCTCTATTTCTCTCTTAGTTGCTAACTGATTGTTGCTTGAATGCTGAGTTACTTGGTTGTTCTTGGTTGGTCAGAGAAATAAATGCTTCTTATATATATATATATATATATATATGATAGAGATGAGACGTGTGGAGGGAGCTCTATGGAGCAGGTCCAAAGCCATCCCTCATCTCTACCAACTCTAACATTGCTTCTCCGTGGATTCTGATGCATTAAATGCAATTGTTATGTATTTAATGAAGGTGGAGGAGGTTCTGTGTCTCCTGCAGGTTAGGCGGCAATTTCTCATCCTTCTGTTAACCACTCTAACAGAATGGTTAGGTGCCTTCGACCTCATTCTAGCAAGGAACCTCGAAGGGTCGGGCTCTATCGATCACACAAAGAATTTATTTTTGACCTTTTCACGAACTCTTTCCGAATACCGACGTGGGGGTAAACCTCCCAGATCCTCTTATTTACCTTAGCTTTAATATCCACATGTTCGCTCATGATTGGTCTACGATGTAAAATAAATATTTTATGCCATTAATGTATATAAATCATGATCTAAGTAAGGATGGACCAATTATAGACGTAACTACCTAGCGTAGCCAGCTACCCATCCAATTTAATGCTAGGCAAACTCTTAAATCACCTAAGTAGATGCAATGCCCCTTAAGAACCTAGACTTTTGAAACACGAGGAGTTCTAATCTTTCCATATCCCCCAAATGATCTAAATGTAGAACCATCACCAATGCCTAATACCCTAAGCTTATTAATAATCCTAGCCGACTCGAAAATAGTACCTTTGGAAAATTCATTGGAAACCTTTTCCTCGCTTGCCAATAAAACTATCTTAAGTGATCCTTGTGATTGCAATATTCACACCAAAATAAATGTGGTAATGTTTGCTTATACGCTTCAAACGGGGCCACTTCTTGAACTTCCTCTTGTGAATAAGAAACCGACTTTAGAATTCTTATATCTTAGTTTGCTTAATGGTTTTTTTTTTCATGAAATTATTTTTTGTGTCTGATTTGACAAAAGTTGGTTTTTCCTTGGAATTCCACGTAGAATTAGCAAACTTATCAAAACCTACACCACTTTTATATTTGAGAAGTGAGCAGGATCATATAGAATTTTAGTGAGTTTCTCAATTATATTTTCAAGACCAACTTTGACAAATTTAGCCTTATCAAGTTCTCTTTTGAGTTGTGTATTTTTAAATTTAAGGCTATTATTGTCTTCACTTAAAGAGGTAATGTTATCTTTTTACTTCTCATTCTCATCAAGGAAAGACTGTATTTAAAGGTCAAATTCAGATACTTTGGTTAATAGTGCATATTTCTCAACGTTAAGATAACCAATTAAGCATTCACACTTTTGAAAGAGAATCTTTTTTTCATTAAAAAAATTCAGCTTAGAATTAAGTTTGATCTTTCTCTTATTGGTATTGACAAATTCTTCACAAGGCTGGTCATAGGCTATTTGAAGATCTAGTTCTTCCTCAATTTCTTCATTGGAAGTATCGTCTAACTTATAAAATTAGTTAGAATCGATGTTCTCTTCTTCCTTAGAATATGAAAACTCACGTGGCGTATAACTAGCAACAAAAGCCACCACTTATTTCTCCTCATGGAATTTTGAATCATCCTCATCATCACTAAATGTAGCATGCGCGGCACAATTATTTTGCTTCATTTTTCTCAGCTTGTTAAATTTTGTTGCACATTCCCAAGCTTGGTGACATTTCTCATGACATTCAAAACATTCATCGCTTATAGCACCATTATTTTCATACTACTTTTGAGACCCTTAGGTAACTCTTTGATTTAATGACTAATCATTATTTTTTGTTCTATAAGGTTTATAGTGGTTTTTAAAAATTTTGTTCAGCCAAAGGAATTTTTAAATATTTTCAGCAAGATCGATCATCTCCTCTTCATTAAAATAAAGATCCTCATCATCAAAATTTATATATATATAGTTTTAAAGACAAATGATTCCTTCTTTTACGATTAAGATTCTTAGAGAATATTTGCTTCAAAAGTTTGATAAGATCATAAGATTTCATTCTCCTTCAAATTATTTAATCTTTACTCTCTTCTATAGCAGTAATTTTGGGAATAAATTGGTCTTGCAAAAATCTTAGAATTTTCTATACAACTCGATGTTCAAGAATTATTTCATTCAGATTGTAAAATGAATTAACTATACCTTTGAGCTTAGTGTGGAACACTATGATAGTTTCACAGTTTTTATTCTAATTGTTTTAAATTCTGAAGTTAGACGTTCAATTTTATAATTATTTACAGTGTTTTTACATTCGTAAACCACCTCTAAGATTCTGCACGCCTCTTTTAAGGTCTCACGCAATGGCAATTCTTTTGAATTCGTCCTCTGTCACATGACTTTGGATTAAATTTAGCCCTTTAGAATTCTACTTAACCAATTCTAATTCACCAGAAGTTCTCAATTTAGGAGGTTTGATATCAATTTTAGTAACATTCTTAACTGTGTTACTTGTGGTGGGTATTTTCCAACCATTTTAACTTTTTAGTATAAATAATGGAACCATTGAGAATAGGAGTGATAAATTTTTTTATCTTTACCCATAATAATCAAATGAAAACAAGAACAATAAACTATGTTCTAACCTAACCCTAGCAACTTAAAGTAATATCCTCTAATACCAAGTGAAAAGGATGAAATGCATGTGCGGAAACAAATTTACCTTGGGTACATTATTCAACTAAAGGATTCTTAAAAATCAATTTTAATCCAATCCAAAAGCAAAACCCATAAGCCTATGAATTTTAATTCTAGAAAACTTGTTTAATATTTTCTAGCATACAGCAATGAATGAAGTAATGAAACAGATAAGCAAATACTAAAATTAACAAAGTATTCGTACAATGCAAGACTAATCCTTAACAATCCACTATATGCACAAAATTTTACAAACTTGATTAATTGCAAATCTTACATACCTAGACAACTTTAATCGCACAAGTTGCCTGTAAAAGTCTCCACCTTCTATGCATATAATCACTTCTCGAATCATATGTTTTGGGCCAGAGTGAATCATATGCCTTAGTCTCGCACCAATCTCTTCAACACCGTTTGCGAATCACACACACTTTGGGATTTGTTTTGTTCTTCAAGGAAAGAGTAATTGCTTTGGCTTGAATTAAAACCCTAAGGTGGAATTTATATTTTGAGGTTTTGATCTCTTTATAAGGTTTGAAAAACTCTCTTAAAACATGTGTTGAAATACCCTAGACATAGGTTTTATTTTTAGGAAAACGTATGACAAAAGCATCTTTTGAAAATGACTAAAAAACCAACTTTAAAAAGGTTTTGCGATAATTTGTTGCCTAGAAAGTGTAGTCGAATCGAACCAAACATCTTCAGATTGATCCAAACATCCCCAAATAGATCCGGAGTAAAGAAATCAACTATGAGACATTTTTGGTGCCAGATCGATCCACCTTAGCTCTCCTGGATTTACTGGCCTTTAGCAATGCTTTTTTTTTCGGGTTTGCCATTGTTGGCCCTTTTTGCTCGTTTTGAGTCATTTTGAGTCCGTTCAAGTTTTGATTTGAATCAATTTTTTATGGCTACTATTAAAACATTTTAGGAACATAATTCAAGAGTTTCCTCATCACTTTGTGTCAACAAAACTTCTTGGACATCAACAAAAATAAATAAAAATTCTTAAAAACAATTTTGACTCAAAAATATTTTGTTTTCATTGTAAATGCTCAACTACCACTTCGACTTTGAATCAAACCAAATGCCTATGCTGACCTAACTTACCTTGATCCTATTTATGCTCTGAATTCATTGTTCGAGGCTTTGGAAGCTTGCTTATTAATCAGTTTTGCTTCGCTTTATCGCATCTTCACTTAAGGTAAATGACTACAACCTGAATGAACACTTTTGACATCGGAATCAAGCCAATCTAAACTAAGTCCTTATAAATTTGGATTTTACATCTAAATATATTTGAGTTGTAAGGTTAGAATGGGAAAATACTATAAATAAGAGAAGAGGTAGTGTGTTAAAAGATAATATATATATATATATATACACATATGGAGAAAAGGTCTAGTGCGGATAAGCTCATCTGCAGATAGATTGCACCTTTAGAGATGATTTTTTATCTCTAAAAACTTCGTCCAACGTCACTAAAAACTTCTTCCAATGTCTCTTAATGACAAATAATATTTGCTAAAAGACCGGTCTGTATGAGAACTATATGTACCAAATTCAGACCCTATATATACATATAAGGGTTGGCATCCAATCCAGTCTGATGATTTTTAAACCATTTGCATTCAATCTGATCCTATGTTGGCAAGGCTGTGGCCACCTTGAAAGGTTTGGGTTCACTTGACCCCACTTAGTGATAACAAAATGCAGTTAGTATAAATAATTTTTTATGGTCAAAAGAATTTATCTGTATATCTAGCACTACTTGACACAACTTAGTTTAAAGAAAAGTATCACTATGGGGTCAAAATTATACCTATTGAAAAAAAATTACAGTACCATGGCCACTAATAATACAAAGATTTGTGGCACGTTAAAAGAAAAATCATATATATTAATTTAATCAGTTTATACAACTCCAAAAATTGAAACCAATCTAATTATTTTTAGTTTTTCGAAAATGATCCAATCCAATCAAATCAATTCAAAAAAAAAATGATTAGATTGAATTGGATTGATCGATTTAGTCAATTTTGATTGGATATTACTTACCCTAATATATACATATGGAGTATATATACTACGGTGGGTGTGGGTATGGGGAGCAATGGGGTCGATTAGGGGAATACAGCCATCTTCCCATGGGCCTGTCCCTTACTAACCGGACCGTGCCGCCCCCGCCCTTTTCAATCTCGCCACCAGCCACTCAATTTGACTTGATGTAGCTACCACCTCCTACTAGTATTTTTTTTGTACATATAATTTTCCTAAAAAAAAATATATTATTTTACCTTAAGCACACGTATTAAGATTTCATTTGGTAAATGGTAGAAAATCTACGTAAATTTCACTATAAGGTCTCGTTTGGTTTACGAAAGTAAAATCAATTATTTTATCTTTTCTATGAAAGTCGGAAACTAAAGTTTCTGTCAAATTTCTTTTTGTGTTTGATAAAAGATGCAAAATATTTACGTAGAAGTATTGTTATTCAAAAAATTTTAAAAATACTATGAAATCACAAGGGAAAATCAATCACATCGGTTTTGAGAGGAATAATTTTACCCCCTACTTTCCCTTATGTCAAGATAATGTTTCCGGAATTTATGTTTACCAAACAAATAAAAGGAAAAGAAAGGAAATACTTTCTTTTCCTGAGTGCTCAAATCCGTGAACCAAATGAGATGTAAGAGTTAGGACTAATGATACAATAACATAATCGGTCAATTTGACAGATTTTTATAAACGGAAAGTTCTAACATTATACCCAATGGCGAAGATAATGGGAAGCAATTCTTCTCCCAAAATTTTCTATAATTATAATTTTTCCCATTCAACTATTTAAAATATATATATATATATAATATGCAAATTAATTAAGTTCACCCCCTTTAATTTTTAAAATTTATTAAGATCCAAGTATTAATATTTATCTCCTAATCTTAAACAAAAATAATATAATAAACTAAATATTCTCATTTAATTTATAAAATGGGACATTAATATTAAGCTTGCCTCTTCTTAAAAAAATTCTAACTCAGCCCTGATTATACCTTAGCATTATACATGATATAGCATTAATGAGGCATAATTTTGTAATTTCAGTTACACGTAAATAGCAATCTTCGCAAATTCTAAATTGCTAACAGCATTTTTGATAGTTGTGTACATATTTAATGTCTCAATAAATTGAAATGGTCATTTTAAAATTTGAATTCAAAATTTGAGACACATGATATAATAAATAAAATAAGTAAAAAGATTAATGCACTTATAGAACATGTTGCAAGTACTTGAAGACAAATCTAAAACTTAGATTGTACTGCCTTAATCAAATACTATATATATATATATATATAAATTTGATCTAACGAAATAATTGTAATGGTACAAATCCCTAAATTAGAGTTAAATGGGTAATATATGGAACTCAAAGTAATTGCAAATCCCACGTATTATTATGAAAGATGATATATATATATATATAGGCATACTCTGCCCTCTGCTAAAACAATTAATCTAGAAAAACAAACATGCATGATCCTGTTCACAATTAAACTTGCATATCAACTTTATTTGTTAATCATTTTATTCTTAATTATTTCTTCGGTTATTATTTTCCTTGGGTAAGGAGTCCAATTTTTATGAAGTACGGATGGTTGATTTTTAAAAGTTTCGAGATTTTCAACATAAACTGTACGTGGAGAAATTCAAGAATACATATTACATTTGATTACATATAAATACTACGAGAGAGAATTTGGTTTGCAAGAAAAAGATTATTATTTACTACTCAAAGAATTTAATTTCATAGAAAAAAACCCAAAAAAATATTCGTAGTAGAATATGTCATCAAATCATTAATCTCACTTTCTGACTTTTATACAAGATTGATTTTTTATATTTTTTTCAATATTTTTAACTTTATAATCCAACCAAACATACTGTAATAATCTTTGGGTTTTTAGGAGGATGAATGATTCATCTAGCTAGGTTTAAATTCAAGTGGTTAAAAGTGTATATTCATTTTTACATGGTGGCCAGTTAATTTAAAGGATAAAAAAAAGTAAAGATTAATTTCAGTCAGAACCTCAATTCAATAGCTTGAAATTAGAGATATTGGAGCATTGGTCAGATACGAAAAATGAGCTTGGAATTGTTATCATATTCTAATTTTATGACCCAAATTTGTAAATTGAATTTTGTAATAGAACTACAAAATTTCAAAACAAATGTCATATAGAATTTTAACTCAAATTCACACACACTCATTCACGCTCTCTTTCATGCACTCACTTTAAAAAAAATCTCACTCAACTTTTTTTTCCTTTGTCAACATAATTTATATCTCTAGCACACGAGTTTCTATTTCTCTTTCTCAGGCACACACCCCTTTTTTTTTAATACCCACACGCAGGCACACATGCATCCCTCTCTTCACCAGTGGCGAAGCTGTGTGGGGGCAGGGGCAGGTGCCCCCCTTTAGTTTGGAGTATTTTTTAAAAAAAATAAAATTTTAAGGACTTATGTGTATAAAAATAAATTTGAGGAGACCTAACTGTAAGAGATAAAAACTTAGGGGACAGTAAACAACAAACTTAACCAATTAAACCCAGTTACCAGTAGACGAAATTTCTCATTTCTGTCATCTCTTCTTGCCACCTGAAGGAGTCCAATTATTGAATATTAGATATATGCTTATAGTTATTTAATAATTTATTTTATTCTATTGAATGGGAAATGGATTTATGAATGATTGTTTGATGACATACATTGAATAAGAAATTGTCAATAATATTGACAAGGAGGAAATATTGCAATACTTCCAAAATATGAAAAAACCGTGGAATGTTATTGTAATTATTTGTATTTGCTATTTGAATTGTATGAACTATTATTATTAATACTATTATGTTTGTGTTCAAATTTTATACCTTTAAATATAATTTAATGTGTTTTGATTTTCGATCAAATTTTGCCCCCTATTGATCTAATTCCTGATTTCGCCACTGCTCTTCACACACAAAGTTTTACATGTTGATATTACAAACACACAAGGGTATACACATTTTCTCTCCCTCCTTCCCCCCCCCCACCTTCTCTCTCTCTCTCTCATGCACGCATTCTTTCTCGTTAGCCCTCTTTCTCTCACACAAGCACAAAATTAAAAATATTGAAAGAATTTATTTGAAATTCTGGAATGCGTAAAGTAATTGAAATTTTATAAGATTTCTATGAATAAACCAAATAACGATTTTGAAATTTTAAATGAAATCCACAAAATAAGCAAACAATGCAATACTTTCAATTATATATATGGAAATATAATTAAAAAAAATTTGCAATTGCAATTGAATTTTAATTTTAAGTGAATGCTCATTTCATAAATCTGAATACACCTGTAAAGATATTTTTTTTCAATTATATTTTATTAATTATATAAATTTGTTAAAGTAATAATTATTGTGGCAATAAGAAGTGGCGTACCAAAAAAACCATTAAAAGGCTATAAGCCTAATTGGCCTGCCATCTCTCACTCACCCTACCTAGGGACACCGCACCGGCACGTGAACTTGTCCACTCACGTGGCTCCATTCCAATTTCTATTTTATTTCTTTTTATTTTTTTAATCTTTACATTAAAAAAATTAAATCAAAACATTTACATAAAAAATTTTAAATCAAAATATTGGGCCGACACACGTGTCAAATGACAAATATACGATGAAGTCTCATCGGACTCTGTTAGACCAACACCTGTGTCAAATTTTGGTCAACCCAACAAAAATCTCTATTTTATCTCGTAATAATTATATAACATATGCACACACATACCCAAATGCTAATATTTTTTAATTATTATGTGGTTTCATGGGAATTAGTACACAAAAATTCATTGGGAAAACATACCTTACTTTGATTCTCTCTGAAGATATAAAAGCTTATTGATCCATGTTTTCTACTGGTTTAATTAATTAATTAATTTGTTCTATGCACATGTATTCTTTCTCTCACATATACATATATTTCCCATATCTCATTCCCATGTAAACAGCTCAGTTTTGTTTATGTTTATCTTTTTGATCAGTCAACAAAAGTGGCATTATTTAAACATATATGTAAAAGAGGAAAGAAATTATTAAATTAACGTTGAGGGAAATGAATATATAATATATATTTTTATGATAAATCCATAGTTTTCAATCTTCTTGATATAATTAGTGGTGTTTTGAGATCATAATCTCACATCGTGAATCTTATGTATCGCTTTATAAGATTTTGGTTATAGAGAATTTTTTATAAAGTGAGGGAAATGAAATACACACTTTTCTATATTTTTATTAATGTGTTATAACATATAGTGTTGTAATTGTTGTATTAAATATTTTTCTCATGAATTTTATGTATCACGTTATAAAACTTAACTTTTCCAATATGATAATTATGATCTTGACAACTTTTTCCTTTTAAAATAAAGAGTACACTCATTTTTGTTTAACCCAATAATCAGTTGATCAATATTGATGAAGATGATTTTGCTGAGCAAAATGAAGATATGTCTACTCATATGGGAAGGTGGCTCGCTCGTCTGTATGAAGACGCCAACACTCTACCTACCAAAGAAGACAAAGGAAAAAATCAAGTGGAGTAAACTATAAGACAAACAGGCATAATGAGACTTTTGACTACTTTATTAAAGTAAAGAGAAAGCTTTATTAAAGTAATGACTCCTTTGGATAACCGACTGCGACTCTCAAGCACACGCCACCAAAGGAAGCGCAATTATTTTGCTTTTTACTGTTCATTTACTGTGTAATATTCTACTTTTCCTGTTTAAATACTAATATTATCGATAAGATTAAGGAAATTATCACTATTGTTTAAAATAGTAGCTTGTGAAGAACTTTCGGTCGCAATAGTAGGGATTTTTTCTAATATAGAGAGACGCAGTTTAATATCTCTAACTTCCATTTTTAAACTATTAATTTCTGTTTTTATATCAGAAATAGTAACTTCATTTTCAGGGGTTTTATAGAAGCTTTCGAGAATATTGTGCAAAGAATAAGGTTCAGTACTGGGAAGAATACTTTTTTCAGTTTTAAACGTGGTCAAGTATTGCTCTATAAGTTTGCGTTTGACATTAGTATCTTCAACTTGATCTATAAGATCTAAAATAGACTATTCTTCTTTAGTAAGAACATTAATACTAAGACCATTGGTTTCTAATATAGCCTTGTAATAATCAGTCTGTGATTTACACTTACAATCAGAATCAGACTCAGAATTATTGGGAGAAGAGCTAGAAGGGGTTTCAGAATTAATATTATTTACTTCATCCTCTTCATTTTCTTCTTCATTATCACTAGGGTTTAATAGAACCGCCATAAGTTGCCTTTTAAGGCCTTCGTCAGCTATTTCACTAAGTTTTTGCTTAGTCCAACACTTATTAGCATAGTGACCAGCTTTGTCACATTTTCTACAAATAATTTGACTCATATTGGGCTTTTTACCCGGTCCAGACTTCCTATGAGGAGTCCTTGAGGTAGAAGGTTGAGAGGTTTTCTTATAGGGTTTTTTACGCTTTTTGTGGTGTTTTCTAGTTCTATTAGAACTATTTATAGTTTTCTTAACCCTAGAATAAGGAATGTTACGATCATAAGCAAATTGGTCACAAAATTCTCCTATTTCTTTACGGCCAGTTAAATTTTGAGCCTTAAGTTGAGCTTTGAGCTTAATATCATTACATAGGGATAAACCTTCAGCAATACATTCACTAATAAGATAACCATAAGTATAATCCTTATAGGGAATTGAAGTGCCACCATGTTTTTTACTAATACGGTCTTTAACCTTTTGGGCAAATAGCGTAGGGAGACCGGCTATAAACTTCTCTTTCCAGAAGTCAGCATTAGCATATTCCCTTGTCATCACTTTAGATAGGAAAACGTCCTTATACCACCTAAAATGTGTTAAAGTTGGACATTTTAAGTTTATTAATAAATCTTTACTTCTATCTAATATGGTAGGGTGAGGACCTATGAAATGTTGCACAATAACAGTGAGGAGAGAATACACCGCATTTTCTTCGGCCTTAGGTTGGATTTGTGTAATATCTTGGCCTTGTTCATTTTTTATGGTAACATTGATATTAACTATTTTAACCAAGTTTTTAATCTCACTTCTCTGACTATCAGTCAAAACATTATCCCACCAGCCTCTTAATTGGCCAGAAAATCCTGCAATCATGAATTCAGCGACACTCTTATCGCTACTACCACTAGCCTTGCAAGCAGTACCATACATGGTTATTCTGTATAATTGGGTTAATATTTGATATTCAGACATACCGTCAATATACCATTCATAAATGGTTTTAGCACTAAAATTTGTCATAGGATTAAATATAGCTTCTTCTTCGAATAACATATCTTGAGGAGTAGGACGTTGGTAATAAGTCCTAATAGGGGCCATTTGAGTAGACATATGATTTTTTTCAAAGGTTATCTTATTAAGATTTCCTTCCATAGCTAATAATTCATTCTTAAATTGAGTTATATCCGAACAATCAGTCTCATACTCAGAGACATCCTCAGTTTGAGTAATAGGAAGAATTTGTTTTCCGCTTAATAAATGAAGTTTTTCTAACTTCTCCGTAAGAGCATCAACGATCTCTTTATTCTTATTAGCAGTTTTAAACTTTTCAGTAATTTCTATAACATGTTTAATATAAGAGGTCTCTATTTTAGGCTTTTCTATAATAGAAGCAGGCCTCTTTTCTTCTAAAGCTTGAACCTTTTCAAGAGTCTCCTCAATACGAGTTAATTGACTTGCCATGGTTTGTATATGCAAGTTGGTATAATTATTCTGCTTAATAACCTTGTTAAGATCATCAGGGCCAATATGAGGTAAAACTAACCTAATATTAGGTGTAAAGGCATTAGTTTCTAAAATCTGATTTTCTCCCACCTCTATTTTCAAGGCTTCCGTAGGAGGATAAAAAGACTGGACAATACTTCCAGAAGCTGTTTTTCAGTTTTTATAAAAGCTATCTATGGTACAAATATTAGGGTAATCTCCCTCATAATTGCTATAAAACCAGGTGACAAAAGGAATGACCTCCTCATTATCGTCAATGTGCTCATAAAATTTAGTTTTAAATAGGCCTTTTGTTCATTAGAAAATTCAGCAAAAAACCATTTTCTAAAATCAGAATATTTTTCTTGCATAAATTCAGCATTACAATCCGTTCTTTTATAAGAAAATTCATTTTTTTTTATTACCAAAATTTGTTTCATAGCAAAACCTAATTCTGACATAGTATCAAGTTCATTCTTTGAGGGTTTAGAATAGACACCATGGGGAATATTTTGTTGAGAGTTAATAACTCCTTCAAATTGTAATTCATTTTCTTTAGTGCCAGAAACTCCTACTTCTTCTGGGGGATTTCTAGAAATACTAGAATTAAGAGTAGGGCCGGAGTATAAAATCTCTGGCTCTCAGAGTGAGAGACCGAAGAAGGCCTTTTAGAAGAGGTTGATAACCTAGCAATTTTATTATTATCAAATCTAACAATAACATCTCCATCATCAAATTGGAGAATTTCCTCAATCTTTTTGTTTTCAACAGGAGTTGGTGGAGCTACGGCTTCTAAAAGCCATTGCTCAGGTAACTCAATTTCATTTCATTTAATGGTTCTAGGCACAGCAATATTGGATTTTAATAAATTAGTCTCAATAAGAGTAGTCTTACCTTTAGGATCATATCTTTTAGCAGTAGGGCTTAAGGTATTCATAACTTTATAATGAACTCTATAAGTCATTTTGTTGAGAGTTAATAACTCCTTCAAATTGTAATTCATTTTCTTTAGTGCCAGAAACTCCTACTTCTTCTGGGGGATTTCTAGAAATACTAGAATTAAGAGTAGGGGCCGGAGTATAAAATCTCTGGCTCTCAGAGTGAGAGACCGAAGAAGGCCTTTTAGAAGAGGTTGATAACCTAGCAATTTTATTATTATCAAATCTAACAATAACATCTCCATCATCAAATTGGAGAATTTCCTCAATCTTTTTGTTTTCAACAGGAGTTGGTGGAGCTACGGCTTCTAAAAGCCATTGCTCAGGTAACTCAATTTCATTTCATTTAATGGTTCTAGGCACAGCAATATTGGATTTTAATAAATTAGTCTCAATAAGAGTAGTCTTACCTTTAGGATCATATCTTTTAGCAGTAGGGCTTAAGGTATTCATAACTTTATAATGAACTCTATAAGTCACATTTAAAGGTTCACTTCCTTCTTTTAAATCATATCCACTCATTTGAATATTCAGAGTTAGAACATCTAATAATTTTTTATCAGATAAAGAAACAGAATAATCAGGGAAGCAGTTAAAATAAACTGGACCATCACATAAGCTAGTCTGGGTTATTCCTAATAAGGAATCTTTAAATTTATTATGCCTGCAATCACGTAGTGCAATTAATAAAGAGGTATTTAAACCAAGAGAAGTTAACGGTTTAATAGCAACCTGTATAAGGCCAATATGCATATATTTATATTTATCTTTATAGCGTAATATTTCATCTTCGTGAAGTAATTGCATATGGTCAAGATTATTACCAACAGGAATAGTCTGTTCAATAGTTTTAATAGACATAGAAGACATAAAATCAAACATTCCAGAATTATAAATTTTGTTTGGTTTAACCATGGGTAAATGCCAGTTTAATAATTTATTTTCTATATTAGAAAATTCAACATCATCTGTGTTCTTTATAAAAGAACTGGGAACATATTTTGAACGAGAAATTGATCTGCTCAACATTTCAAGAGAAAAATTTAATAAACAGAAACAATAAACTTAGCACGTCTGTCTACGATTTATGCAAACATGGATATCCAACAAGCAATACCTTTGCTATAAGGAATTTTTGCTGCAACGCAACTTGGATGACGTCCCACTAAGTCCTGCCTCTGATACCAAATTGATACAAGGATCGAAGATGTAGAATAGAACTCAAACTTCTATTAATATGAAACAAAATTACACACTTTTCTATATTTTTATTAATGTGTTATAACATATAGTGTTGTAATTGTTGTATTAAATATTTTTCTCATGAATTTTATGTATCACGTTATAAAACTTTAGTTTTCCAATATGATAATTATGATCTTGACAACTTTTTTCTTTTAAAATAAAGAGTACACTAATTTTTGTTTATAAAGTACTATGAACATACACTTGGCCACTGTCCGGTCAATGGCCGAGGTGGGATTTAAAATTAATAGGAGCTTGGTAAATAATTGTTTTTAATTACAAGGAAGAATAACACTAAAAAATTGTATAATAAACATCAATTATACAAGTAGAAGTACAAAAAACACGAGTTATGAAAAGTTTTTGCATTTGAGGTTTCATATCTTGAACAAATTGAAAGATATCTTCATTTTCAATGTTTTTTATTATGACTTTCTTAATGTTAAGAATTTTTTTTTGGGACAAATACACACATTTTAGTACATACATTTCATGCATTTTCTCTAGGAAGTTTAGAGATTTTCGTTATTTGTAGTTAGGAGGAAAACACTTAAACCTGTGTTTTATTTAGTTAAAAGAAGAAGTAAGATGAGATAAAATCAAATATATTTCGAATACAAAATATGGTCTATGATCATTCAATTTAAAAGCAAATAATATTCCAGATATATAATTATTTGTTTAAGTGTTAAATTGATAGAAATACCATATCTACTATAATAATTTTCCAAAGTCAAGTGGGAGCTTAAGCCCCCACTGTGCCCTTCTTCCCTCCGCCCCTGCTTTCAGTGGCACTGTGGTTGCTAGAGGAGATTCTTGCTTTTTACGTTTACAAGTTTAGAAAACTAACGGGTCACGTTTCTTTTTTAAAAAAAAATGAAATATTCATTCAGATTAAGAAAACTAACATGATTTCTACGGATTTCATTATGTATATATTAAGCATTTAGAATGTAGCACATATTTATAACGGTTTGATTCAACATTTATTTAGAGGATGAAAAAACAAATCCCCCACCCCTCATATAGGTCCTTTTGGTGGCCTAGATATTTTTTTTATTATTTTGAGCAAAATGAGACTATTGCCACGAGGGAAGGATATTAAACACTTCACCATTAGAACAATCCACTCATCTCGTTACGTACACAAATTTTCTACTTAACTAAGCCAAACCTATGGATTAGATATTAAACTAATATACATATAGGTTAATAGGGAAGGCAGCTCATTGATCCTATATATATATATATATATATATATATGTATGTTGTTCTTGCAGCATATGTTAGTTGGAGCCATTTGCTTGCTTTGTGGTCCTAGCCCTAGCTATATATATAGAGCTAGCTAGCCCTCACACTAAAATTGGCAAACTCAATCCCTTGCCATATATGTGTGTACTAAATATAAAACATATGTACGTAATGAGCCATCTAGAGTATGTGTGGTCCATGAACATTCTCGTATATAGTGAACAGTGAAATAATCATATATAGAATAGAACTCAAGTTCCTAACGCAAAATTAATTGATTTTATTACGTACACGTACAGTAAATGTTTAATTTACAAGTGAGAGTAAGATGCTTATCAAGAAATTAATACTACTTGTGCATGGAAACAGAATTAACGTGAGAAACCAAATCTATTTAAGATAATCCATCCCATCCCATCTCATTCCGTGACATATTTATATTACAATATGCGGCACACTCGATGTGTGTGCAATATAATACAAAGTGACGTCATGTATAAATTTGTAAAATAAAACAAATAAATATGGTGTTTGATCAAGTAATAACAACTTGTGTTTATTATGTTTAAGATTATTAGTTTGAGTCTTCTAGGCATTATTTTATTGAAATTTCTGTTAAGAGTACTATTTTAGACATTTTCTAGACATAAATTAATAATATAACAGTATAAATCATAATATAAAACACCTAATTTTTACCTAACAAATAAAGGTCTCTCTTTATGATATACTTTAATTATAAGCACATTTTAAAATTACTATTTTCTTCACGAGGACATTCAAATTTTGTTTAATGCTCAATTAATTATACCGTTGTTGAACATTTTTCTTCCTCTTTTCACCCATGATTCTGATTGCTAGGCAACCACCGTCGGACCTTCAAAGCTTCAATGAGATTGCCGGAGCTCCATCAATAGTGGTGGACTGGTCAGTGACAGTGCATTTCTCTTTGACCACATTGCGTCTAATACATGCATGCATTTATCTTTCTTTTTTCCTTTTCAAAGTCAAGTTTGCTTTGTTTTGTTAGCAACTACTATAAGATTGATATGGCAAAAAACAAGTAGATTTGAATAATTAATGACTTGCAATTTGAAGTAAATTGCAGAGATAGAAATTGAAGAAACAAAACAAGAAAATTGAAGCTCATTTCCCTCCAAGTGGTCTGCTTGAGTTTTCCAAAGGTAATCTCATGCATTACTATTTAAATTAATTATATATATATGTATATATCAAAGGCCATTTGCCATTTGACTTTCCCAACCTATTACCTCGAGATTAATTTTGACCGAAGGCAGTGGAAAGGGGTTAAGTGAACACTAGCCACTTCAACCAAGACTTACATTTATATGCATATATATATATATATATGTGCGCGCAAATATATTCAACACAAAAGCCATGTGAGATTTTCTCACAAGTAGGGAAGATATATATATATAGCTAAGAATTAATATTTTGCCAATTAAAGACGAAATATTAGGAGTCGCAATGTATTTTTAAATCATGTTCATTTTTGCTTGACACAATAAGATATGCCAAAAAATTATAAGACATGGGTACGTTGCAAGTGTTACTATTATCTATTTCAAACACGTACCACTTGAACACGACTACAGTTTTTCTCTTCCAAATAATGACGAAGACACTATTAACATGACTAAAATCGTATAGCTCCAAGTTAGTGTCAAAATTTAGACACAAGCACATAAGTGATAAGACACAAAATTGTTCAAAGAATCTAGCAATTAATGTAACACGAACATAAATTCCGTCCCCATTCCGTGTAGGTTAAATAAACATGAACTTGACATGGACAAGAATTCTCGTACTATTTTATCCATAGCTTATCTCCTAGTCCTAGCTTTAATTAAATTTCTCCAATTCAAATTTCTTGGTCCACCTATGCCTAACTATTTTCAGCACTTCACTAGTCATAGTTTTGAAAAGGTCATGGGTTTACTTGGGAATCAGCAACATGACTTTCCTAAAGTGGGAAGTCTAAGAAATGAAGTGAAAGGGCATAGAATACCGTGAGAAGTGAAACATTTCAGGATACCATAGGGAGATATGTCTAACATATTGTAAAAATTTTAAGGACTACCAACAAAATCATTAAATTTTCTATGATTTCTCTATCTTCTTTTGCAAAGGGAAATAGGTGACATAAACTGGCAAGAATTTTGGGATGTCGTGCATGCAAGTACGTATTGTCTCATTTTACCCAGATTAGCTTATCTCCAACAAGGTGATCTTGTAAAATAGATTTTTATTATGCAAGTTTACATACAGCATATCTAAATTTTTGTGCATAATTTGAATGTGAGTCTTGAAGTATATATATATATCCAATTGAATTATACACAACATATGACTTTTTGTTTCAATGATGACAATTTAATCATGTGTTTGCAGAATTTGCTTTGACCATAGAGTAGATCATACGTTCGTGCGTACACGTTTCACAACAAATCTTGATATTATCTATGTTTCATATAACTTTTTTTTTGGGGGAGGACAAGTTTCATATAACTTGATATTTATCAAAAATCATGTTCGATATATCTAGATGAGCTGTTTTCAGAAGGAAATATAACGGTGGAACATGGTGAAACCAATTGCATTAATCGGTTACTCTTTGTACGTTCATTTTATGATGATTGACCATTAACACTACAATCATTTTTGTGTATGCGGGTGTGGGGGCATCACATCTCCTGCCAGCCCAACAGATCTTTGTTTTGTGCTTGCTCACGGTTTTGCTTTTCGCAAAAGTCCTCTTACTAGGACTACAACACAAATATATTAAGCACCAGTTCACCTCGCCATGTGGTGTGTGATGGAACACAGCATGTAGCCTTTCAGTCCACTTACAACACTAGTATCGTGCAGGTCAGGGTGGGTGATCCAGCAGTCTTTCAAATATGTATTATCTATTGTTATATAAAGCCAGAAAGCTCTTAAATATAAGATTTAACACGTACAACACGAATTCGTCAGAGACCACATTACTGCTAAAAAGAAAGTCTATCTCTATCCTTCGTTACTGGAACAGCAAGCGTCGCAACAACTTGAGCAAGCTAAGCAAGAGAGGGCCCCACAGAGTTGCGTGAGCGCGATAGTGAACTGTTCATTGATCCTGGAACAAGTCTTAATGCAGCACATACCACAGCAGTAGCTGCACATTTTGCCACAACAGTTTGAGGCTGCCCTTGCTATTATCTCTGCTGCCTCGGGTGGTTTCACCTCATCGCATCCCGGACGAACGTTTTCTATAGTAAAGGTCAAGTTGCCGAAGCCAATCCCGAGGCTTTGCAGCACTATTATCCTCTGTTCGGTTTTGTTCGTGGCTTGCTTTTTGTTTGGAGGCTGCTTCTTGTTTAGAACCTGCGTTTTGTGTTAACAAACATCACAAGTACCATTTGTACTATACCAGATTAGTCAGCATAGGTAATACGTGCGTGACCTGTATGCATCTAATTTAAAGTAAATATATACAAAAATGATAATGGTCTGGTAGTTAGATGTGTGTTTAGCTTTCTTGGTAGTGAGGGCTCAAAACCTGTTGCAATCATATTTTTCAAAGAATGAAGCAGCGGTAAAATTGAAAATCTTGGAGCATCAAGCGGTTGAAACCGGTGCTCACTTAATATGGTATTTTTGATAGATTATGGTCATAAGCCAACAACAATAATGTTTCTTGTGGGGAAGAGAGAGAGAGAGAGAGAGAGAGAGAGATTATGGTACACAGCTATAAATATTTTGTAAAATGTGTATAATGCATACCTCTGGTACTTTGTGAGTCTCAGGCAAGATCATTCGCGTATACTCAGAAACAACTGAAGTTTGTACGCTAATTTTTGCTATCTGCCAATAACAGGAAACATATCAGTTTTAGTGTCTGCACACAAACCAGTTCCTCTTTCTCAAATTAAGTGTCGCACATTCAGATCCAGCTGCACTAGAGTGATTTCAATCACTCACTCCATAGAGTAGTAAATCTGGATCGTTCTTTTAAATTGGACGGTTTAGATTTTCACAAATAGTGTTTGCCTCTGGCAAAGACTCCTTTAAATGGAAACTACCTATCAAAATCTGACCGAATACCCCACTTCCCCTTTTTTGCGATTCTCAAATTAAGAGTCATTTATCTTTTTTTGGGACCAAAAATGTAGCAAATCTCATAATAGAAAATAAATTGCATTTACTATTGATTAAGATGAAATTAGTGTTTTCTTAGAACACACAATCAAAGTGTGACCCTTAGTTTGCTGAAGAGGGAATAAAAGATATCTACAGATAACCACTAGAAACACTCCGTGATTTCAGCAGTAACTGTAACTACTAGGATGAGAGAATTCGATTTTCCAATTGAATGGCCAATTATCCTCCGGACCCTCAATTCTATTATACCCACAATGCTCAGTCATTACTATTGCCAAAGAAGCACCAGCCTGGCATCTCTCTTTGTTTCAATGAGTTTGATGACGTGGATTATCTTTTGCCGAAATAAATATTATATTTTAAGAGAAAATATAAATTAGAATCAATCATTGACCTTTTCCTCAAGATCTTTATTCTCTGAAAACCATGCCTGAGCTGTAAGTAGTTCAATCTGTTGCTTTGCAAGTACCTGTTGGACAGGGAAATAAACAGATAATATATTATCCATAAAATGCCATTAATAGTTATGGTCTTGTGGATAGAGTGTCAAAGAATCGCAAATGATTGGTGAGATGTTCTACATATTTTCCTTATTTTTCATGGATAATTTTTCTGACCCATTGCCAAAGGAATTGGATTCCATGGAAAACCGAAAAAATTAGAGCATCTCATAAAATCACCCATCTCGTTATTCAACTTCTCAAAAAAATTAGGGGTCTATCCAATCATTTCCCTTCTATGAATAAAAAGCACACTTCTAGTACATAGAATTAATAACAGTTTGACAAAACAAATTGAAGGCGAAACAACATTCAATGAGATTCTCGATTTCATTGATAAACTCATAGACTATGAGGCATAGACATGACACGCGACACACAATTTTTCCAAAATGTAGGACACGACACGTGGGGGGGGGGGGGGGGGGAGACGTTCTTAATTAATTAATTGATTGATTATATATGCAATAAACATAGAAAATATTTAAGAATTCAATAAAATGAAACTAGATTGCATTAATAACCCAAATACTCAAAACATGATCACTAAATTGTTCCATAATTAAAGCATCAAAAAGCATACAGACTAAATTGTTCCATAGAATGATAGAAAACAAAGGGGAATATAAAAAGTGGCTTAGTTGCCTCATCCTCAGTTGATGTTGCAATGAAGAAACACTAGGAGTAGTAGCCATCTAAATCAATTACCAAGTATTAGAGACTATAATTAAATTCAAGTATCAGAGAGAGTATCGGAGAGTGTCGGGCCCAACACGTGGTCTCCAAGAGAGTGTCCGTACTTCATAGTTCATAGCTTACTTTACATTAATAAGATCATAATTTGGTAAAAAAAACCTAATATGAATGCATTATACATGAGATTGATAAGATCATAATTTGGCACCTACCTTGTCTAGAGGAATTTCATTTGCCTCTTGTACCTTGAGGTCTATCGAAAAAGTGTCCATATCTGCAAGGATACCTTTAGCTTTAACAGTATCAGGAAAATCTCCTTGGTATCTACCGGATATAATCAACGGGCTTCCAGACAGAAGGTCTGGAATACGAGAAGGATAAACCTATCATCAAAATAGCCCCCCAAAAATAAATTCATTATTTTAATGGAAAACTAAGATAGTGATAACGGGAATTTTTAAGTTAAAGTGTCAGCTGAATTCATTTATTAAATATTATCCATCAAAAAAATATAGGGATATTCTGCCGTTGCCTTCAATGTGAAATTAGACTTACCCGCTGTTGTCGTAATCATTAAACTTTGCCCCCTGCATGCAGGGGAATCTTAAAGTATTATGTAAAAATTGGGGGCGGGGGCCAATGGCTAATGATAATGAAAACAGGGTTAACTATAATTTCACATATAAAATGGGGGGTAAAGTCAAAAAAGCCAAACTGTAATATGATCCTAACTTCAAAGTTATAACACCAAACAAGATGAATACACCAAAGCAAAGACCTAAAACATACGCATCTTACAATCCAAAGTGAAAATTTAATAGGAACCTCAAAAAAAACCATTGGAAACTTTAGGAAGCCCTCTCTCTCAAGAAAAAACCTGAAAATGATACACATAGGATGCTATTCTGATTTGGATGAAGAAGAGGAAAAAGTAGACGTAAACATACCTCAAGTCCATCAAGACCATCCAAACCGTCAATTGCTAAATTTGCAACAATGGTAGATGAAGCTCTGGCAAATAAGCCTTCCATTCGAGCCTCAATTGAATCTAACCAAACACAAATAAGTACTAAAAGAGCATTATGTTTGACTTTGTGATGTAAATAATATAAGAATAAATGCATAAGTTAGATATAAATACAATAAGAAGTCCTCATGCCGAAGAAAACTGAGGACTGTCCAGTCTCCAACCCCCCGCTACCCCGGGCCAAAAAGAAAAGAAGAATGTAATACCCATTTGTTTATCAGAAGAAGAAAGAAATACTCTTAATCTTTTATGGCTCGTTTGGTTCAAGATTTAAACCATTCCGGGAATGCTATATTCCATTCCGAAATGATTCCCGCGTTTGGTTCAAGTTTTAAGTCCGGAATAAATGATTCCAGGAACAAACCTTTCCCCCCAAGTTCTCCCATTTAAATCATAAGGAATAAACCATTACTAATGGGCATCTTTTTTAATTTTTCATGTTAGGACCAAAATAACACTCTTCCTTATGAATAAATAATTCTTTTTTCATTTGTGTATGAAAATATTGTTTGAAACTATTTTTTTTTAGTTGCTGCTGAACAAAAATGATAAAAAAAATCTAGAACTTTTTTCTATTCTTTTTTCCTGTTGTAATTTTTTTTAATTACAAAAAATTGTAATTTTTGTAGGATAGTTATTAGCTAGGCATGTGTAATTTTTGTAATTTATTATAGTAATTGTCTCTTTTGAAAAATTAGTATGTGATGTTTTCTCATCTTATAAAAAGAAGAGTATTTTTGTAATTGATACTTTATTCCATTTCTATTCCCGGTTGAACCAAACGTCGGCATGGCAACCTAGATGCTAGGAAAAAACTTTCCAGGAATCAAGTATGCCCATTTCATTCCCAAAACTCGAACCAAACGAGCCCTTAAGGAAACAAAAATTTCACCCTAATGAATGGTCAAGATTTAAGAATACAACTTATATTCTATTGTGAAATATGGTACAATGAGTATGTCCCAAAAGGGAAACGGGACTATCAATTCAAGATATACTGGAGAGGAAAGTGGGACTATCTTTTTGAGATGGAGAGAGCACTTCAACTACTCAGAGGGTAAAATATCAAGTGCATCTTCACTTCCCTAGTGATACACTCACCATCTCTCGTACCAAACAGACCATTACCAATATTATAAGCGAAAGCTTTGGTCAACGCAAAAAGTCCCCATATCCAATGGTCAATCTTAGTGTATAACCTTTTTTGGCCCTAGGATGTGTAATTGATATGTCATATCAAAAGTTCTCGGAAAGAAAAATGTGGAAAAGAGAAAAGAACACTATAACCGAGCTTACTAGTTCAGAACAAAAATATAACAATGAATAAAGACACTTTAAGAGAAACGAAAAATTCAAGTCTATATTCTAAATTAAACAGAAATTACCTGTATCATAGGCAGCATCATGATGGCCCCTGCCAATTATTGCAAGCATTCGCAAGAAATAATGGTTACAGAATGCACCTGTACATTTTTTGAATGACAAGTCAAATAACAGGCCCAAAATGGAACTACTAATGTTCAAACAGTAAACTTCTCTCTTTAATTTATCAGACAGATCAATCTTAGCTAGACAAACATACTAAGTCAACATTATAAACAGTAAAAGGAATGGATATAAATATATTTTTCTCTGGAGAAAAGTAATTCCGGCTAGATTTAGACATTCTACAAACAAATCCTTTACCTATGCCAAACGTATGAACGCGTGGGCTTATGGATCCTTGTTTTGTTGGATGGCTTTTCAAAACGTCACAAATATGTCTCTCATCTTCAACAGCCCCGTCAGTGATAAGGAAAATCATAGGAAATGAACTTTGAGAACTGGATAACATCTCCAGGGCCTGAGAATGCGTAAAAAAATATCAATCGGAGTTGACAGAAACCTAGTGAATACTTGTCCAGTAAAATGAAGGGACGATTGGGAACAGGTGTTCCTACAGTTATCTACTTGAACGATATCTTGGTCTCTTGGATATGCATCAGAAGCATAACTGCACCTTCAAAAGATACAAATCATCTCACTTTTTATCCACATGGTGTTGAAGAAACATAAGTTGGTATATAAAATGCCAACTCCTTTTTTGCTTTTTCTTCTCTTTTTTGGCCCTCTCTTGTGCTTTTTCTTTTTTCTTCTTGTTTTGCGCTCACATGGAGCGAAAGATAGTCTTTAGTAGCTGGACCAATAGATCCTTGAAAATGGTCATGCGTGGTGCATATGACCATTCTTTGTCAACTAGTGTCCAAAATGAGCTTAAGGGGCAAACAAAACGTGTGTGTGTGTGTTGTGGGGGGGTCTTAACGGGAATTGGACCTGTGACCTTTACTCAACAAACTGCACTTAACCACTTGATCAAAAATAATCACATTGCCTCAAAGATTTTAAAAGCAATTTTAAGTAAATGTGTGCTCACACATCGAGTGTGCCACATGTTCTATTAAAGACATATAAATGTGTATTATCGGTAAAATTTGCAGATGACCACTGAAAACTAAGGGGAACTAACCAATACCTGATTTAGAGGTAATAAAATATTTGTTCCACCCCCAGCTATAAAGTTCGTTCCAATCCACTGAGTGGCAGCTTCAATTGCTTCCTTAGTTGCCAATTGCGGAGATGACGAAAATAGGTAAGTGTCGTCATTAAATGCGATTACAGTAAAAGAATCTTCAGGATCAAGATTTGAGAGTGCTGCAAAGAGTGCATTCTTTGTATCCTCGAGTGGCTGCCCCCTCATGCTTCCACTTATATCAACGAGAAATACAACTTCCTTTTTGAAAACCTATCAAATTAAAGAAAATATAGAACATTACAGTCATTACATTACACCAAGAAGAACATGAAAAGGACCAAATACTGGTAAAGCATAGATAAAGGAGAAATTTGAGAATGGAAAACACAACCCAAAACTGCTTCTAATCAAATGAAAAGCTTAAAAAGGTATGCAAATTTGAAAATTATGGCTTTTTTTTTACTTTCCCCCCATTTAATATGCAAAATTAAACTTACCCTTGTGTTCATAATCATTGACTTTGCCCCTAAGTGCAGGGGGAATCTCAAAGAATTACTAAAAACAGGGATTACATCAAATGATTATGTTAACAAAAAATTAGAACCCCCCCCCCCCCCTCCCAAAAATTTTTTTTGCATAATTCTTTGAGATTCCCTTACATGCTAATGGTTAAGAAAACTGGGGCCAAGTCTAATTTCACATTAAGAAAAGGGGAGAAAGTAAAAAAAAACCAAAAAGGTATTTTATATGAATTAGTGCAAAAACACGTATTACACTTGTTGCTTTTCTGTCAATTTCTTTATGCCTGCAAACAACCAGAGCAGGAGCATAAAGTCTTAGGCTTGTATGATAAAAAGGCCGAGCCTTAGATGGTCCTATATCAGCACCCTTCTGCTCAGCGAGGTTTGTGTGTAGATTGAGAGTTTTTTGTTCAACATTCAGACAAGATTGTAGGAGTTGTGGAGAGGAAAGAGAAAGTAGTTCGAGAGTGTAGATGTGGATCCCATTTTGCAAAAAGATCGTGAAAGTTGCGAGAGGGGAGAGAAGGTAAGAGGATGTGTAGGATGTGGGTCTGATGTTTGCAAATGAGCAAAGCAGCTAAAGCTTGTGAGACTAATACCAAGCCGTTTGCATAGTATTTATAAACTGGTTTCAGGTTTTAAAAAGAGTTTGCTGAAGTAGTTGTTCAGCATGGTGAATTTTACGAACAATTTTTAAAATTGGGAATACAATAACTGATTTTAAAACTAGAAATGACAATATCATTTTATTTGCTTTCACATTATTAGAAAACAAAAATCTTGTCCTTGTCTCACCAAACACAATTTGTAAAGCCTGTTCAGTTTAAAATAAGTACTTAGCAAACTCATTCTCACTTTCCACAAATAGAGTTTAAAAAGAAGAAAAAAACCTCTTTATATCACTAAACTCAAACATAATTTTAAAGACAAATACTTAAAATGTAAGCAAAATAAGTTATTATTATTAGACTTGTTCACTTTTTAATAAAAGTTTTACCAACCCACATCACATGAAATTGAACTTTCCAAAAACCAACCGATGCTCAGCACAGAAACATATATGCTTGTTCAGTGACATGTGAAACTAATGGCAACCCCAAACAACCATATTACTTCTCAGTTCCTCAAGTCCAGCTATTTGAAGCTGGATAAAAAACTGCAGTATCCTCATGCAGTTCAGTGACAATTTCTAATTGAACTTGAATACTGGATGGCAAGTATATTACTTCTCAATAGAGATGGCAAAAAGGCCCAACACGTTGGTTTTCAACCCAACCCAACCCTAATGGATTGGGTTCTTTTAAAAAAACAGGGCAGGTATGTGTTTCTAAAATAAAACCGGTTCGGATTCATAAAAATAAACCCGGATCACATTCGTAAAAATATGTGCCGGCAGCACATATTTCTAATTGGGGCGAGTTTAGGTCAGACATATTTCTAGTTGGGTCGGATTCAGGTTTGGCCAAAGCCGACCCATTCCCATCTCTACTTCTCACATCCTTTAGTCCCAAGTCTTCTCGCCTTGTGGCACTTTTTTCCATGAAACAAACCATACAACAGACATTGTGAAAATAAAATGAAACCCACAAACTAATGCAGAGATATCAGTTTAGGCTATGTGTCATATCGGTTATTATATAATTCAAACACGCTTAAACAAAGATATAACTTTAGAAAATTCTTTACTGGGGAAAAATAAGAATTAACAGACAAATTAAACCAACCTTTCTCCCCTTTTGGTTTCCTGGAAAAAGATAGAAGCAGAACATCTCTCTTCGATCAATGTCAAGCACAGATGGAGATTGCAAAAGGACACCACCAAATGTATGAATTGGGAACTGAAAACAGGTCAACATACGTGGAAAATAAGTTCTTTAAACTGAAAAATAGAAATGCTACAAAAGTATATGACCTCGCATATCTAGGATAATAAAATTCACCAAATTTAAAACCATTAATATGTTCAAATAAAGACCTATGAACAAGCTCTTACACTGTATGTGAAGATAAAGTCACTACTTGACCATGAAAGAACATCTGATTCGTATAAGAAACCCATCTTTCCAACTTGGCGTTTTAGTTCCTAAAAGTACGACAAAAAAAAAATTTGCATCAGTTAATTACTTATGAATTATTATATGTGAAATCTAACAGAATTGAGCTAAGCTACACCTTTAGAGGATGACTAGTGGTCTTCAACAAAACTTCAGTCAAAGGACCAGAGTTAACATTCAGTTGTATCTTTTCTTTTTTGGACATTTTCTTTCCAGCTGGAACCACATACTCGGGAAACCTAAACGGCACGTTTAAAGTGAATTGATCATCCTTATAGGATAATCTTTGCGACCACCAAACTTTTATTGAAAGATTGGACCCCCCATCAACCTGAAAGATAAGTGCATGTGTTTTAAATAGAAAAAAGATTATTTTTTTTGGATAAGAAACAAGATTCCATTAATAATATAAATTAAAAGTACAAATATAGAGGAGACAAGGAGTCCACCAACAAAACATATAACCCAAAAAAAGAAAATAAAAGAAATATAATCCTGCCAAAAACCACAGCCAACAATGCACCCGTAGAACAGATTATACAGTGGAACACTATTCAAAAATCCAAGCTCTCCAATTGTTCTTGATGTATTCCACTCTATAATTTTTGAAAGGCTTGGTGTTGGAAGCCCACATCGAATCCATGAATTTGACTCTTTCCCACAGCCACTCCTTTTCTTCTATCTTTCCTTCAAAAATTCTATAATTCCTCTCCATCCATAATAGCCAAAAGGAAGCGACTTTGACACATCTCCATAGCTCCCTGCCCTTAGATTTGTCTCTGTATCTATTGATTTCCAACATAAGAAGTCTCGCACCATCTTTGGGAATGGCCCAACTAAACCCAAATTCTGCACAAGCTTTGTTCCATATGAAATATGAATAAGGGCAGTGTAACAAGAAGTAGTTCAAAGATTCTGCATCGCTCTTGCACAGTACACACCAAGATGGGGAGAGAACAATTCGGTCTTCTATTTTGCAACAGATCATAGGTGTTAACCCTCCCGTGAGCAACTAACCAAGAGAACACCTTCACTTTTGTGGGAATACCAGCTGCCCAAATGACTTTTGAAGGAGCAAATTGTGGATGCGTTGGAGAATCGATAAGAGATTTGTAAAAAGAAGAGCAAGAGAAACCCTCCCCTTTCAACAACCCTCGCCTATAGTCTACACTCCCTGGAGACAATCTAACACCCTCAATGACTCTCAACAAAGAAAGATACTCCTCCAACTCTCATTCAAGTTTCTGGAAAAAGATAAATTCCAAGACACAATACAGTTTGAGTTTAAAAAGGCTAAAGAAGCAATGGAATCTCCTTTGTTCACGGAGAGTCTATACAGACGCGGAAACAAAGAATCAAAGGCTGTCTCACCCCTCCATTTATCCTCCCAAAATCTAACTGTGGAACCCCCACCCACTTCAAGTTTTGTATGCTCCAAGAATGATTCAAGACCATGAGAAATATATTTCCAAGGGTTTCTATAAGTCCCACTACTCACAACTTTGGAGTCCCACCCATTGTCGCTTAATCCATATTTGCTTCTAATGATGGAACACCATAGGGAATTTTGACTACGGAGGAATCTCCACAACCATTTTCCCAACAAAACTTTATTTCGATTCACCAAATTACCAATGCCCAAACCCCCTTTATTTTTCGCTCTAGACACTATATCCCAATTTATTAAATGATCTTTTCTATTATTATCGCACCCATCCCACAGGAAGTCTCTCATTCTTTTTTCCAAAACATTTTTAATCTTCACAGGAATACGAAAAATGGACCAAAAATAAGTTGGAAGGCTTGCTAAAACATATTCAATCAAGATAAGTCTCCCACCTCTTGACAAGCAACCACCTTTCCATCCATCAAGTTTCTTCTTAACTTTTTCCAACACCGGATTCCAAAATTCCAAAGAATTTGGATTACCTCCAAGAGGCAACCCCAAGTACTTCAATGGCCAATTCTCAATCTCACAACCCAATCTAGTATCCCACTCCTCTAACTTCTCCACCTCCATGTTAACACCGGCAAGTTTACTCTTTGTCAAATTTAGTTTCAATCCTGATATTGAGCAGAAAACCGATAACAACTTCATTTAAGGACATGATTCTAAGGGATTATTTTATTTTACCCCCATTTTATATGCATAATTAGACTTACCACTGTTTTTATAATTGTTAAGACTTTGCCCCTTGCATACGAAAGAATCTCAAAGAACTATGTAAAAATGGGTGGTTAAGTCAAAAGATTACGTCAAAAAAATGAGAAGAATGGGGGGCGAAGTTAAAAATAAAAAATCTAAAGCATAAAGACTAAAGAGTTAAGAATCTATTGAATGCAATCAGTGGTTACCTGAGGTACTGTTACTGTAAATATATGGGGTTTTAAAAAGCCTCCATCTTCAGCTTTAGCAACCTTTTCAGTGACACTTCTGTCATCCATGGCAACCAACTGAGTGCAATATGATCTCCTGGGTATTTCAACCTCGACACCTAGAATTGAACCCTGTTAGCCAAATAATTTATTAACAAAAATTCAACAAAGACTTCTTGAAATTAGTTCATCAAAAGAAACAAATTCAGTTATCAAAATTAACTCGTCGAAATATACAAAGTCAATAGATAGAAGTCACTTGACATGCTAACATGGGCTGTACATTACAACAACAAATTTCAAATTATTCAAAAAAAAAAAGAAGACGAAATATACAAAGTCAACGATAGATGTCACTTGACATCTATCGTTGACTTTGTATATTTCAATGAGTTAATTTCGATAACTGAATTTGTTTCTTTTGATGAACTAATTTCAAGAAGAAGAAGAGGAAGAAGAATTAAAAGATTTTATATAATCTACAATAACATATGTACAACTAATCACATATATTAAATATTATAATATAATATAATGCGATTTTTAAACCGCAAGAAACTGAGGTAAAAGTGAATTAAAAGAGATGGTTGAATTAAGGGGTTTTGGGACTTTCAAGAGTATTATGTAGTTCTATTGTGACATATTATAATGGAGAATTCTAAAAGTAAAAGGTCTTTACGCTGTGGGGGTCCAGGAATATCCATATAAGGCAGAAGTGTCTTTAGTGTGTTGGTTATGAATGTCTAGGATTCATGTAACAAAGTAGTAGCCTGCCAAAGTATTTAAAAGCTTTGTAAATGGTCAAAGTCATTGACGTTTAATGTGAAGTCCAAAAGTCATCACAAACTCTAATATAGGGTTGTTAATCCTTTGCTTTGGGATATGAATAAACTACAGAAATTTCCAGCATCACATGCTTCTCTTGTTCTTTGGAGTGACTACCTTTGCCAAACACTTCCCTCTGGTCTTCCAACACCAAGAAATGTTTGAAAATGATAAATGTGTTTTGGAAGGTGAGTTAAGCCCAACATTTAGTTTTTTCATACATTTTTCTTTCTTTTAGTAGGTATTTCATCATATATAATTCTTGGTTTCAGATTTTATACCTAGCATTATTAGATTTTCCTTATATAGAAAAAATGCAAGAGAATGAAGCCCTAAGGATTAACACAAATTATTGGCTATCATTATGTAAGAACGGGGTAAAAGGTAAGATTCCAAATATAATTAAAGTTTCATAACAGATGAAGAAAGATTGCAAGAAGAATATTGCGAGGAATGGATCACTAGGAGATTATATGCTGCTCCCTGTAATATCAAAAATCTCATTGTAAAGTCTGCTTTGCCCGTGGTTCTTACCTTCTTCATGAAACTTTTTGTCCACATAAATCATTATGTCTCCATCTTGTGGTTTCTTAGTTAATTTCATTAATTGTTTGCAGAAACATTTTCTTTCTTTTTCTTTTTTTTTTTTTTTTTTGTTTTTGTGGTGTTACACTTAATTGTAATTTGATCATGAATTGATGATATTTAAGGAGAAGGGGATTTGTTAATTGGTAGATTAGAGACACAATTTGTACTTGCTTATAAGAATGGTTGCGACATTTTATTGAACATGTAGGTTGTGCAATTCTGGGGGTAATTGAGCTGAATTTCAAAACTCGACATATGTTGTTATCATATCCTATTCACCCCCTCTTTCTCTTTCTAGAAGACATGTGGCAATCACCAATAGGGAACTTACACGCATATTTCATAGCTCAGCTATGGCAGTATCCAAATTAAATTATCAGCATGTATCACCCTGTTCTCATTTACAGAAAATAATTCGTGCAAACGGGAAATTATCATACATACCTGGAATAATTATATATAAGTTTACTTAAATACATATTCCTTTTGTTATGTAAGTAGATATATCTTTGAATGTAATTATAAAAGTCCAGCAAAACAGAACCCCAATTAGCTTTCATAGATATGATACAAATATAGACGTACAAGGACAGCAATAGTGCTGACTGCTGAGAGGGAGATATAGTTGTGTTTGAATTTCAAATTTGAAACAGGGGAGAGTTTTTTTTTGTAGATGGATTGTATGTACACACCACCTCTAATGCGACTTTTGGATGAAAATATTAACTACATACAAGGCTGGGGAAATTAAAGGAGCTTGGTGCTCCCATATTATATAGATTGGCTTGTAAATCTGGCACTAATGATTGTTCAAGAGAAACTTATGCTATTAATGACATCATTTAGTTCACTATCAATTTGAGTTCCTGCTATCGTCCTGTTTGTTGGATCATAACAAGCATTCCGCAGTTATTAGCAGTTAGTCCTCATTGTTTCTTATTATGTTACAGTTGTAATTCTCTGGTTAAACATTGGGAAAAGCCTACATCTAGCTCAGTGCAACATAGTGATATTGTATGGAGAGAATTTTCCTCTTGTTTGCTACTTTTTTTATGCCAAATATTGTTATGAGCCATTTTGGAGAGATTATCTTCAAGAATGTGAATAAGAATCACATTTTCCACCATTATAGAGATTCTACAACTCTCTATGTTTGCTTTAGGAAGGTTTATACGAGCATCCACAATGGTTTGAAATTATAGTATAAGTAGGATAAGTGTGTCCTATAGCACTGTGTTGTACGATAGGCGAAGGATACATTTAAGTTCAGCTAAGTTTCGTATACTACAGATCCATCTTTTCAGTTTAGATTTCCAAACGGATAATAGTAATCTGTTTGGGTTCCAAACAGACTATTGTCATACGTTTGGAACCCAAATGCATTACTCTTGTGCATTTGGAAACCCAAGTGGACAAGATAGTCTGTTTGGTAATGCTTACTTTAATACCATAGATTTTTTCGTTTAGACTAAATTAATACTACACCACTATGTAACCACCACCATAAAACATTGCATAACACCACAAATAAGTAGGATAAATTTACCCCATCTGCCCATCATACCTTACCCAATACAGGAAGTGAGTATTACCAGTGTCAAGTGTTAGTAGTGTGAAAGTATTTGTAGCAGTAATCCCCCCTCCCCAGTTGAATTTTAAGAGAGAAGGAAGACTAATGATTTCCATCATTTTCGTACATTTTCTGAGCCACCAAACTGAACATAGGAAAACAGAAGTAACCAAATTCAAAAATGACAATTGAAAGCAACGTGTCAAGCGTTATTAATTCCAAAAGTATTTGTCCGTAGTCAATTAAGTCTTTTTCCCCAATTCTTAAAATTTAACCAACCAGGGAAAAAATGAGAAATAATTACGATCATTTCCCTACATTTCCTCAGCCATCTAACAGAAAACAAAAGCAACCAAATTCAAAACTGACAATTAAAACAATATATATCTACAATGCAAAGTAATCATCATTCAGAGGCTAAAAAAATCAAACGCCACCTAACTACCTAAGTATTTGAAGAAATCATTTCCACTCCCATCTCCTAGTTCATTAAAATGAAAACTTAATCAAGAGGAAAAGAAGATTGATAATTCCTATCATTTACCTACATTTTCTCAGCCACCAAACAGAACACTAAGGTGTTGTTCACTTGCCACTTAATTTACCACTTAAATCTGAAAACTTAAAATTTTCAGATTTAAGTGGTATAAAAAGTTGTTCGGTAACCTAAAAAATTAAGTGCCCACTTAATTTTTACTTAAAACTTAAAATTTTCATTTAAAATTTTAAATGGCAACTTTGCCACTTAATTTTAAAAGGTGTAAAATGTCCATTTTACCCTCTTTCTTTTAACAAAATTATATACACACTCTCTCTTTAATACCCACAACCACAACCACAACCACCATTCCCCCGCCCCTTCCCAACCCCCATCCACCAACTCTAGCTCAACCCAACTCCCCACCCCTGCTCTTCCATCTCTAACCTCTCGTCTAGAAAAATCCATAATATATATATATATATTTATATACATACACAATATATATGTCATCTTCCAAATTCAAATTTGAAATAAATATATATACACACATATATGTGTAACATACAGAGGTGGATTTCATGGGGGGGGGGGGGGAGAGGTGAAATTGAGGGATATAAGGGGGAGCTGGGCAAAATGGACGAGGAGTAGGCGGCAGATTGGGTTGTGACACTACAGGAGACCAGGGATCAAAATAAAAGGGCGAAATTGTCATACTAAAAAGATTCAGTTTTCAAATGTATTATATTCAAACGAACAACATTTTTTCAGATACAATTTTTAGAATTAAACAAACAACTTTTTCAGTTTTCAATTCTCAAATTTCAGTTTTCAGTTTTTTTACTAAACGCCACCTAAAAAAACAAAAGTAACCAATCCAAAAACAACATAAATATCTATAGTCCAGACAAAACAACAACATAAACATTTCGCTAGTCAATATATCATTATAACAAGGGTAAAAACATAAAATAACATTTTTTCAGCATTCAGACAAGTAAAATAAACACATTTTTTTTCAGAGTTTCCATTCAGCAGTTCGGTATTCATTCAATATTTTATACGTTAAAAAAACAAACGGACCCTTACCTGCTTGCCCATTGGAATGGCAATGCGACAATCACAATGCCGATTTCCTTTAACACAATGAACTCTCCAAGACCCCATAACCGTCACAAAAGCCGTATCCAAATAACAATCAGCCTCAAGTGATATCTTATTCATCTGTAGAGGAATCAACGCCGGTGGATCACACCTGCCGTGCACGTGAGGCTGGTAACTCGGAACATCCGGATTATCCACTATCGAAGGATCCGGAATCACCGCGTAAATCATCGGCGCCGGCGGTAGCAGCGAATTGGTCGACTTCTCCATCGCCATCATCGGCTTCGGCGGCGCCACGGACCGGTCATTTCCGAAGTAAATTCTCTTCGACAGGCTCAGCCCGTCCTCAACGGATTTTATAAATTCGTCCGCCATTTTTTCGCTCAACGTGAGGAGTTAGGGTTTGAGAAAATTGAAGAATTGTTGTCGTTGCCTGTTGAGTTGAATTTCCATTAAACTCCTCAAGCTTCGTGCCGCGATATGTATGAATGATATATATATATATATATATATATATTTGTGTGTGATCGGAGAAGGAGGTGCTTGGTCAATGTGAGGAGTTAGAGTTTGTACAGATTGAAGAATTGCTTTTGTTGTCGCCTGTGGAGTTGAATTTCCATGGAAAACCTCAAGATTCGTGCCTGAAAATATATATATATATATATATATATATATATGAATATATGATTATATGTAAATATATCGATATATGAATGTATGTGATCGGAAAAAGAGACGAAGGATTAACGCGGGGGTCACTCAGTTCAACGGCGGTCAGGGATCTGAGGGTTCCGTCTCCGTACCGCCGGAGGAACGGTGGTGTAATTATTATTATTATTCTAAGATTATTATTATCCAACTTATAGTTAGGGGTGGGTTGCTTATTTAATGGAAGAGGATTAATTATTCAAAGGGTGCAATATGATTTTTACTTTTTAAAATTATTAAGAGGTTAATGATTATTTTTTTTAATAATTAAATATTCAATATTAGAATACATTAATCTCGTTGAATGCTTAATGATAAATTTAAATTGTTGTTTTATATAAAAATATAAAATTCATAATTTCATTTAAAATAAAAAAAAATTAGCACTCAGCAATTAATAATCTGCATTCATCAATTAAAGGTAAAAAAAAAACAATGATTGCCATAATTTTCTATGAAAAATATGGCTTTTCTACCCAGTTCGCCACTTTTGAAGTGTGTGTGTGTGTGTGTGGGGGGGGGAACAAAATTTTGTCCATTTTTTACATTAAAAATATCATAACTTAAAATAAAAAATTCAAAAATTCAATAAAAATTTAATATTTAAAATCTACTAATTATGATTAATTAAACAAAATCTATCATAACTATAGAATTATGTAAAAAAAATAAGACCAATAATTTTTTCTACATTAAAAAATAAGACCAATAATGAGAAAATACAATATTTTTGAGGTAGAAAATTAAGGCAATCTGACATTTTTCATAAAATTCAATTATAAATAATTTAATTTACTTATAACTTATTTTCTTTCCATACAAATTTTATGCTTTGTAATTAAACAACCCTTAGGTCTCGTTTGGTTCACGGATTTTAGTATTCGGGAAAGGAAAGTCGTTCATTTCCTTTATTTGGTAAGCGCAAATTCCGGAAACACTTTTCCAAGAGAGGAAAAAGTAAGTGGTAAAATCATTCCTCTCAAAACACATGAAATTAATTTTTCATGTGATTTTCAAGCATTTATTACAAAAAATTTATATAATAATATCCTTACCTAAATATTTTTCATATTTTACCAAATACAAGAAAAGAAATTTGAATAGGAAATTTAATTTTCCACTTTCATAAAAAAAATAAAAAAATTTGATTTATCTTTCGTGAACCAAACGAGGTCTTAGTGTTATTAGGGCATAAAGGAGGTGCAGTGAGCTTTCAGAATAAAGATTGGAGCTAATTATTAAAATTATTATTTTCTTTTCTTTTCAATATGTTTTTTCTAAAAATAATTATTATTATTATTATTATTTTTGAATAGGTGATTACCGCCACAATAAAGCTGCTGACCTCCAATGGCAGTTCGCAAATTTGACCTCGTGGCAGTCTCGGGCCAATCTGCAATGGGATTTTCAAGGATGTTGATTTTTCAATAGGCGGTGTATTTATATCATTCACTTCTAAAATTTAATTAAAAATATATTTTAATATTTTTTTATTTATTATAAATATTTTTTAACTAAATATTTAATAACACATTCTTTTTATTTAAATTAAATTTATGTGAGTGCATTAATTTTTTGTTAGGCTAACTTTATTTAAAAAATACTTCAACACTCCTAACACTTTATTGCATAATATTATGTAGGGTCTTAGCAATAAACTTTTCCTTGTAAACCGAATGAATGTGACTCTACTCATCTCTTATTAGGCTGGCTTTAGAAATTTTACTGATAATAAATTTATCATATAGAAGTATTTATGACAAGAGATATTTGTGACAAATATAAAGTGTAAACAACACCACCTTTTTTATAAATTGGGTGGCTCTTATGTAATGTGTTGGTTAGCGATAATTTTTGCTTAAATTTTACGTAGAGTGAGCTCAGTGCATAGACCAATATTTTTGTAACACATCATTTTATTCTCTACTCGTACGACCCTTGTCCATAAAAATTTAGAATCCCCTTTCTCCAGCCCTTCTTCTCTGACTAAGCCCTATTACATGTCTCAGAAGGGTTAACTTCTTTTCTTTTTAAATAACTATTTTTATATAGGTACATTCTGTTTTTAGTATGAAAATAAATTCATTTTATTTTAGATATAACTTGACCAGAAACAGAGCCATAAACTTTTGTGAGGGGGTTATTTTGAACATTGTTTATAATTTCTCCATCTTAATTTAAGAATATCACTTTCTTTTTTGGGGTGTCTTAAATTAAGAGTCATACTTATTTTCTATATTTTTTAGCAACATAACCAATGTATAAAATCTCATTGTAGAGTATAATATAAGTTGTATTGATTACCGTTGATTAATTTAAAAGTGGTATTTCTATAAAATGTAGAAAATTCAAAGTAAAACTCTTAATTTGAGATGGGAGATCAAGCAAAAAAAATCCCACAAATTTGATAAATATAAAGTTACATACTAATTAAATTAAAAAGGTTAAACACTTAAAAAAGTTAAACACTAATCAAGCAAGTTGAATTCTCCTGTGCCCAAATCATATCACGTTAAAGTTAACTAATATTATACACCAGTACAAATACAGGGATGATAATGGGCGTTAAACTCTTAGTTTGAAAAGACTTTTTGGTAATTATAAATTGATAATTGTAAGAAAAAATATACATATTGTGGGTCACTAAAAATTATAGGGATGATAATGGGCGTGAATAATTAGCCGGCCCAAATTCTAATATGAGATTTGTAAAGTGGTAAAGTAGGCCATTTTTAGTGTTTTACCATTAACCCTGATGTAACATGTGTAACCTTAATTTTATACCTATATATGGAAGAATGGATAGCTATTTTAAGGGGGAGGAGGCTGAGAGAATTTATTAGTTAGATGAATTGTTCTTAGAGAGAGAAAGTTGTAACTTGTATCCTCATTTTAATGGCCTTTGAGCTAATAGATCAAACACACACACAAACAGAGGATATACTGCCGGAATTGCATAAGCATTACCGGAAGAACCTACCATACCCAAAAATCTCTTTTCTCTACTACCATTTTCATCTATTACTTCATCGATTTTGCTAAGAATTTCGTCTTGTAAATTTGCTTAAATTTTTTGTCACTTACAATTGTCACCGTCTGTGGGAATCGACTTGTTACTCTCAAGTTCTCAGCATTTTCGTCTTTAATTTTTGATCAAACAAACAATGGAAAAAAAGCTCTTAAGCAAACCAGATTTCATCAAAGTCAGGCTCATTAAGAAGCATTTACTCTGTCAAATCCATGGCATAAGATAAATATCTACAGATAAGTGGCATTCTCTATTAATAAATTCAATCTCACCTAGTGCTATTAATTAATTATATCCATGTTCATGCTATGCTGATAGTTAATAGGCAATTGGTGAAGTTAATTTCAATAATAATAATAATAACAATAATAATGAAAAAATTGATTGTTTTAAGATATTGGTTCAAATAAGCCAAACAGATCCCTTCAGTATAAAATGGAGAGAGTAGATAAACATGTAAGTCAAAATATAGTGCATTTAGTCGGCTATAAGCATAGTGTGAGCATTTGTTTTTTTATAGTACACGTGTGATTTATGAATCTTGCACATCTACATTTTAATACCAAAAAGGGTTAAAGATGTCTATGTCAAATGTCAGCCGAGTTGGTGAACTTATGTGGCACGAACACAGTGAACTTTATTTTAAAACTCGGCAGTGCAGAATTTATTTTCAATAGCCGAAGCTCCCATACAACTCAGTATTCGAAAACATACATAAAACAAAAGACGCGAAGAACTATAACAGCTCGGCGTTTAACTCAGATGGTTGGTAGTGCTGCTTAAGACAAGAAGGTTCCAAGTTCAACTTTTGACTGTGGTTATCTATTTTTTTCATAGTAAAATAACATATGCAATATCTCATAAACTAGCAGAACATTGAGAGAGCCCAACTAATCAACCCTATTGCCGAGCCCGTAAGAAGGTTCAGCCCGTCGAGCATCGTATTCGGCTCATAATAGGATATTAAGCATCCTATTCGGCAGACCTAATCCATTATATAATAATGAAAAAGAATTGTGTCTACAGCATTACAGTTGAGTTAGTCATATCTCAGTTTAGAGGTGGTCAGATCAACACCCAGTCGCAACAATTATTTTTGACTAGTCTATGAGATGTTTAAATTACCAAAGTCCAACCGAGCTGGTACTATAATCAGGAAAGGAGAAATTTTTTATATATTGAGACTTATCTAAGTTGATGTGCAACTTGATCTGTAACCTTCAAGTTGCTAGTTCAACACCCAACAACAACAAATTACATTTTTACAACAGATTAAGCTTATTGGCGAGCTCATGCAAGCCTGCATTAGATTGGCCAATAGCTCAGGCCTAAAAGCTGAGTCCAATTCACATCCACTAAAAGCATCTTTTAGCTTTCAGTGGGGCTAAAGATGCTTTAGCTTTCAGGCCTAGGGGCCTATCTATGCGTGTTTGCTAGCCAAGCCTTGAAGTGGGGCTTCAACAACTGAGCACATTTGGATTGTTCATCCAGCCGATAGTGTGCAGGAGGGGGATTAGGTACAAGTTTTTTCTAAATATTGAACTATTGAAATTCGTAAGCCTTGTCTCCCTCAACCGTATTCGGCATTACTACCTCCTTCACAGTGGCATATCATTGACAAAAGAAAATACATGACCACTCTTTTAAAGATAAGTTTTATGACTTTCTTACTATATATTATTTTAATTCTACAAGCATGCAAATACATCTCGTAATATATTAGTTTTAATCAATAATTGAAATTTTAGACTATATGCCAAAGAGCTCTTAGACCATAGTCGGCCTGAGTATACCAAACATATTGCATGCTTGAAGACCCCTCTTTTGCAATTATCATTGCTAAACAAAACTCCGATGGAGGTAATTTTTCAAATTCTATACTTAGTTGCGAGAAAATTTTTTTTTATGGCAGATTAGGGGCAGACAAGGCTTAAATGCCAAGCTCACACAAGCCCAACTGACCAAGCCCCTATGCAGCGGATCGGTGGTTGAGCGCTCGAGTATCTTAACGTTCAAAAATAGTCATGCAGTAGAAGGTGCGAGAACAATAATAACTTGGTGCCTAGCTTGGCTGGTCAGCAATACTACTTAAAACAATAAGGTCTTGTATTTAATTCTTGGCCACTGTTATTTTTTTTTTTGCAACCGAACAACCTGTTATATGTATGAGCAGTACTGCTTAACACATATGTGGTATAGTAATGTCGAGTACATGCAATTAAAAAGATATGGTGTGAGATAATTAGATAAAAAAAGGCTGTGGCAAAGCTAGATAGCTACTAGACTATTAAGTTAGAGGTACTTTGTTCAATACCTAGCAGCAACAATTATTTTTGCCAAGCCATGATTTGCTTTAGTGGCTAAAGCGCAGCCGACTTCTTATATAACGAAAACATGCGAATAATATTGTCTTCCTGTTTATGGCCGAGTTTATGAGCCTCCAGTTTCTAGCCAACGACTCAGAGGCTTCCAGTTCAATGCTCGGCCATGACAAATTATTTTTACTAGCCTATGGAGCACAGCCTACATGTGTGTAATGGTTAGAATAAATTAAATTATATGCAAAATAATATTTTTGTATCATAAATACATAATCAGTTATGGCTACTTTACGAAAATTTTTAATTATGAAATTAGTTCACTTGCGATTAGTTAATTAAAAGTTTTTGTATCTAAAATGATTTATTTTTACTTGATGGAGTGTTTGGAGGAATTGAAAATGTCATAAGAACGTGTTTTGAAATGGCCGTTCTTGTATACATCCACAAAGCATTTATGTTTTTCTAGTTTTGATAAGTTCGCAACCAACTAATCACTTATATTTTATTTACAAAAGAAAAGTAAAAAAGGAAAAAAAACCTCTTATTCTTTAATGCCACACAGAAATCTTTCGCACTGGTGATTCATTTCAAGCCAACGGTTGTGTGCTATTAGTTGTGAAGGTTATATCACGTATATAATCAATTTTGAATTCTTGGGACTCGATTATGTGCATAAATTCATCAGACAGCTAGTGAACATTGCCCTTCTTTGCTAGCATCGGCAACCTTATCCATTTAAATGAGTTGTTTGTTTTTTCAAGGTTACCGAATTGAATTATTTCTTAAGGTCTTTTTGTTTATAATAGGTCTAAAGCATTAAAAAAAACAATGTAGAATATGTATTCCTTACTTTTTAGTTGACGATGTATATTTTATTCGTAATCTTCAATTACTCTTACTTGGTATTATCAATAGAGTGGGTAAAAACCTTATAATATATTAAAATCAAATTTTCTTTGAAACTCGATTATCCAAGACGAAGGGAAATCTAGTATTATATTTCGGAGAGAAGATTTTATTAAGTGTTAAGGAAATATGATAAAAAAAATTCCCCATAACCATCAATTGATTGTGGTGTCAAACAAATTCAACATTAATTATAGTGAGTAAAAGCAAATGTGGTTTGACAAAAGTAACGGTCGAAATTGTGTTGGTAACTATTTGTTTGGAAGTTGAATATAAAGTGGGGTGAGTTAAAAGTTGTTGGTGGGGTGAAAAGACTATTTTCGTGGATTTATTTAAGAATACCCTTTAAAATTCTCTATGTTTCTTAAAATTTTGTGTAAAGTTGTCAACATCAAGTGTATATACTGTATTCCTTTAAAATATATATTTGGACTAAATTCTCAAGATCAATAATTAAGCAATTTTAAGTCTTACTTCAAATGACTCAATTATAGTTTTTATGATGAATTTTCAGATTTACAATTATTTAATTTTCTTAAACAAGCACAAATCAATATAAAAATCGTAAATTGTTTAAGTCATATTTTGAGGGTTGTAACGAATCCTTATTATATGAAAACCAACTATGTAATAAATAAATATATTTATGTAAATATCCTATTTGATAAATAATTTGTACATTACATATTATAAAAGAGTAAAGCATGACTATAAAACTGGTTTAAATATTTATTAATATAATTTTGTAAACATATGTTTACCTATCCTAAAATAGTATTTAGTTTTTTGTTTCATTATATCTCTAGATATATATATATATATATATATATACTTATACTATTAATAAAGTGCGAGGAAGGTTTTTGGTGTGCCAATTGAATAACTGAAATACCCCTGTATGCCAAGAAAAGAAATAAAATTTCATTGTGGGATTTAAAGAAAAAATAATTTATTAAATTTTCCTTGATAGGAAATAAGGAAAGAGAATGGGAATGATACTTTAATAATTGAACACAAACACCAAAATGATTTGGCCAAGCGGTAACACTTTTATGGGCAAGTAAAGTTCTTCTTGTGTGTGAGGTCATAAGTTCAAATTTCATAATAAAATTTTATTTCTTTTCCTAGCATAGAGGGGTATTTTGGTAATTCAATTTGGCTCACCAAAACCTTCCTTGCGCTTTATTAATAGTATAGATAGACAAGCTCGCAAAGCCGATATTTGGAGAACAACACTGCTTTCTTCTTGTACATACAACGCAGACAAGTTCACAGATATATTATACTAGCTTCCCGGCATACCCTACGTGTGTGCAGCAGATGAAATAAATAAATAAAATTATTTACATGTCCTCTTTGATTAGTTTAGTGTATATTACAAAATATATAAAACAATTCCTAATTATAGGATATGTAAATACATGTTTAGCTATCTTAAAATAGTAATTAATTTTTTTCCCATTGTCTCTCTTTAGATTTATATGTGTAAATATTAAATCATAATCTTTTAATTAAATAAACATTATCCAATCCCATAAATTTGATTTATTATATTTTTATTTAAAAAAAAATAATTTGAATATCTTTTTTAGTTGTTAGCAAGAATGGCAATGGGTAGAGTAGTTTGCAAGATCCACACTCGACCATTCTAAAGCATGTCCAACTTGTATACTTCCTGGCCTGAGCAGGTAAGTGTTATTTGAAAAATATCGTCTCCATTAATTAATTGTGCTTGGATCGAGAGGCGGAAATTTTAGGAATTCAATGATACGAAATTCATGTTCATGTCTAAAATTTAAAACTAAATAGGAGATATATCGTGTTAATTACTTCTTGTCATGGTTTTATAAGATCTAAATTAGAGGAAATTCATATTTCTACTCATGTTATAACGTATTTATTATGACCCAAAAAATATAATTATATATATTGTCTCGTGATGTGTTTTAGGTAAGTTATGTTTTTGTTTCGTAAAAATAATATTTCTTTGTGACTTGCTTATTATTCTTTGTCACGTAGTGTATTGTTGGGCCTAAACATGACCTAAAAACACGGATTTTCACCCATAGTTGGACCCAGATTTGTCTCGATTCGAATTTACTCTGACCCATTGTGCACATGCATCATGTGTGCGGTGAAGTCTTGTGTATCTGAAAAATATTATTAGATCTCACACATGCCTTAAGAAGTACAATAAACATAATTTACTAATTTATTTTTTTAAGCAAAAGTAATTGACAAATAGTGTAGAGAGAAAAATGGGAGAGTTCGTGCAAGTAGCATAGGAAAGTCCGTATAATGCAGTAAAAGCCATGTAAGACAATTTATTAAATTATTATTGATAAGAAAGATTGAAAAAGAATAGGGGAGACATTTTAGTACTTGTATAGAGATGCCAAAGAAAGGGATTTGGTTAAGTTATAAAACTTTTGTAAATATTATTGTGTTTATTTAAGTGGTGAAGTAAAATGCATTCTACTTGTAAGGTGTTGGGTTTGAATGCCATAATTGATTTTTCTTTTGCATATGATACCATGAGAAATACAACCCTTTAAAAGTTAAACCATGGAATAACTTTTAATTAATTTTCCATTTACTACATGATACTTTGCTTCTTTTTCCTAATGTATTTACATAATCCAATTTACAATTGTTTTATTAAGATTTATATAATTAGACACTTGCAACTTTATTAGAAAGTTCAATATATGATATATATATAGTTTATTTATGCAATTTGCTATACTAAGTAGATTATGCCAAAAATAAATAAATTAAGATCTAAGTAAAGATTGGTCTTTTACTTCTTCGAACTTACACACACGTAGAGTGTGCCACCAAAGGCTGGTAAGTATATAATTAGTATTATTTCATGAAAAAGTAACTATGTAATAAATAAATAGACTTATGTATATGTCTTTTTTGCTTTATTTTTTTGTAGATTAAAGATTATAAAAAAACCAATGATGATAATAAGACAGCTTTAAATGTTCATGAACATAACTTTGTAAATAAATGTTTACCTATCCTAATTGAAATCAAGTATTTTTTTTTAATTATCTTTACTTATATGTTTCAATTTTAAAACATAAGCTTTTAATTTAATATAAATTATGTAATTCTCATAAATTTGAATTGCCATTTTTATACTATTTTTAAAGCAAATTAAATTTGAATTCTTTTGTAAATGTTAGTAGGGATGGTAATGGGTACAATTGCAAGCGCGTTGGAAAGATCGGAACTCAACCCATCTAAAACTACGCCTTGACCTGACCCCTTATTGGCTTAACCTTGAGACAGGTCTTATGTTGAAAAAATTGAACATGCACGCCCCCTCCCCCCAAAAAAATAGTTGTGGTTGGACCTAGAGGTGGCAATTTTAGAAACGACATGATAATATTATACAAAATTGAGTTAAGTATTCTTGTTCGTGTCTATAATTTTTAATACGCAATCGTATTATGTCGTATTCGTGTTCGAATTTTAAAACGAAATTGACATGAAATTTGAGATATGTTGTGTTAGTCGTGTCTAATCATGTTAATTAGGTTTTATTGCATGTAAATTATAGGTTTAATTAGTTTTTTTTAAAAAAATTGTTTTTATGTGTACTTTAAAACATAAGCTTTTTGATTTAATAAAAATTATTTAATTCTCATAGATTTAACTGCCATATTTATATTTTTTATTGAAAGCAAATTAAATTTGAATTCCTTTATAGTTGTTAGTAGGGTTGTTAATAGATACATTTGCGAGTGGGTTAGAAAGATTGAAACCCAACTTATCTAAAACTATGTCTGGCCTGAATCCTTCCTGATCTAATCTGGAGTAGGTCTTACGTTGAAAATTTTGAACCCCCCTCCCCCCCACCCCCCAAAAAAAATAAAAAAAATAATTGTGGTTGGACATAGAGGTGGCAATTTTAGAGATGAACCAAATAGTATGATACAAAATTGAATCAAGAATTGATGTTTATGTCTAGAATTTAACACAAAATCATATTATGTCGTACTCGTGTTTGAATTTCAAACGAAATTGACATGAAATTGGAGATATGTTGTGTTAATCCGTGCCTTATCATGTTAGTTAGGTTTTATCACGTCTAAATTAGAGAAAATTATTATTTATACTCGTGTTATAACGTGTTTATTATGACCCTATGGTTTATTAATTGTGTTGTCATGTTAATTGGGTCTTATTGTGTTTAATGAAAGAAAATCATTGTTCTAAATTGTGATATAACATGTTTTATTATGATCAAAAAACCAAATTACTGTATGTAGTCTTGCATTGTGTATTTCGCGGGTCGTGTTCTGTAAAAATAACACGACATTGTGTTGTGTTGTGTGAGGCCAGATATAACGAAAAACACAAATTGCTACTCCTATCCGAACTGATCCACTCTAACCCATTGTAACTATGTGATATTATAAGACTGTACTTAAAAGGGAAAAAAAATATTATATGGTACTATTATATCTCACATATGCCTTCAGAAGTATAGTAAAAATAGTTTTTTTCGTTTAGCAAAAGTACTTGATAAATTGTGTAAAAAGATAAATGGTGAAATTTATGAGAGTAATGTGGGGAAACTCGAGAATGCAACAAACACCACTTAAGAAAATTTACTAAATTGTAAAGAGGGAAAGAGAATGTGATGCGGACAAGATAAGCATATAATTAAGCACGTGGATTGAAGCGTACATAGGCCCAATTCAAGTTTCCATGGGTCCGATTACAAAGCTCGTGCAAGAAAATTCAAAGAATATCGTATTTTAATTATTTTTAAATTATAGGACTTGTTTATTATTTTATTATTCAATTAGGATTATTAATGTTTTCCTTATTCAATTAAGAGTGTTTTAGGAGTATTTCCTTGTTCAAATATGATATTCAATTATGAATATTTAGTCAATTAGGATTGTTTTACTTTCCTGATTGTGTTTGGATTAGAATTTATTTTCTACACCCTATTTAAAGGGGATCATTGTATTATTTTAATTAAAGAGAGCTACGAATTAATAAAATTGTGAAAGCTTTTATCCTTTGTTCTTTTAGAACATGTTGAACAAATTCGGTTTATCCGTAATGTTCATTCGACTTATCAATTGATTCATCATCATCAATTGTGGCGTCATTCGCGTATACCAAGGTTCGCATCTCTTTATTAATGTTGGGTCGCGATGTCCATCAATCCATCAATTATTTTTTTATAAGCAACGGGTTGTAGTGTCATTCAAATCTAATTGTAGAAACGATCTTTCGAATCGTCTTTGTTACGGGTTTTGTCACATTGTTGGTGTGGTTCGTATCAGAATGGGTGGGGCATTCTAACAATTGTATAGGGACACTAATGAATGGCTTTGATCAAGTGGTAACACATTTATAACCAAATGTTGTGTTTGATTAAGTGGTAATGTGTAATTGTTTTATATATAAAGTCACAGGTTCAAATCCTTATGTTGTATTTTACTCATTTTCTTAGGGTAGAGGGGTATTTTAGTAATTAAACTAGCACACCAAAAACATTACTCATGCTTTATTAATAGTATAAATAATTGAGTTAGTCAGTAATTCAATCTGCAACCCAAATGTTGTGAGTTCAATACTCGTCCGCTATTAATCTTTTTGCCGAGCTTATGTATATAAAACACGCTAACCATGCTGTACATGAGCATATAATTCGAGCACATTTCTAGGTAAAATGCAGAGTTATTATGTAACATCCTGTATTTATGTTAATATTAATTATGTGGTGTTAAGTTAATATTGAGTGGAAATTGTAATTCTAGAGAATTTTTTATTCATAATTTAAGGAACTTTCCTTCCGAAAATGGTAGATCTCTGAATTACCTTTTCGTGGATGTAAAGATCGTCTCAATTGGAGTTTCGAGCGAGAAGTTATGGCCAAAACAAAAACAGGGTAAAATTTACCCGCGAACCGGTATTGGGTTTTTGGAATACTGGTTCGGCAAATGGGATTTTGGAAAAAAATTGGCTACAAACCGGTATGCAGTTTTTAGCATACTGGTCCGACGTGTAAAATTTTGGGGAAAAATTTGGTTGCGAAACGGTATTTCGTTTTCAGCATACCGGTCCGCCATACGAAAATAGTGCACCGACTTAACCCATTTTAAGTGCGTTTTATCCCCTTTTTCACTCATATTTTGACCCAAACCCTCTCATAAACACCAAAAAGTTCTAGAGAGCTAGGTTTCTTGAGTGATGTTCACTCGTTTTACAACATTAATCCCAAATTTAAGCCTCAGATCATCCAAATCTTCTCCTTCAATACTATTCATCATCTTCTTCGTGGGAATTGCTTGGGGAAGGCCTGAATCTTCATCTTTTCTTCTTCCTTATCTCTAATAACTCGAGGTAAGGGTTTCATTGTCTACAAAACTTGATTAAATGATTTCATTACTCGAAAATCTTTATGTTAGATTTATATTTAATTGGGAACTTGAATATAAGAAATTTTTATGTTGTTTTATGATTTCTAAAGCTATGAATCTTTGATTCAAGGCAAGATATGCCATACATACTCGGTATGAAGAGTTAATTGAACTAAACGAGATGTCTCTTGGTTGTATGTACGATATTGTTGATCAAAGTGGATTATTGATTAAATTATATATACTAAAGGATATGTAGTTGAGTTAGTTTGAGTATATATGGCATAGATTGCTTCATATGCATTAATATTAGGGGTGTGCAGAAAATCGACTGGACCGAAGAACCGAACTGAACCTAGCAGAACCGAAGATAAACCGACGGTTTTCATAATATACGGTTTGATCTGCGGTTTGGTAAGTGAAAAACCGAAGTCTTTCAGTTCGGTTGGCGGTTTAAGCATGAAAAAACCGCTCTTAGACCGAACCGAACCGCCTAGGGGTATATTTGTATATATATTATTTTGATTTAAGGGAAAACCTAAAAGATAAGGCTTTCTTTAACCAAGCGTCGTTCTCTCTCTCCCTCGCTCTCCCCCAATCTCACCTCACAGTCCTAGGATGAAATCACTCAAAATTGATTCCGATAAGATGATAGCCTCAACATTCTTCTTCTTCTCTCACTCGCCAAACCCTCGAAGGGGATCTACTAGGCTTCTTCTTCTCTCACTTGTCAAACCCTCAAGGGGATCTACTGGTGGTCTTCATATTTTTCTTGAGACTCAAAGTTGTGTAAAGATTAGGAATGGAAGCTTCAAATTGTTGAAGAGAGTAATCGATCTGCAATCCATCTTAACCCCCGATTAGGTAAGATCAGGAAGGAAATCTTAATTTTATATAATTATTATACTTTGGTGTATATATTTATATTGATTTGAATATGATGCTTTGAGTGAGAGTGAATTAATGTTAGATCTATCAAGTTAATTAGTTTTAGAGTTTATATACTCCTCTCCCACAACAGTTCTTCTTCTTCTTTTTTCTCGTGCAACCAGCGCTCTTTGTATTCGGCCGTCAACCGAGAAACCGACAATAACTAACATACCCGATCAAGACCGAAATCGACAGTTTCTCCCCCCTCTCGGTTCAGTCTCGGTTGGTAAAATGCAACAACCAACTAGGTCGGTTCGGTCTCGAAAAGTGACGCACGGTTCGGTTAACCGAACCGTGCACACCCCTAATTAATATTATGTTATGCACAATATATATATGTCATTATTGTGTCAACCGAAAGCCCGGATATCTTATGGCTAATCCTTGAATGAACTCGTGGCTTGTAAATGATCTACTATCTCATGAAAGGCCTATTTCACTTATTATTGGATTTGATAGCTTGTGTCTCTCGAAAACGAATTTTTGATATGATTGTATAGTGCTTGCCTGGATGGAAAATAAGTGGGGCTCAGCGTCCTTGTATTGAAAATCTCTAAACCCTCGTGGGAGCAATGTTTGGCCGCCTATAGGCAAATTGCCAAGGCACTATGGCTTTTATTGTTATCTATATTAATATGGGATCAGGATGATTAATCCCAAGGCTGCTGTTATTTATATTCATATGGGATCGGGAAAAGTGATCCCAGGGTATTAACTTGATGATTTCATGTCTCAGGTAGCATTGGAATATACTCACAGCTCATGCTCTCTATTATATGGTAATCGGTTGACACGAGAGGTAACCTGCATTAGCACCTTCATGCATCGTTACATGATGACAATGGTTCTTGTTGATATTAATTAAGTAAACATGGTTTGAAAAATATGATCATAAACCTATTTTTGAACATATGCCTTATATTTTTCCCTACTGAGCAAATAGCTCACCCCTGTTTTCTTTAAAATATTACAAGTACTTATGAGTCCCATAAGGACAAAGGAGCGACGGGATCAAGGACGAAATAGAAACTCTGATGCAATTCATTTTTAGGTGTATACATGTTCCCACGGGAAGCCACGGCTAACCCGATAGTCATATATGTTTTTGATTCCATCTTGTTGGTCCTGTATAATTATTATATGCACGCTTAAAAGTTATCTCATGATTATATACTCCATGTTTAACTTATCACATGATATACTTGTTGTGTTGTTTTTCTTGTTTACTTATATACTTCTAACACCCATTTTAGCTAATTTAGGATGGGTTAGTAATACTCCAAGTCTTAATTACGGGTGATATCCTATAGATTAAAGCGGGGGTGTTACATATTACTAAAAATGTTATTTAGTCGAGTTGGTCATTTATTTAATTCATAACCTAAAAGCTGCAAGTTCAAGACCAAACTGTGACAAAAAAATTTTACAACAGAACTAGTCGCAGATAGGGGACATCGGCCAATGCCTGACTTAATAAGTAAAAGTGAGAGGTACATAAATAACTAGTTTTAGCTGAGATGATTTGGTGCTCACGTTTTAGCCGAGCTCATGGTTGTTTCAATACCCACTTGAGGCAATTTATTTTGCCGAACTCGTTAGCTATTTCAACAATAACAACTCAACTGAAGTTTTAAGGAAACTACTAGTGACTTATATAACCATCCATTATTAAAAATCACTAACTTGTAAAAAATTACACATTCTAATTTACCAATAGTTATAGTTTTTGTCCATCAAACAATGGTAGTCTAAATATAGAAGCACCTTCGAAATATGCGGTTCCTTAATGAAAATACATTATTTTAATCTATAAGTTTGTGAAATCAAAACAAGAGTATAACTCCTGATACCAATTGTTGGTCGAAAATCAACCCTAAAGGGGGGTGAATAGGGTTTACAAATCTTAATGCGGAATTAAAACGTTTTCTAAAAATGTTTAAACAATACAACTAAGCTAAATAAGTATATCAAGGAAAACAAGCAATTCAACCAAGCAATCTCAGAACACAAGCAATCAATAAATGGCAAGTAAATAAAGAGCTTGAGTTAGAAAGGTTAAACCGATTGAAGTCCAAGACTTTTTGTTCTTGCGATTCGGTTGTCTAAACCATACGTCCGCGCCCGAAATAGTGCCTCCAAGAAATTTCACTAATTCCGATTTTTTTCTGGGTGAAAATCAAACTGCAATACAAATGTTGTTATACACATAACACTCACAATGTAGCTATACCCACTACATTTCTCACAAGATATACTCTATTGCTAATCTATGAGATTTTCCTCTCACAATTACTAAACAAGAATTTACCTCTTGTTATCCTATGAGATTCACCTCTCATAATTGAATATAGATTGTTAGTGGTTCATACCAATGAATAAAAACTCTCAAATGTTTAAAGGATACTGTTGGTCGAAAATCAACCCTAGAGGGGGTGAATAGGGTTTATCAAAATAGATTCAAAATTAACAATTAATTTTAAATAAACACGACTAATGAAAATGTTGATACGAATAATCAAGAAAAGAGCAAATTAATATTAAGCAATCACAATAAATGATAAATAAAGTATAGAAAGATGAAACCGTAAGCCTAAGACTTTTTGTTCATGCGATTCGGTTTGTTAGACCATATGTCTATGCCTGAGTAGTGCCCCCAAGAATCTCTACTATCCAATCTTCTTCAGGTGAAGATCCAACCTCAATACAAATGTCGTTATACAAACAACACTCGCAATGTACATATCCTTATTACACTTCACAAGATTTACTCTCCTTGCTTTACGAATAGACAAACTCTTTTTAGAAATAAAGAATGATTTGTTTGTAGTGATACACACCAATACAATAACTCTCAAGTGTTTACAAGATATGAAATGAAGCCTCACACTAGAAGTTATCAATTTTGATCAAGAATAATAGCTCAAATAATTGAATGATTGATCAAAATAATTTCTTGAATCTTAGAATATTTGATATATATGAAGAATAGAGTGTAGAATATTTCTTGTCATGTGGCATGCTTTCCTTGATTTTTCAAGTGAATAAATTATAAACTTATATCAAGAAACATGTTAAATTACACATGATTTATTTATTGTTATTATCAAAATAAGATTAAAACCTTTAGTCAACAACATGATTGGCCCAAAGCTCGTTGAGCTAGCTAGATAAATGTAAGACCTTTCTTAAAAGGTATTGCATAAGACCTTTTCTTGCAAAGGCATAATTGGCCTAAAACTCGTTGCAGCTGGTTAGATAAATGTAAGACCTTTCTTTAAAGGCGTTGCTTAAGACGTTTTTCTTACAAATGCGTAATTGGCTTAATGCTCGTTGCAGCTGGCTAGGCAAATATAAGACATTTCTTCAAGGGCGTTAAAGACCTCCCCCTGGGGCACGACAAATGCTAACTTGAAAAACTATGAACGCGTGCGGAGTGAATTAACCTAGGTGTGTTATTCTTATGGTATATATGAAAAATAATTTTATTAACGTAGCATAATTTAAACTTAAGAGTCTACCAATTTTAATTCTGAAAGCATGTTCAATCTTGTCTAGCATGCATACGAAAACCAAACAATCAATCACAAATAATCAAGACAAGATATAACAAGGTATCCCTAACAGTGCAGAACTAATCCTCAACAAATAATTTTACTATAAAAATTACAAGACGTACAGACTCGATTAATCACTAACCGACTAGACGTACAAATCTTGAATCGCTCAAGAACAACTCTAGAAGTAACCTCTAGTGCAGCAGCTTCATCCTTGAATCTCTTCGATTTGGAACATAGCGTATCGCACACCTTGGACTCGCTCCGATCTCCTTAACAGCCTTGCGCTTTAGTAATGGGTTTGGGATCTTTGTTCTTGGAGAAGAACAATCAATTAAGCATGAAGATATATTCAAACCCTAGGTGGTGGTGGTGAGATGTAAAAAGCTCTTGAAAAAGTGTGTATGTTATTAATTAAAAAAAGAGCGTTAATGAATTCTTGGGCAAGGGGTTTAATTTATAAGAGAAAATTGAGTAAGTTTCCTTTTTGAATTAGGAAACATAACCCAATAGATAAAAATTTACGATAAAATACCCGAAAACCTTGACGGACCGGTACACATTAGCATGTGTGTACCGGTCCACCATTAAAAGCCGAACCGGTCCACTAAGGAAGATGTGTACCAGTCCACCATTTAGGGAAAATTGATTCCATGGAAAGTGTAAAAATAAAGCTGGACCGATACACATTATCATTTTGTGTACCGGTCCACCCTATAGAAGGTAGAAAACTTACTTTTGAAAACACAAAATATCCATGGTTTTTTAATCACTACCTAGATATGAACCTTAACAATTATACTAAGCTTACAATAAAAAGGAATCGACTGCAAGATCTTTGTAAGCTCTTTGGTTGAATGCAATCTTCATGATACACAGTGACGCACCAACGATTACATATGAAAATGTGTTTTCGTCGATGGAATTAAGCCAATACATTTAAAACCTTATACATTCTAAGCCAATTAAATTGCCTGGTAGGTGTGAGAATCTCCGACGGGACCCCCCTCGCAGTCGTTTCGGCGCATTCCGTGGTTCAAAAAAGTTTTAGAGTCGCTAATAAGTATTCTGGAAAAACGGACAAAAGTGTGTTTTGTACCCTTTTAGGTTACAACACAGTCTGCCCAACTAGAATGAGTTCGGGAACTATGTTACGATGCGGGAAGGTGTTAGGCACCCCCGTCACCTTTTTGGCTTCTAAATGGACATGCTCGTTTTCATATTTTTACGCTTTTTTTACTGTTTTTAAGGCTTAAATTTGTATATATACCAGTTTTAATAGCATGCACTGGTGGTGACACAGATTACGATGCAAATAGGGGAAGATTCATCGAAGACCGATCGGCATATACTGAAAACCGATCGGTCAACTATGGCATTTCGCTAATTTTCATGCACTGGCTTTTAGGAAGCATGTTGAAGTGATTTCAAGACCAGATTAAGGTATATTAATGTTTTCACAGTTATATTCACTAAGAATGCATTTGATACGAAAAGAATAAAGAATGATGTTAAAAAATATACATAATATATACTTTTTACACAACATACAAGAGTGGCTCTGATTTCGAGATAAAATTTGAGACAGATAAGCCTAAGACCGATCGGCCATCAATAAAGACCAATCGATTAAGTGTTCAAGAATGTCAGAATTAGTTTATCCATTATTTAATACAACCTGACTTGCCCAATTTACGATTATCTATTATGCATTGCAGGTATGTTTGTTTACAGATATATATACATAATCATTCACAGCAGTATATATACATGAGGGAGGCAAGTAAATAAGATTAAAATTGATTTGGAGAGATTAATAGAATACCATATTTTCGAAGACAAAGCTTTTTTGTTTCGATTGATATTGAAAAGATATTACAATTATAATTAGTGTAAGAATTTCAAATGCATCGTTTTTACAACGTGTTTCTATCTTTAGATCCTAATTCCTAACTATCTAGGTGTGGTTTCGAGCATTTTCTTTGTTCTCTATGGCTTTATCAAGCTTTCGGGACTGTCATCGGGCTTCTCTTCTCTCTCACAGCCATATACCTCTCTTCCGAGGCTCCTCCATTTTTTTCTGCCTAATTCTGGTAGATATAGTGGAAGAAATTGCTACTATCATCAAAAACTAATTCGGTGACCTATAAAACCGATCCACATGTACGATAGACCGATTTGTGAAGGGACCAAAACTAACTCGTTTTATTCTGAAAACCGACAATCCCGCTAGAAGACTGAATCGGACTTCAAGTATAACTGATCGATTTTCTGCTTGAGAAACGATCGGTCTGGTTGTGCTTAATTGGCTTTTCTTCTTTCTTGCCTATTTCTCTTGGATTTTGATCTCTTGTAAGTTTGATTACATTTTGTTAGGTTGCGAACAATCTATTCTTTCAAGGGTCGCCAAATATCCACAGTAGGTAAGGCCCAGAAAGTCACCATAAGTACCACTTCTATGGTAGGCTGAAATTAGTACTGCTTTTGAGGCCATTTTCTAAGTTCGGTAAAGCTTAAAGACTTCACAAACCAATTTGGTTGTTGTGATTATAATGCCAATAAGGTATCTATATTGGTTTGGTAAACCACGCAAAGTTTAAACTTCAACTCCAAAAAGTTATAAAGGCTCGGTAACTACAAAAATCATCAGCCAACTCGACTAAGGTGATTATTTATGCCTTATGGGCAAAGCTATAAGGCTTGGTAGGCGAAACAAAGCATTTGGGATGTTGATTTAAAAAATAAATAAATAAATTCTAAGTGATAAATTTTGGTAAAATAAAATACAGTCAGCTCGACAGCCAGGCAAATTAGCCACACAAGAAGAAAAGGAGAACAATTATAGTAGAAACTCTAATCATGAAAAATTAAACAGCTGAAATATATATGGAAGGGCTTTTAGGCCCATTGACTACAAAAAATGAATAATTGAAAGAGAAGAAAGCCTAACCCTACTACTGCCAATCATTATTCTAAGTATCTACATCTGCTTTAATAGCAGCTCATAGAACAACAATCAAACTATTCACCGATTAGTGCATCTCATTTCTATAGCCATAGGATATAAAGTTTTTTCAAGGAAATTTGTTTACAGTTACTTGGTGAATTATTGCAAAGACCATAAAGATAAGATGGCTGAAGGTCCAAGCACATAAACTCATCATGGCTGTTGAGCTCACGTGCCTAGGGAAATTGTGGGCTAAAAATTATAAGGACGACAATGGGCCTGAATAATTATAAGGTAGCCCAAATTCTACGAGGAGATTTGTAAAATGGTAAAGTATGCCTTTTTTTAGTCTTTTACGATTAACCCTTCTGTAACTTTTGTAACCTTAATTCTATACTTATAAATAGAAAATATGATAGTTATTTTAAGGGGGGAAAAGGCTAAGATAATTTATTAGTTAGATAAATTGGTTCTTAGAGAGAGAAAGTTATAACTTGTATCCTTATTTCAATGGCCTTTGAGCTAATATGTTAAACATACACACAAAAATGGAGGTCGTACCGTCCGAAATAGTATAAGCCCAACCGGAGGAACCTACCTTACCCAAAAATCTCTTATGTCCACTGCCATTTCCATCTGTTACTCCATCGATTTTACTAAGAACTTCATCTTGTGGGTTTGCCTAAATTTTTTGTCACCTACACATATAAACTTATGTGTATGATACTAATCTATTAATAAAGTTAACTATATCATATTACAATAACAATATGACTCCTAATTTGAAAAGACTCTTAGGTAATTACGAATTGATATTTGTACTAAAAATACACAGATAAACTTTTTTGTATTATACTAATCTATTAATAAAGTATAAAAAAACATAAGTGGTGACTAGGATTTGTTATTAACTGTTTGTTTTTTGATTTAACGACTTATAAGTGTCGGGGCATACTGGTAGTTTAAAGCACAATTATGGTTACTTATACATCCCATTAGATTTGAAAGTATTTCAAGCATATCCAAATTCTAATTTATTTCTATATCAAAATTCAAATTTGTTTCTCTATTAATTAACTATCCGTTTAATAAGTGTGAGAACCCGCGTTCTCGACGCCTGGGGGTCCTCGTGGGCGGCGATTCTGTCGTTGCTTTGAAAATCGATTTTGAAAAGAATAAGAGTCGCCAGTTTGTTTTACAAACAAACAAAAAGGTTTGTGTAAAAGAGACGTATTTATGGACTAAATATCCTCTTAACACAATTTTGCGAAACCAGTGATAATATTCGGGGATAAGTTACGAATTGGGAAGGTTAGGCACCCATTCGCCCTTTCGGTCTCTTGAGTAGGATATGCATGTGTTAAATTCAGTTATTGCATGCTATTGCTATTACTTTAAGCTTTTCGAGTTGCCTTAAAATCGGGATTTTGGGATTGGGATGAAAATGATGTGTTTCTAGTTCACCCATGTTTAAAAATAAGTATATGTGTGATTTGAAAAAAGAGAACTTGAGAATAATAAATGCAAAAACAAGTGATTTTGTAAAGTGGGCTTTTCGAAAACTATTTGTGGATTATACTCGTGTTATATGAGGCGATTGACCGATTTACAAAAGTCTATTGATTAAATCGGTATGATGGCATTACTCTCAATCGAGTATTTATCACATATACACCGCAATTATGAGTTAGATTGAATATATAGCTTTCGATTCCTTCGTAAACAATACCGCTAATCCGGACTTTTGAAAAAGTAAGAAAGTAATAATACTATTTTGGATGATTAGTTTTTACTTTTGAAAAACAATTTCTATCAAGAAAAAAAGACAAGAATATAAATTATAAAACCGAAAAAATAAAAGAAGAGAGAGAAAATTATACTATTCTGGATGGAGATAATAAGGATCCTTGGTGTGTACCACGAAATCCCCTTGATTGTTGATAAAAATTGAATGGAGGGGGGTCTAATAGTTGTCAAAATTAGAGCAAGAAAAGAGATTAAATTATGCAAAACCTTACCACCGTTGGATCAATAATGTGTTGGGAATAGAACTTAATTGTGTAAAAATTTTGGGTCATTTTCGGGATTCCTTTCGTTCTGATTGGTAATTTGTGTCCGCGTAGGAAAGGTACTTGTTGTAACAAGGTCTGTACCAATTCATTTTTTGAATTTTGGATATGTATTGCAATTGATATCTAGACAGATTATTTTTCTTAAATCAACAAGAAAGGGGATCGTCTCTTATAAATTTTTGATTACTAAACAAACTTATAAATTAATTTATCTAGATGGACTTTGATTAATTAGTACATTTAATTTTTTTTATCATCTTAACCCGATTTGATTACAATAATTTTTCTTTAAATACGATTATTTGTGCATCTAAAAATGCTCGTGCATGCATGCGTGTTCATTTCTTTAAAAATCAGAATTCTTGCGGGAGTCGCAAAATGAGGTGTTCACAATAAGTCATCAAGAATTTCAATATATTGCCAATTAATGATAGATAAATATTGAATACAAACAATATAGAAAATTTAGTAACATTTTTCTTAGTTTCCAAAAATGAATGAAATATTTATTAGTAGAATTTTTTCCATGAATTAAATTAGCTTACTTTTTCAATTGTAAAACTAATGAGTTTTTACTTTTGATTTCCAAGAAAAAAATGAAAAACTATTCTCCAGAAATAATTTTAAATTATGTTTCAATAACTTAAAACATTATTATAATACAACTTGTACCAATTCATTTTTTCAATTGATATCTAGACAGATTATTTTTCTTAAATCAACAAGAAAGGGGCGTCTCTTATAATTTTATTACTAAACAAACTTATAAATTAATTTATCTAGATGGACTTTGATTAATTAGTACATTTAATTTTTTTTATCATCTTAACCCGATTTGATTACAATAATTTTTCTTTAAATACGATTATAATATTATATAATTACAACGTGTCGGTTGAGTCGGGGATAGACAAATCGAGTTCTTAGAGAATATGAGTTCTAGAAGTTTGGATCAAGTACAAGTCCGCATAAATTTAACGTTTGACCAATCTCGACCTAAATATAATAATTTTCCATTAACTATATTTATAATATCTTATAACTACAATGTAAAGGGATGGCTAGGGTTGAATAAAGACTTATGCATTTTGAAACAAAGTGTGTTCAAGTTTATCTATAAAAAACATGTATCGACTGGGTTAGATTCTTTTTAACCAAGTGCTTATATTGAATTTCGGGGTAGATAGCCAACGTCCTAAGATATTTATAAGTTTTAGGTATGGGTTCCATATAATAAAAACTTGGTACATGTTCAAGTTGGTAGTGCCGTATATATGTGCATATCTAGAAGGATTTAGATTAATTGTGGCAATTATTAGGTATTTTTATTTAAAAAAAATATTAGATTAACATGTTTCATCAGTCTGACCCAATTTAAATATAAAAGTATTTTTTTCAAATAAAAATCATACAATTAAGACGTTTTGGGTGGATCGAGGTTGGGAAAAACGAGTTCGAGCCTATGTACACAGTAAATGGTGGGGGGTCAAGTTTTCAAAACTAAATCTCCACCTACTGAGACAAATTCTTTCTGATCAGTGACTCATGAAATTGAATTTTCTTATAAATATCCTATGGACTAAAATCTCCGTAATAAGTTGAGTTTGTGATGAGTTTTTTTTTTAAATCTGGGTGAATATAAGTTTTAGAACAAAGACTCTACACAAGTTCGGGTCAGGTTTAAGTTCGCATTAATTTAACTCATTTGACCCAACTCAAGCTAGATATAACAATTTATCTTTAAATACCCCTTTAATATCTTATGCATATTGAGATGGGGTTGATTCAGTTTTTTTGAAACAAAACATGCACCGGGTGGGTTGAGTTTTTATAACTGGGTCCTTATATTGAGTTTTAGTTTATATATATTCAACAGCTTAAGATATCTCTCCTATAAGTTAGATTTATGATGGATTTTTAATATGGGTTTCACAACAAAAATCCGGTACAAATGTAGGTCAATAGTGCCGGAGGAACATGCATATGATATTAATTAATTATCCTAATTAATATTGGAGATATATAAACTACGGATAATTTTTAATTTAAAATGTTTACATTTCTATAATATTAAAAAAAAGATTAAATGTTAAATACGAGTATAATTTATTTATTTTTCATGAATTAATTTTTGTTGTTAAAATAAGTTATAATAACAAAATATATATATTTATATATGAAACCTACCGAAATTGATATCTAGTCATTATTTAAATGGACTTAGGTTAATGGAGAACTATAATATGTATGTATTATTTATAAAGCTTATTTTATTAACCCGTCTCGATCTTGACCCAAATATAATAATTTTTCGTTAAATACACTTATAATATCATATAATTATAACATCTCGGGTTGATCAGGCAAGACATGTTAAATTCAAGTTTATGCTGATTGAGTTAAAAATCATACATATCGTAAAATGTGCTGGTTAAAGTTTTTGAAAACATAACATGCAGTAATTAGGTTAGCCTTTTTTCTAATCTACCCCTCATGCATATTGAATTTCATTATAGTTTTCCTATGGACCAGAATCTTCTTAATAAGTCGGGTTTGGGATGAGTTTTTTTACGACCGATGTAAATATGCATTAAAAAATAAAAATTCAACACAAATTTGGGTTGAGTTTGGGTTTGTGTAATTTTAACCCATTTGATCTGACACAAACTAGATATAATATTTTTTCTTTACAACGCATCAGAGTCAGTCGGCTAAATTTGGACTTATACTTATAGAAATGGTGTACATTTATGCTTTTCATCACGAAACCAACACCCGTTAGGTTGGATTTTTTTTAACCGGCCACTTATATTTAATTTTATAATAAATATTTAACGGGCTAAGATATCTTCTTAACAAGTCGGGTGTGGGATGAATGCTTGGGTATGAGTTTCACAACAAAAATCCGGTACATATTCGGGTCGATAGTGCCATAGGCACGGATATATCTAGTCTATTAATAAAAACAAAAAACTTGCTAAATTTTTTTATTTACGTAATTGTGAACACCCCAATCCATGACTCTTGTGTGAACACCGGTTTTCTTAAAACAAGCATCTCGCATTAAGTATCAAGTCATCATACATGTAGAAAGACTAATATGAAAGACTCCAATTTCGGACGCATTCCGAGTGTTCCTGTGCAGTTTTATGAGCCAGCCGTAGCCCCCAACCACACGCCCCAACCTTACGGTTGGCTGCCAGCCGTACGGTTGGCGCCTAGCCGCACGCCCTAGCCGCACGCCCCAGCAGCACGCCTTGCGGCTACCCCCTGCGGTTGGCCTCCTTTGGAGTGTTTTTTGGCGGAATTTGTGCTATAAATAAGACCCTTGGGATCCCATTTGGGGGCATCAACACTCAATAGTGTCTTTAGCAAGTAGAAACTCTGTCAAAATTATTAGAGAGTCATTTTAGAGAAATTCTGAAAGAGAAAGTTCTAAGAGAGAGTTCTAGAGAGAGAAAATCTAGAGAGAGAAAGTTCTAGAGAGGGAAAGGAGCAATCAAGGCAAGGTTCTTATTTCTTCTTCAAGCGCTTCAGGTATCTTTTCTACAACCCTCTTTAATTTCAATACTGCATTTAAATTCCTTTTTAATACAGAAAATTAGATAACTTGCAAAGAAGTTCACCGCTTTTAAATAAATCCTTTCTAAGTTTTACAAGAAAACTAAAATCCGTTTTGACACGTTTTCAAAACAAATACAAAAAATAGTTTCCAAAGAAAGGAACTACAAGACTCTGATTTCATTCTACGAATGAATACGTAGGCGCTCGCAAAGCTCGAGTCCGATTTCAAAATACCGTTTTAAATCAAATTTATCCGGAAAGGACTATTCTGAAAATTATTCAAACTACTTGCAAGATATCTAAAATAGGAATTAGATACATGATCCGTTAAGAGACCGAAAGGGCGAATTGGGTGCCTAACACCTTCCCAATTCGAAACGTAGTTCCCGAACCCTAGCAAAGTAAAATTTTAAAATAATTCTCTGGTTTCAAACGTATGAAAGGTAATTCGTTTTCGAATTGTCCTTCGTACGATCTTTTGTTTGTTTTCTTGAAAAACAAACTGGCGACTCTATAAAGCACGTTTTCCTTCAAAACCGAGAACGAGAACCCTTTTCCTTCTCTTCTCGGGTCGCGGGTCCGGATTCTCACAGTAATTAGTGGTTTGATTTGTCCTCGGCTATTTGTATTTTGATCTAATGTCTTATAAATATTATGGCATGCTGGTAATTTAAACCATACTTATAGCTACTTATATAAACCCGTTACATTTAAAAGTATTTCAAGAATATCTAAATTCTAATTTGTTTCCAAATTAGCTAACCATATTTTATTAATAGATAAATAACCAAATATGAATCATTATAAAATTAGGAATGTTATTTCTTTTAGTTTTCAAACAATAATATTTATTAGTACAAAAACATGTGTCATAATAGGTTATGTTTCAATATCTTAATAATTTATTACTTTATAAAAACTAATAATATAAAACAAACAAAAATTGATTTTTTTTCAATTTTTGTCTAGATGAACTTAGATTAATTAAAACAATTGTAATATTTAATTTTTATTTAATCTTTTTAGATTAACCTATTTGATCCATTCTGATTCGGTCTGAATATGATAATTTCTAATCAAATATAATTATAATATCATATAATTACAATGTCACCAATATATCGAGATTTAAGTTTTCAAAACAAAAATTTCAAATTAGTGGCTTGGATTTTTTCAAATTAATGGCTCATCATATTGGATTTCACTATAATGGACTAGGATCTCCTTAATAAGTCAGTGTTAAAACATACTTTTTTAGACCAATGCAAATATGAGTTCCATAGCAAATACTAGTCGCAAGTTTGGGCTAGGTTTAGGCTAGCATAAATTCAACCCGTTTGATTCAATATAGCCTAAATATAATAGTTTTTCTTTAAATACTGTTATAATAAGCCTGGCAATTTGCCACACAACTTGTAACACAACACGGAATCGGTATGAATTTTTTGGGTATGGGGTGAAACTTTAACGGAAAATTATAAATGAGTCATAAGCGGATATTATAAGTCTTATGGTATTTTTTAAGTGCAACACTATCGGGTGGATTGACTTTGAGCACCGAGTTCGGACTATGCATATTGAAAAGAAGTGGACAAGGTTCAGGTTTCTTAAAATAAAAACTTTACTGATTAGGTCGGGTTCTTTTTAATTGGTGCTTATATTGAATTTTAGTATAAATATTCAACGACCTATGTATCTCCCAAACGAATCGGATTTAGGACGCATTTTTGGAAAATCTCCCTAATTAGTCGTGGTTGAAATGTGATTTTTTAGACAGAGGGTGAATATGTGTTTCACAACAAATACCCAACACAAACTTGGGTCGAGTTGAAGTTTTTATAAATTTAATCTGTTTGATCTGATCCAACCTAATTATAACATTTTTTTAAGTACATTTATGATAGGCCTAACAATTTGTAACATGCCTCAATACGGCTTATGGTGTCTATAACTGCATAGCCGCTGGGTGGCTTGATTTTGAAGATTGAGTTCAAGCTATGCATATTAAAAACAAGCGGATACAATTTTTGTTAAAAAAAATGCACTAATTAGGTACAGTTTTTTCTAACATGTTCCTTATAAAGAATTTTGGTATGAATATTCAACGGCCTACATTATCATCTTAATGAATCGAATTTGAGATTGATTTTTGAAAACTTGACATGAGTTCAAGTTGGTGTAAAGTCTAAATATGTGTTAACTTTATTCCTTCGACAAAAACACGTTTGCTTGTAAATTGTTTAAGTCGTTCAAAATTACATCTGAAGAATTACAAGTAAGCCAAACTACCGAAATGATACATTGAAGATTATATTAAGATAAATACGATGAGAAATGGCATTTGAATCTGATTCATTCCTAAGATGGAGATTTTATAAAAGCTAAAATAGAAGTTTTCAAATCAAGTCTTAAGTTATTAAAAAGTTTTTTAAAAAGACCAATTCGGACCGGTACAGGTCTTCAAAGTTGGACCAGTCCGGCATTTAAAGATTTTTCAAGAATTTAGTTTCCATCCATTTGAACTGGTACACACTTGTGTTGCTGGATCAATCCGGCACCAATTTACTGTATACATTATTTTTATCGTAAAATTTCCCTTTTAAGGATAATTTCCTATTTCAAAAATGATTTTAACTTATACTTTTAGTTATCAATAAAACATATTTCTAAAGGGAGTTGGTTTATATATTCTTATATAAAAAGAATTATAAGATAAGGGAATAAACACATCTTTTTACACATATGTTTTGAGAGAGATTAAAACTTTAAAATATAAAATCCACCTTAGTGTTTTTTATTCATGCCAAAACAAGCGCTTTTTCTTTAAAAAACAAATTAGTTTCCAAAGTGCGTGTGATTCAAAAACGGAGTTGAAGTATTGCATGATACCATGGGTAGTGATTCATTGTGAACCTGTTCGTGCGATTCAGATAGGAGGACTATACACGTATAATGTGGAAACTTTTACAGGCTGCTTGTGTGATTCAAGTTGTGTAAGTCTGTATGATTTGAGATTAAAGTGGACAAATGCTTAGCTCCTTTTAATACGTAGCCCATGACCCACTAATAATGGTAGGTTGTGAGCAAATGTTGTCCCGATTTGAAGTTAATTTGTACGTGAATAGGTGGTTATCTTAATTTAAAATTGTGGAGGTTAATATAGTAATTACATTGCATTATATGAATCACGTTTAATTTTTAACTTTTCATAATAGTGTTATAACTTGCAGATCAAGGCGGAGCCAACTAGGCTAAATCCCGGACATATGATTTCAAGGGAGCAGCATAGCAGTCCTGTGAGATTTAGGCCCCTTATTATTTTGATAACTTTGAGCCTAGCCTAAAATTTCAACGCAATATTATTCTCCCTTTCCTATAGTTTCAAAAAAACTCTTTGGCCACCACACCAACGCCAGCTAGAAATGCATGTTAATATTATGTAGTGTATTATAAATCTTTTTATTTAGTACTGAATTATCAAATCATCTAGTTGAAAGCTTGAAAAGTATTTAAAAAACGCATTCTAGACATTTTTCAAGACAAATTGCACAATGTATATTCGATTGGTTGCAATCGAATCCAATAAGTTATTTTCGGTACCAAATTTTTCACTGGTGTCCCAGGACAAACAAATCACATGAGTCTTTTTCAAAACCAAAATTATAAGATTAAAAAGTGTTTTAAAAGCCAAAAGAAATTATAGTAAACACTATGTGGTTATTTGAGTATATGGGTCACCTCCTTGAAGTATTTGAACCAACATTTTACCCCCTTCAACTATGTAAAATAGCAAAATGGGTCCCAGAGCGACTTAAATTTTTCTTTAAATGACGAAAATAACCTTAATAACATTACCTCATCATTTTGTATAGCTCATGTTTGTTTATATAAATATAAAGAAATAAAAATAATCAGCAAATAATAAATGGTAAAGAACATGGAAAATTTGAAGCTATTCTATAAAAACGCGTAAAAAAAAGATGTGACTGAATTAATTCTAATGAGGAGAAGTGAAGGTCTTGCATATAGAAAAAGAGATAACTCATATAATAACACAAAAAAATTTAGGCTCCACCAACTTGTTGCGAATTCAAAAATTAACAAATGAACCGATCCAAACTAATCCTTAAAAAATTAAACTGAAAAAAACTGAAACTGAAACTGAAATGAAGAAATCAAGCCGAGACCAAATAAGTTCGATTCAGATTTAGGACTGACCATTACAAAATTGAACCGAGCCGTACCAAACCAATCCGACTTATGCTTATTTGTGATTCTTCTTAATTATGCGGGAAGTGAAGTATATGATGTTTGACAAAAAATAAGAAGAAGTATATGATGAAAATTTATAAAGGAGTCTAAGCATATCCATTCGATGCGTGCATTTTATTTCCATCTATAAACTCATGGAAATGCTTTCAATTAATGATCTTACATGTTCCATTTTAAGAAGTGCTTTAATTGCCTAATTGATTGATATTCTCATTGTTTGGTACTCCACTTTCTTATGTTCCATATGAAGTTCTTTTTAGTTATTAATTTTGTTTTTAATAAGTTGATACTCTCATTGTTTATTCTTCAAGTAGTCATTAGGATGAGAACTATAATATAACTGAATTTAATTGTGGCAGATGGCATATTTGGTATTGCATTAAATTTTTTTTAGAGCTAGCAATATTTGACACGACATACTAACCCGACATGAAGTTAATGTGTGTTGGTCAAGCATAAATGAGTTCGTGTTAATTTTGGGTCAGATACGGTTAACCCGTAAAATAAATGGGCCGTATTTCAGGTTAACCCACTAAGTTGAAATTGACCAACAATTGATACGATTATTTTTGTAACTATATACATTTTTTATTTTGCCATCTTATTTGGATAATTATATTCTTATTTTGAGTATTGATTATAGATGATTTTTATGATGGATACATTAGTAATTTTGGGGGACTTCTGGTTATGAGGAAAAAAGTTTTATTTTCTATCTATAAAAGAACACAATTTTTAGACCAATAGTTTAAGGCCCAAAGCTTTGTTTAAAGAATAAACTTTTGAAGAAAATAGAGAATTTAAATTAAATTAATATAATCATAAAACTAATTCATATTATTATTATTATTCCTATAACCATCTAATTGATTACTAAATTAATCTAAACTCCCTAAATCCTTTTAGAAACTAAAATCTATAAAATCAAATTTGAAATTCAAATTCAAACAATCAAATAATTTCTGACAACTTAATAAATTCCTAAAAATATAGGAAATCAAATAATTCAAAATTTATAACCCAACAATAAAAAAATTCCAAACAACCTAATAAATTTGACTTATAAAAATACGTTAAATTTATTCGTACAAAATATCTAGCTTAGACATATCAACATAATGACTTCATAATTAATCAGACACTTTAATGTCTATCTCAGATATATTAACATAATAACTTTATACTTTACATATCAACATAAATTATAATTAACTAGACATTTTAATATTTAGTATCCAATCATATAAAAATAACTTTGTAGAATATGCCTATGAATATGTGAATAATTAACATGTAAACAATAATAATCTTTATATATATATATATAAATGTTAATAAAATTCAACTTAAATATAAGAGTATTAGGTTTCATATATGTGCATATATGAGACTTATTAAGTTATATCGGTATCTTAAATAATATATATGAATATGATGCATGTTAAGTTACACAGACACATTTTTTGTCCACAAATTTTCCCCATGATAAAGCATCAATGAGAACAATGAATAATCGACAGCTGCAGGAAAAAAAAAACCACATTCAGAGCCACCCACAAACCCACATTGAAACACATATTCTAGGGTTTTTTACTTTTTTAAAACCATAAAACTAGGGTTCATTACCAATCAACAATAAACCCTTGTTTTCGTAGCCCACATTAAAACAAAAATGGAATGTATGTATGAAAACAGGGAAAAATATAGTTACAATACATTCTCTCTGGATCATCAACTACTGCTATTTGCCAATTCATTTTCGTCAAAAACAAATACTCCAATAATATTTCGATTCAGTCCGTAATAGATATATGTATGGAGAAGTTTGCAAAATATAGGCTTTCTTTGCTTCGAAAATGGTTGTGTAGCGTAGTGCTATAGTGTGTTTCAGTTGCTATAAGACCTAAAATGATGATGTTGCCCTTCTTTAGAGCATGTGTTATTTTCTGACTTTAACGGTGGAATATGGGCGGAATGGTCACATTGAAACGCAGCAAAAACTTTAAGGGTAGATTGAGAAAAATAGAAAATTAGTGGTCAAATTGAAACTCAGGGTAAAGTTTAGTAGCCATTTTGGTTTTTTACTCTTTTTTTTTATGATGATATTTTGGGATTTTTTTTTTCTTTTGGGGGAGTGTAGAGAGAGAGAGACAAATGATTTTTTTGTTTGTTTTGAGTTTTATTTGGGCACATTTTATGGAACGAAACATTTAATTTAAAAATGCACATTTTGTGGAATAAAAAAAAGAGAAAAAGGGTTAAACTTGGTATTGCACGTATTATTGTAAAATATAATAACAATTAAACGAAACTAATATTTAGTAGTTTTTTTTTTTAAAAAAAAAAGCTTTCATTTTTCAAAAAGTTTGGAGTTAAAACAATGGGCAAAAACATTGTGTCCTTTATTTTATAAAAGGGGCTTTTTTTATAAAGGACAAATGTCCTAATTTCTTTCTAATGAAGGACGATCTTTTTTTTTATTATATATATGGACAACTTTTTATTGAAGGACAAATCTCTAAATAAAAATATAACTAAATTATAAAAACAATATTCCCGAAAATACCCTTTCAAGGAGATAAACATGGTTATTTAATAAATTTATTGTTTTTAGTGTCATTAAATGCTGTTTTAAAGTCAAACATCTAGAAATTCAAAATCAAAAAAATTCAAATAATACAACGGATGATAAAGTTGGTTATTATAGTAATAAAGTCAAACGCAAAGCAATAACATACCTAATAACTAAACGTAATTTGTACAGCTTCCATGTATGCAATATATTTGAAGTTGTATATCTGTTTTGCCAAATGATACTGAACTTGTGAATGGAAGACCCACTTGTAAATAAAACAAGCAAAAAAATGGGATCAAACTACAAAATATGCCAACACCACACATGTTGTACACATCCATGGATTGTTGTTTATTGCAGTTGGTATACGAATGTAGATGTAATGAAACAAGTGTGGATAATCAAGTAATCCGAATTATGCATTGATCAAACGCAATGAAAGCAAACGAATTGTGTTTGGAACAATTTTTAACTAATATACAAAACACTAATAAACTTAATACTTTACAAAGAAAACATATAAATGAACGGGATACAAAAATATTATTAAAAAATAGAAAATAAACATGTAATGGGTGGGGTAACAACGTATCATTGAGTGAATATAAGAAAAAAATTGAATATTCAACATATACTTGTATTAAATGAACCAGTATATTGTAAATCATAAAACCCTGCGCTACGGGTATCGATATATTCACCATAGATTGAGGGGGTAATAGCTGTTCGGCGAGGGGGTGAATGGTAGAGTATAGATGCTAATATGTTTCGATAGATCTGTGATATGCACTGGGGGGTTTGGCTACTTATCCTATATTTTTTTAAAAAATACGAAGTAAGCAAGATGGGCCACAATTTTTAAACGAATGAAAACTAAATTATAAATATATATTGAAAATACTATGGCCCAATCTAGCAAAGAGTATAATAAATGGGGCTTACACCATGACCCATCACACATAACATAACATATATTTGACCCGATAGTAGTAGTCTATGCTTGAATATGTACCAATAGATTTTGGGTAAAAAGCGAAGTATAAAAGGAGTGTGTGTGATGGTCAATTAACACCAAACGTAAAATCTGAAACCCAAATCCACTATTGCTACTGCCACCTTCCAACAAATCCTTTAACAGGGGATTCCATTTGAAAAAGGAATCTCAGTCATATTGACGGTTACCATAGTAGACATAGTGCAAGATATTCATGCTAACGACTAATGATTATGAATCGACAATAATCAATTTTTCAAAACCGTGAAGCACGCAATACACAACTCAACTGGCTAGAAAAAGGAAAGCTTATAAAGGATTAACTCAAATAGTACAGCCTATTTCTATTATCACATGCATATTGATAGATAAGCGAGAAACCAGAAAGATTGGGTGATATCAAAACGGACTAACAGGATCAGAAGATTCAAATTTGAAGGGAAAAATATCTGCAACACTCAAAAGCTCGCCTAAGGGATCCTTTGGAGCACGCTATAGGTGATACGAAACCTACAATATAAATACAGAGATAAACCTTATAGCTTTAATCATTCAACTCAAAATACTCGCATGTCAATCCCATTTTTGTGTCAAAATATGGCCACAATGAAAAATCAGATTTGTGACGGCACTAGGTATAGTTAGCATTAGATTATAAGTGTACTTTTTGGAAACACAAAATGGCGTCTTGGGAGGTAGTTCAGGTGCGTCCACACGTTGACACCCACATCCGATTACATTGAAATATACGTCAATCACTTTGTATATGTAGTATTGCATGTTCCTTTGTTAGAGAGTTATTCTTTTATAGTTGAAAGCGTAATACGAAAATTTGTTTGAGTCTTTGAGAATAAGAAAAGTATGTCTTCTACTCGGAATTGACAATTATTATTTTATACATTTTGGTTATGCCTAACGATAGTAAACGCTAGAACTTACTGTAACTGTATTTATGTGGGGACAACTAAATTATACACGCATATTCAATATGTTTGCACATAATATAACTGTAATTGGTGTGGTAATCCCCAATATGCCTGTGTGTAAAATATCTGAAAGTACCTTGTGAACAATACCAAATTTGACTGATTATATCTGACAGTAACTCCAAACAGAAACTACCAAATGAAATAGCCCCGTCATATAACATACATGTTTAATCGAGCATGACCAACATCAAAATATTACCTCCAAATTGCATGCAACAGAGTTATACAGACAATAGACAACATACCCATCTGTTAACAAAACGTATTATGCATTGAGGTCATTAACGTCACTATCACAAATACGATAAAACCTGGAAACGCAATGTATATCATTTCCTTGTGAAACCAGATTACACCAACAAACCTGAACGGCGTCTAAACATACATAATCTCAATATATACCTATATTTCGTAAGATGCATATGCCTTTGAATATATAATACTACATAATAATACATAAAATCGCAATCTTAATTCCAAACATACCTCAAACGCTTTAAACCAAACATCAAAAACGACAAATCAAAGTAAACAAGATGAAGAACAAAGGACAAAACCTAATTCTTATACACTATTGTAGACCCCTAACACATTTACTAAGTATAAAAGCCCCAACCAACACCCTAAAATCTAGTCCCATATTCTACAATACTACGACAAACTTCCCCTAAATCTAGCAGATAAGCTCACCAAAACAAAATCCAACCGTTACACATATTAAAACCACCAACAAAAAACTTGGATATAGCATAAGGATAAAAATGGAATAACATAAATATAAAAACAATTTTATTTACCCCAAAAACGGTGGCTCGGATTGTCCTTGTTTAAAACCTTTGTCCTTCATTCTTAATTTTGTCCTCTAAACTAATAGCATGAAAAGGTAGTCCTTCTTTATAAGGACACCATATATTTTGTCCTTAATTATTATTTTCTATTATTTAAAACTGGTTAAATTATCTAGGACCTAGTAATAATTTTTTATGTTTTTGCTTTGGTGATGAAATGCTATTTATTTTGACTCTAGGTTATTATTATCATATTATTTTTTATTAAATATTGTGTTTTTGTCTTGAGTGATACTTCTAATTACTTATTAAAAAATTTAAACTATTATAAGACAAATTAATTGTTTTCCCATGAGACTTAATTGTAATTATTAGTTTAATAGGTTAATCGTGTGGGTTCGGCTCCTCTATAGGTTGGCAATCCCACTACTGGTGAAGTTAGGCAGATCATGACCACTCATTTTTAGTGAGTGGCTGAGATTAATACATTTGAGGTACTCACTTAAAAAACACATAAGCTACGTCGTTTGGTACTCACGGTGCATTAACACCGGTTGTTTTTCACTTTGTCTTTCTCCATCTAAAATTCTAGTTCTATCTTCTCTTGTACAACATAATCTTTTTGTTTACAATCTTGGATTTGTTTAATAAATTAAATTAAATTAAATTCTTCATTTGTTTTCTTTTATCAGACCTAAAAAAGTTAAGGACACCCAGCAAAACCCAGGTTCCAAATTAAACCTATAATTATAGAGGCTTTTTTTTAAAGGACAAACTACACACCTTCTTTCTAACGAAGGACAATCTATTTTTGGAATTAGTTTAAAGTACAAGTTTTTAACAAAGGACAAAATAATTCAAATATTACAAAAAATAGAAAATAAAGAAATTTCCATTCTTGCCCTTCTACTAAATAAAATCGATAATTAAAAATAAAATGTTATAAAGGATAATTAAGCAAAAAAATAATATTTCATAAAAAATCTAAATAAACAGATATTTTAATTTCAAAAATTGGTTTAATCTAGTTTAATGATAATGATAACAAACCAATATTCAAATTTGAAAGTGTCAACTGCAACAAACATATTCAGACATAATGCTCTGCAAACAAGAGTATACTAATATGTCTGATTTATTGACAATTTACACATGCAGACATATATATCCGGAACAAACAATTAAGGCGCAAGGTTCCCACACATTGAACATCCATCAAGGTTAAAGCACAAAAATAGAATGAAAACGCAATTTTTGAATAGTTTATACCTAGATCCAAATTTTAAGAAACTAAATGATGAAGGAAATGTATTACACCGACAGCCAGCTATCATGTAGTATAACCACTAACAGATCTTGTGTTCTTCGGTTACATACCTGCATGCATAATGCGAAGGAAATTAATATTGCTGACCACTGCATAATAGGTTCTCCAAAAGAAAAAAAAAAAAAGAATGCAGAGTATAGCAGATGAACCTGACAAAGTTTTGAATAATGATAACTGGAAGAGAATTAATTGTTACGGAACATATCTGAAGAAGTTTGTACATCTATTTAAAATGGGCCATCAAAGCCACTGTTGAATTGAATTAAATTGTCCTATCTCAAATAAAACAGTATTATAAATTAATAAAAGCCCAGTTAGTTTAGATATCCAAGCCCACCAATTGCTAATAACCAATGTTGGGAATTTTTTTTAAAAAAGATACACATCCAACAGCATCCAGTTAAAGCGCCTAAAACACGTGCGAAAACACACTGACTAGCTGGTATAGAACGTAGCAGACATATTATCAGTTACAAACCAAAGAGACTAGAGTGCAAGTAGCTGATGATGATAAGTACGATAATATCACGCATTTGAAATATCTAAGTTATCCAGTTACCCTACCATTTCGAAAACTTGAAGAACAGGTAAGAACCAAAACCCCTAAATCATACTCAGCCGTAATCAAAAGAGACGTACAAGGTGCAACAAACAAATTCAAACGAGTTACTGATAACTATAACACTTCATTCAAATTTCAGTTAGTCCACATTGACCGGCATCAGAAACCCAAGTTATCGATAACCCTTAGAAGGACAACAATCAGCTCCAATCAAGTATAAAACCAAGGTAAACAACTTCCTATTCTGTCTCCTTCTAGCTAAACAGAGTATTTCATATTAACGGCAAGTAACATTCATCAACCGTGGAGCTTTAAATAGGTGAGATGTTTTATGATTCAGATAAACTAACTACCCACTTTTAGGTATACACAAATAAAGGGTATAGTTGAAATGCTAACTATTATTAATATGTGATACTTATAGTTTTTAAAGTGAAGTTCTTTAATTGATAAGAAATGTATATACACAGATGATGAAAACAAATGAAGGAGAGCTCAGGTGGAGCCCAAGCAAACAAAGCATACATGCACCGTTGGCAATGAAGGTACTGAAAACATGAAATCACTAATTAAATTTCATGCACAAAGTCCACAACTCAAAGTTAACAATTTATCAATTGCTAATCCTTTACACAGGGAAAGATTAGAAAATCATCGGAAAGGGTTGCAATCAGGGCAAAGGCATATAAAGAAACCGAGACGAGTGAAAGTCGAACGAAAAGGAAAAGAAGTATCGGTCACAAAATAAGGGGAACGCGTCAAACGGTATGTACCTTATATATATATATGTAACCTTATAATCATTATTATTGAATTGTGCAAATCTATTCATTGTTAATCTGTAAAATCTTACTGTAGGGAAATGTCAGGCAAATAATTATTGGAAAAAGGATCAGTACAGATCATCTCTAGTTGCGTTCTTAAAAATGCTACCGAAACTTAAAAATAATGGATTTGGAGAACATTATGAGGATTTGCTTAAAAAAAACCTGTTCTGGATGCTCTACAAGTCGTACAATGATGGCCTAGTGACGGAGGCATTATACTCGAAATCGGACAAGGTACTGATGAAAGTGATCAAGTGTTTTGACAAGGAAAAGAAAGCATTCCGGATAGGCGGACGTCTCATTGAGTTTACACCCGTGCATGTGTCACATTTGCTTGGATTGCCAAACGATGATATCCAATTGAAGCTTCACACAAAAGAAGGTATGAAGGCAGAATATAACAAACGATACTTCGCAAGTCTAAGGCAATTGGACCTAACTCATGTCAAGCATGCACTGAAATTGGCAGTTAAAGGAATAAGGGAAGAAAACATATCTAACACAGTTAGAATAATCTGCTTGTACCTGTGTACGACTTTGCTCTTTGCAAACACCGGGAACTCCATCGCGTGGTTCATACACAACTGGATGGATGATTTGGAAAAGATGAATGAATACAACTGGTCACAAGTTGTGCACGAGTGGTTAATAAACGATATGATAAAGAAGGAGGATCGTCCCTCATCGGTCACGGTGTGCGCAATAGTATTACTAATAAGTATTCCTTATACACATAAATAAATAAATTTACCAGTTATGATATTAAGCACAAATGGAAATGTAAACTAATTTCTATACCCATAATTGAAAAGTTCTGGCTTAACGAAGTAACAACCTTGATTGAGCCCATCGAGGATAGACAAAATATGCAACTTGGTTTTTTGAAATGGAACATCAGCCAGTTGACACCACTCCTACTAAATGAAGATTTCAGCTCATTAGAGGTATAATATCATGTACATGTTAAATCATATATACATATATGAATCATACACAGTTAAAGGTGTAATATGGATATTTTTAGATACGTGCAGCACAGGACCCTGTACAAGACGAGGATCCTCTAAAAAGTCCCGATACAAGTAGTCCAAAAAATAAGGGGAAAAGAGGTGCACAAGCGAAGAAACGATCATCGAGTCATAAGACAATCAAAACTGTTAAATTCAAAGTGCTAGAAACTCCAAAAAAGGCGGGGCGAACCAGTGAAACAATATGCGAAAATGAGGTAAAACCATGTGAAAAGTATTGCCTACCCCTATCTTAATTTTCTAACATAATGATCATGACAAAAATAGTGAATACTTTTTAGGGGAAACAAGAACTTCAAGTAGAAAAGTTGGGTGAAGAAGAGTTGATAAATAAGAGTTCTGATGAACGTCAGTCATAATGTACAGATCAATGTGGGCAGGTGGCAACGCCAACAAAAGAACAATCCCCAGTGAAATATACTCTAAAAAAATCAGATGGCATCCAAGATATGAAAACACATCCAAAGAAAAAGAGGAGACTCCGTTTAAGGCATTTAAGCTCACCAACCAATGACAGCAAGACAGATGATACGATGGACAGTTGCCTTAATGATTTCCCAATGGAAGATACGAAAAAGGCAGAAGAAGCAGAATCAAGTGTACCATCAGATAATGCTGACAAGCCGCAACCAAAATCTAAAAGCAGAGAAGATACAAGTAATGACTTGCATAAGACGGAGCCAACTGATATGCACTTCGAAAGTCCATATGATGCAGGGATGCGAGATAAAAAAATCGCAGAGTTAGACAAAGAATGGGGTGATGACCATAATGAATCCATTTTTGATAGAAAGCTTGATCAAGCAACCAACTCAGACAGCACAACGCAAGGGGGGACTCCAAGTACAGACACACATGGCAACGGGCAATCCGAATTGGATCTACAGATCACAACTTTGCCCAATGTATATGAGAGAGAGAGAGACAATGTGCAACAACATGCAGGAAATGATGAGGAACCAAAAACACCAGTTGATTCAGATTCCGATGGGTTGAACAACGATGATGAAATTGAAAGAATCCCGCTGCAATACATTAGATAGAGACCAGCATACAATGTGGCTTATGTCAAACGGCTTGAGTTTGACTGTGCTAACCTAGCAAGTAGAGACCTGCAACACTCCCAGTTAGTAAAGGGCTATCAGTTTCAGATGAAAAGCAGTCGCGACTACCACAGATCAATAGAAAGAACAAACGAGGTACATGAGTTACGAATAGAGAGATTGATGCTGGAATTACGGAGAGAGGGGGCAAATAATAACAGGATCCAACAGGAGAATGTAAGTTTGTGGAGAAAGGTTGTGTCATTACAAATGGAGGTCGCATCAAGGGACCGTGCACTTGCACAACCCCACTCTAGAAAGAATACCTCATGTGCAAATGACCTAACAGTACCGTCATTCGAAATCCTATCACAGGGATTCAATGAAATTTCAAGCACCAGTAGCAACACAAACCCCCAAACAATTTTTGCGCGCAGTGGTAATGAACCTACAATTGAGGAACTTACGAAAGAGCTGAATTCAACGCGTGCAAAACTCGCTTTGTGCGAAACGCAGCTCCAAACACTGTAGCAAGAGAAGTTAAAAATAGTAACAAAACTTCGAGACAACTACAATCAGCTTTAAAAGGAAATTAATGCTGAGAAAAGAACAGTAGACAGTATGCGAGATATGTGTGCCATACTGCGAAGGAAATCTGACGAACAGAAAGAGAAACGAGAGGAAATGAGCAAGAGGGATGAGTCATACAAGGAGCAGCTCGCAAAAGCAAATCAAATGTACGAAGATGTGGTTCTGAAGATGAGGTTTGTTCAAGCAAGATTGGAAACACTTCAACCCCCATTGCTACCTGCGAATGTGGTAATCTCACCACCCACGATGATAAAGAACATTCGATCTAGACACGAAGAAAACAGGGTCAAGAAGAAAAGCAAAATACTAGATCACTTTGAAACAACCAATGAAAGCAAGGGGACCACCACCAATGATCATAGGGGGCCGCATAAACTTGCCAAGGTAAAGAAATCGTCGCCAAAGGTGAAAGGGAAGCGTCCTCTGGAAGAACCAATAACAATCGACGACGAAACTGAAGATGAAGACCAGCAAGTAAAGCATAACGAGAAGGGACCCAAGCTGAACATATATAGGATTAAGATCTCAAAACATCTCCCCATGGATGTCAAGTCAAGGCTCGAAGAATTATAGAAAAAGACATCGAAACAGTAAGCTCAAATAAACATAATGTGTAACCATAATTATACACACCTAATGCGTAATATACTTTTAACAATGCAGTGCCAGGATCTGGAGCAACGACGGGGAAGAAATCACAAGGAATGATATCCACACAATATTAACACAGGGTCCAATGACCAACAAGGTTTGGATTAACTGTGCTTTATTAAAAGTGATTAAATATATACATATATATGTGTGTGTGTGTGTGCATTTAACACATGCGCTTCAATTTTTGGTGCAGATCATAGATTGTTATAGCCAGATGCTTACAATAGATCCACGGTTGCTCTCAACCCAAAACACTATATCAGTAGTGCTGTCCACATATGCTTGGGTAACTGGAAATTGATTACACTGGTGTATACTTGTGTGAGATTGATTACTATATAGTTATAAGTTACTGTTTTTCCACTGACAATCATTTCATGCATTGAATATAGATCTATGTGTGCATGGGCAAAAAATCAGGAATCAACACCCTGATATACAAAAAGCTCCTCACAAGTTTACACTTGGCAGAAAAAATATTCGTCCCAATATCACATACACAAAAGGCACATTTCTCACTTTTATACATAGATTTGAATGAACTTCAGTGGAACCATCTGAATCCTTACATTAAGACCCGGTCAATGGACGGTGATGAATACTTCAGAGATGCATTAAAAATGGTACGTATATATGTATGCCCGAAAAAAATATAACAAGAATGTACTCTGAAATACATAAGCAATAAAAAATCTAACACACAATAATATGTTCCATAGTTTGCCTCACTGCAAGGCTTTTTTGCGGATGTAAAGAGGGAAAGACAAACCATAATGGACGGATCCATAGTAATTCATTGCATGGAAAGGATGAGGACGAAGATGCACGGGACTTATCACTACTAGAACGGATGGCCATTGAACGGATCATTGATAACACTATAAAGTTAGACCTGCTCCCTTATCCAGGCTGCCCTCAACAAGACCCAAGAAGGTAACAACTATTGCCCTAAACTTAAAATTTTCCTTGATCCAAAATACATTACCATAATAATTCACCATTCAATTATGTTACTGGAACAGTGTGGACTGTGGCGTGGTTGTGATGTACTACATGAAAGAACTTGCATCAGGACATGAACTAAAGGGACGTTTTGGAAACAATCTTTCATTGGAGATGAGATCACATTTGGTTGAACAGTTTCTCATGATGGAAGCAAGCACGGACCCATCAACTTTATCGGATCCAATATAATTAGAGTCGTCATCGTACTAGCTAGTTTATGTAATATTGCATAATGTGTGACATGCTTATTAAATAAAGCGTACGAGGCCATGTGCCATTTATACGCTAGTCACAACATTAGTATAATTTTGGTTTTTTGGCATAAGACATGATACTGTTTGATGTTATCATATTTCACAGATTTTGCAAATAATAATTACGTAGACATGCACTTATTTTGATAAAATATCTACTTATTTTTGAAAGTTTCACCCCTGAAAAATTTGTTATTACTTTTCATGTGGATGTTTACCACATCAAGCATGTTTCCCTCCATGTTGCATTGTGTGTTAGCAGACATATTAGTATGCCCTTGTGACCAATATCAATTCCATTTAGGATAATATTTACAATTTGCGAATACAATGGCATCATTTAGATACGCATTTGTCGGGATAGCTCAAATTCATTATATATCCACTGCGAATATCTAAATAATCCAAATTCAAAACTCATACTGACAGACATATTAATTAAATGGACACAATGAACACATTTATACCATCCTAACGTGGGAAGTTACCTTTTTTTAAAAAAAATAAAAATAAAAATATTTAATACCAATTTTAATATATTTAAAAAACAAATGTATTGCACTCCATCAAAACCATTTAAAATACTACTTATAATTAACAGTATACATAATACACTTTGACATGGTTAAATGAGCTCCCACTAAGTAATTTTTTTTTTATCATATTATAATATATGAAAGTTTTAAAAACTACAAATTTTACTACTAATTTGCCCAAATACAAAAAATGTGAAAAGGTATTAAAAGAGAGTGATTTATGCCCTTTATGTTACACTTATTCATAACAGACATATTAGACTCCATATAATTTATTTGAAACCTACCTTATAATTAGCGGTATGCATAATACACCTCGACGTGAACAAATGCTGTACAAATTAAGTAAACAAACATTAACCGTATCATAATCTGAAAACTTATATGACCGAAATTAATTGGGATTCACCTTATAACTATTAGTAGACATATTATAAAATATCATCTTGTAGACATATATTTTTTTTAACAGACATATTGGACACTGTCAAATATATTTGAGGTACTACTTATAATTAACAGTAATGCACCTCGACATGGTCAAAATGAGCTCCCACCAAGTAAAAAAAAATAGTCATATTATAATATGAAAGTTTTAAGAACGACCAATTTATTACCCATTTGCCAAATACAAAAAATATGAAAAAGTAATAAAAAAGGTGTTTTGGTCCCTTTTAGTTGTACTTATTCTTATCAGACATATTGAAATCCATGTAACTTATTTGAATTTGCTTAATAATTAAAGCTAGGCATATTAGAAAGAATTATATTATAGACATATCATTTTCTTACTGTACATATCATATTTCATGTAATTTATTTAAAATCTGCCTTATTATTAATAGTAGGCATAATGCACCTAGAGATGACTATACTATACCTATTAAATAAACAAAAATTCTTGGTAATACAATATGAAACTTCTATAATCGAAATTAATTGAACTTCGCCTAATCATTAATATTATACATATTATGAAATATACTTAACAGTTGACATGATGCACCTCGACGTGATCATTTTAATACATATTACTCAGACAAGGATTAGTCATAATATAATATATCAGACTTCGTCAATTTGTATGTTTCAAATTCCAATATAAGTGGTAATGTTATTTTCGTAATATGTTTATGATATGATTGCACATGCTCCAATACTAACCCGTTATTATTACATCTAAAACACCATATCCCCCCATTAATCGAAGACACATAAAGATCAACATATTTAATTTTGAATGCACAACCGACAGTGCAATCATTTATGGGAGGTTACATTTTCAAAAATGAAAAAAAAACTGCAAGGAACTGAATGGACATCCCCCTTTGTTATAAAAACCATACACCCATAACACACCCAGACAACACATAAATCATTTGACAAAATAAAAAAACAAAGTTACCCACCATCAATCATGGATAAAACACCAAAAGAACCCACCAAATCCAACGAAGAGACGCCAGACAAAAGCAAGGGGAAACAGCCTGCAGACCCAAAAGCAGAGGAGTACGATGATCCAACCAAAGTAAGCTCCAAACGCAAGCGTGAGCAGGGGGCAATGAGGGAAGCAATTATTGACATGCTAGAGAAGGAGGAGAGGCGATCACTGAAGAAGAAGAAGAAGAAAAAGAGACTGAGGAAAAAAAATAAAAAGAATAAGCCATTCTGTATCGACCCAATAGATGGTCAACTAGTGATAGGAAGCCCTGATCATACTCCGCCCCTAAGCCCAGGTGTTTTTGAAGGTGAGATAAGCCCCCAAGACTCCCCGTCCGACACTGGTAACCCGACTTCAACAAAGAACCACAGCGACTCAAGCGGCAAGTCGTATTAGTAGGTAAATACACTGGATTGTAATGCCAGTCTACATATGTAATAATTTTAACTTCTAATGAAACAACTTTTTTTTCCTTCCGAGGTTAAACACACCTGAACGAATGCATTTGTTCAAATGATCGACCAATCATATAAAATCACATATCATCATGCAGTCATTAACAAAAATAAACAAATAACCACATAGAATAATGGGTATAACTACAAATTAAAAGAAACAGAAACCAAGTCTTACATTATATTATGCTAATGATCAAACAAAGTTCGCATTACTGTTATTGAATATAAGAACTAAACAACTTATTCACACCCCCCAGACGAACTCGATAACGTTAAGAAATAAAAAGAATAATGCTGAAAATACTGAACAAACGAAAACAAAAAGAACTCTCGATAATGTTAGCGTGCGACAACTGTGCCTTCCAAACTATCCACATCTGCTGCACGATCATTACTGTTACTGGATATCAAAACTAAATAACTTAATCAAGTTGAGGTAAACCCAACCTTATTATGGAATAAATAGGAGGACACGGAAATTACATAACATTTAAAAACAATCGAACTCTAAATAGGGGTGGTACATGTGCGACGATTGTGCCTCCCCAACTGACCACATCTACTGCACATCATAGTTCCATTACTAGCCTCCCCCTTGGACTTAAAACGTGAATTACGGGGCCTCCCAGGTTGCTTCTTCGTAACAGGCGGCCTCGCAAAGAACTCGTTATCGCCAACTTCGATATTTTTGTCAATTGTAGGCACAGGATATATAGGAAACGAATAGCATTCATGGAAAACATCAGCCTTGTAATACGGATCAATGTAGTCATATATATTCAAACCCATTTGCTTTACCACAGTGAAAACATGTGCACATAGAAACCCAATAATGCGCCACATCTCACATCTCACATGAATAATCTGCAAGATTAACCGAGTAGTTCCCCCTCTCCACAACCTCAAAGAGCAGAGCATTTGTAAGTCTAACGATCCAGTCACACGTCTTTTTATCATATCCCTCCAAAATGCACTCCATATTGGGGCACAACACGAAGACCACTTCGAACTAGCAATCTGCCTTTGACCTATAAGTTTCATTATCTTCACACGAACACCATCAACCAACTGGGTTATAGGCAACTTTCTTTCTCTTAACACCCATGAATTAAAACTCTCTGTAACGTTCGAACTAAGCTCACCGTATCTTTTGCCCGGGAAGTGCGCATTAGCCTAGTGTTTTGGATGTAAGTCCTTAAGAAAATCATCAATATCACCACCCCCTACCTCCTTAAGCTCTTACATATACCTATTAAACGAAGAAACCATACAAGCATATGCACATTTTGTGAAAATATCTAACAATCTCTCCCTCAAGTCATGCTTACTATTTCCAGAAAACTTCGACCTAATGTTATTCTTTATGTGGAACAAACAAAATGAATGAGGCCATGTAGAAAATGTAGTTTTGACAGAGTCACGCAACCCTTTATGACGATTAGAAATAATAGTGACCACACGGCATTGGTGTCTAATAATCTCTGCAAGCTTACCCATACACCATGCCTAATTGTCAGAATTTTCGGAATCAACAACAGCATAACAAAACGGATAAATACCTGAAAAATATAAGAAATAACAAAACCCATAAGAGACCTTTAAAAAGAATTCATACAACAAATTGATCAGTAAATAACTGGAAAACACCCACACCTATCTAACATATCCAACCAAGGTTGCAATAGGAAAAGTACCTGAGTCACCATTCATGCCAGTGGCAGCCATGAGGGTCCCCTTAAATTTGCTCTTAATAAAGGTCGCATCTAAGCATAGAATAGGCCTACATCTAAGGAACCCTTTTATGGAATCTCCTAATGCAATGAAAACCTTGTTGAACCTAAACGACTCAGGCTCAACTTCAAGTGAACATTAAGTGCCAGGGTTCGTCTGCTCAAGTAACTCAAGGTATCGAACAAGGATCCTATACGACATATCATCATCACTATGAACCTCCCGCAACGTCATCTCCTTCGCGTACCTGGCATTCCAATATGGAACGGATATCCCATATTCACGCTTCTTGTTCCTAACAACTTCCTTCGCAGTAAATAAGGGATCGGAATGTACCTTGTTCGAAAGAACGGACACAACAACTTTAGATCGTACCATTTTAGACTTCCTACCCATCATGCGTCCACTACATGTATGCTTGTAAACGAGTTTCTTAATAACAAAGCTACCATCCGAATGTCTCAACACATCATGTACAAACCATTCACACCCCTCCGACTCATTCTTTGAATAAACAGCTGTAACGCGTGAATGGTCATTCTTCTTGAAATCAACCTCGAAACCAACTGCAATACAAAATTTCCCAAGTTTCAACCTGAAATATTTTACACCTCCAGGGAAACGTTGCTGAACGTGTGTAATACAACCCTTCCACGCTTCACATAGGAAAACTCTACCACCGGACTGTTCCTGGACATCAACGTCAATATTAAGGCTGAATTTTGGATCAACGTTATGAATGACATCTGTTTTCAAGCCCCTTGACCCCTCATTTGAGTGAACAATAAGTTCAACGTGCTCTGCTATAACAAGTGGGATGAAAGCATACATGAAGCCCATATCTTCATCACTTAACAAAACACACGGCTCAAACCCAAGCAATACATACTTAATAGTAAAATCCGCCGACGAAAGCTTATTGAACTTGGTACGAATAACCGCACACATCTCATTGAGCGACGACCCATTGTTCAAACTAAAAACAGCTACGTCAGCACCAAATTTGCATTGGAAGATCACTCTAGACCCTATCTGCATGCCAAAGTAATTAGAAACAGCAACATCATATCCAATGAAAAAGCACACATGACTTAAAAAATAAAAAAAGAAATGGAACACAACAGGAATCATGATAAAAATACGTCTAAAATAAATGTACTTATAAGTTGAAAAAAAAAACCTCGAACAGCATGAAAAAACATGTTACGAGTACATAAAAACATGTCTGATCAATGAACACCCGGATCACATCCAATGGAATATGCAAAATCAAAAAATGCCTCCTAAAAAGGATTTTAAAAACCATTTGATAGTTATACTTTTACAAAATGTCTGAGTGCCCTGTACATGACAAACTTTGATAGCTGTAGACCAGATAATGAATTTCAAACCACATATCTCTCATTATTATGTCTGAAACAAGAACAACCTAACACACTTACGAACGTATCAAAAACAGGCATACTGTATATACAATATGTATGATTACACATATTTAATATGTCTGGTAATGTGTCTGATTATAACTTCAAATGTGATTTCTCAAATAACATAAAACAACTAACTGATCAATGATCACCCACCAATTCAAATGGAATAATAATTTCATTCCAAAACTCATAAATGACTGACCATATTGATTGATACACACACTGCTCTCAAACACATAATACCTACAGAGGAGTCAGTTAAAACTACACAAATTAATATAATAAACAAACTTAAAAAATAGGTTAATACCTCACAATAGCAAACTGAAGCCAAAAGTATTGATCAGAAAAAATACAATGAAACAATACAAAAAGATCACTCATATAAACCCACCGCCCAAAACAAAAATCTTATCAACACTAATACAAATACAGAAATCTATCCAAACCTCCGAATAAGAAAAACAAAGATATAGCTGTTAACTCCTTCGTAACTAACCACAACCTAACAGCCAAACCCTTAGCCCGCAATACAAGCAAACCGCACGCAAGATGAAACTACTCAGATAACTAATCGGAAATTTAAAAACAATTTTTACGTGAAAATATAATTACCATCGATATAATTACGTCATAATGCATAGGGACACTACAGTAAAATAGCAAATATAATAGAATAATTATTAATTATTAAATAATAACATAAACTTGTCATTTGTTAAAAAGTAGTCCTTTAAACTAAGTCTAAAAATAGATTGTCATTCGTTAAAATCACTATTAAATAATTGTCCTTAATTATTATTTTCTAATAATTATATTTTGGTATTTATTGCATGAACCAAACACATAAATATCCAGTAGTATTTTGAAGTTGGAGAAAAGGAAGGAGTTGAAGATCCCCAGTGGAGATGTAGGTGGAGTAAAGAGAAGTCTATAGACGAATGGGTTATTTAATGATTTGATTTTAGGTTTGCACCTCGATTGACGATGAAAGCTGTCATGTAAGGTGATTGTTCAGATCAATTGTCAATGTTTAAATATATTGTACAAACAGAGAGAAGTAGATATAGAGAGTTGCTATTTTGATGAGAGAATCTGGGGAGAAAAAACTATCAGAACAAAGTCATAAACTTCATTAACATAAACGTTGTTTAAAACGACATGGTTTAGCTCTTTTTTAAGTGGTTTTTTTTATATGTGCGATCTGAACCTTTCACTAAAATCGAACAGTTATGATCTGCTTAACTTCACCTGCAGTGGGATTGCTAAACTGCAGAGGAGCCGAACCCTAATCGTGTTATATTGAGTTATAGTTTTAACACTAGTCGTTTATTAAACGGGTTAGTCGGATCGTATCGCATAACTTATAAAATAAATATATTGTATTCGAGTTAATATAAATAACACAATTAATTAAATGAATCGTGATCCAGTTGACGTTGATATTGTAATATTTGTATGTTGACCTAACCCAAACAGTTCTATCTCTTTTAAAAAATAAAAAATAAATATAAAATCCAAATAGATAAAAAATAAAATTTTTAATTTGAGTTTGAATTTCATAATTCAAAAACCGAATCCGAATCCGAATCAAACAAAAACCAAAATCAGAATTTCAAATTTGATTTGGGAATTTCTACCCAACCGAAATGAAAAAGAGCCGGCACCCACTAACCTAAAGAATCAAAATCGATAGTGACAACCACTGCACATTTCATCATCGTAAAAGGTAAAGATTGCCAAATCAGGCCATAGGAATTTCTGATCTCCAACTCCACTTCCCCTCTTTCTTCAAAGTAGTATTAGGGCTTCAAACAAGATCATCGATATTGGGAGTTGTTTGCAGTTCAGGATAGATCTTGGTATGGCTATTTGTGAAATTTCATGAAGCTCTTCAATTGGGTTTCAGATCATAATAATTTTGTGGCGGTTTGCAAGATGTCGGGTTCTCTTTTTCTTTTTCTTTTTGAGGGGGGCATATCCCGTAAACCCAAACAACTACAGGAGGAGAGAGGGAGGGGGGGGGGGGGAATAAAAGATGTCACTGACGTCGTATCTGGTAGCCATCCCGGCTTATTACAAACTATTATACCTGCGAAAAAGCTAGGCTAAGTTAAATCAGAGGAACATCAACGATTTTCAGAGCATTTGTATATTTATTGTTAGTTTAATGAAGGTTATTTATTGAATTACAAATGAATTTGCTTTGACCTTTTTCAGTTCGTTCGAAATTACAAAAAGCAATGGCGGCTGAAGAAGACACAACTCTGCAGGCAATCTGTTATAAGCGTGGTTCACTTCAGTTACTAGATCAGGTCTCCCTATCTCTCTTCTTGTCAGTTATTTTAATAAATATTTCACTTTTTGCAACTCAGTCCAAACAAAAGAGGACTTTTTATATCTAAGCTTCCCCCTAACAGGTGGTCTAAAAATCTTCGCCTAGCTGGACGGCCGCCTAGTCTTACGGGTCGGTGATTCCAGGGCAGGCCCTAACAATTTGGGGGCTCTAGGCAAAGATAAAAAACGGGGCCTTTTTGTCGTTATATTATAATTTATATATAATTTTTTCCCAAAACAAAAACATGCAAATTCAATGAAAAAAAACAATATCTCAAACACAAAATTACATACTAACCGTATCGAATTTTGTTCCAAACTTTTGGTTTGAGTTATCTTTATATACTTCTTAAAAGTTCTCCTTGAATTCGCATGTATACACCGGTGCCTATAAAGAGAAAATTTTTTTTTTAGTTTAGCGAACACAAATTTACAATATTAACTTTAACATTATTTAACAAAATACTATGTATTGTAAAGCAAAATAATGTATACCTTATCACCAGGAAAATGACCCTTCATCCATTCTTCGCTGCAAAAGTTTCGATCAAGCTAAGTTCGAATAGTTAAGCTTTAACATCAATTATTTTTCAATTGATAAAATAGCTAAGCAATTCAATCGTTCTTGTGACATAATTGATCGAAGATAAGATTTGATCAATTTTAACTTTGAAAAACTTTTCTCGGCGGAAGCAACGATAACCGGTATAGTTAATAGAATTCTATAAACAATCCAAGCATTTGGGTAATAAAATATACTAAAAATATATTAAAGGGGTATAAGAAATTTGGGGGCCCTGGGAAGTGGGGGCCCTAGGCGCACGCCTAGTCCCACTATACCCAAGGCCGGGTCTGGGTGATTCTGCAGGAATAGTGGAGTCTTTCGCACCTTTTTGTTTTAAAAGCTATACTTTTTCATGTTTATGTTATGGGAGTATTTATTTAACAAGTTCTCATTCTCATTTTAAAAACTAAAGTTAGATTTTATTTGTATTATGCTATTATGTTATTTTAAATAACTATTAAATATTAGAATCATTTGTCCGTTTAATTCCCAACTAGTCCCCTGGGCGCTAGTCCCTTCCTTGCCGCCCTTGGAATGCCCATTGATAAAACATTGCCCCTAAGAGCTGAATTTAATAAAAACTAAGAACACCAAAATTAAGTAGATCTAATTTTTGTTACTCAGACCAAACAAAACTAAGTAGATTGTGTTTCGTTCGATGCCTTAACTAAAGAGGACTTCTAGATTGTTAGCTAAGGAAGAAATTCTTCCTGAGAGCTGAATTTAAAGAGACCAAGAACACGGAAATCAAAAATAATTTGCATAAAAATAAAGCGCTTAAATTTGTATAAAAAAAGAAAGGAAAAAGTTGTATTATTGAATCATTGCTTGTATCAGGAAAAAAAAACGCTTGAATTTTTTACTTTAGTATGATTTGTTAGTTGTTTATGGCTTATGCAGTTATGCTAGTATATGTTCAGGCAGAATTACTTCCTTGCAATGAATATTGGATATGTTTTCCCCCTTTCTTTGGTGGTTTATTAGTGTGAATGTTACAATTGGGGGAAATGGAGTAGGGCTTTTGTTGATTCCTTTCTAGTTGCATACTTGCATCAAACCAAATATGTGTGCTTCTTTTGGTTTTGCATTTTTGGAGTTTTTATCTTGCTTTTGAGAGTGAAATGATGAGAGTGAAATGATGGCAACTTTTGTTGTGAAAACCAAGATAAGAACTTGGAGAGCTATTGAAACAAAGACATCATTTTTTGGATGAAAGAAATTGAGTAGTGCCATTCACACAATGAGCACACAAAAAGTTGGTAGACAAAATGCATTTGATTTGCAGGAATTGAGACGTAGTAGTTGAAATTATTTAATTGTTGATTACTCTAGTAACTGACACATCATTTTTTATACCAACTTTTTTCGTGCATTTTTTGTATGCATAACATTATGGAGAGAAGTTTTTGGTCTTTTCCGTTGATCTTATAGATTCCATGGACTTAACTTTGACTGTTTTCGGAAACAGAGAAAGCTCCCTCTTGAAACTACATATTTGGATATTCGGGACTCCGCTGATGGATGGTAATGTATTTTAGCTTCTTCCTCAGTTATTCTCTCAGTATTACATTTTATCTGATATCATCACCAGTTGAAGTTCTAACTACCCCAATAGTGCAATGTTTTATCCACTAATGAAAATTTCCCGTGGTTATTATTTTTTCCCCATATTGTGAGCTTTATTATATTCAGACCTTTGCTACATTCATATACATCTCTCTGCTTTGTTCCTTTTTTTACTTAAGCAGAATATACCATCCTTTGTTGCCCATAATTTGGTTTGGTTATATGGAGGACATCTAAGACCAAGATGAAAATATGTGGGGACTTGGGGAGAGGGTCACCTTTGAAAAATTCCTCTAGGGAAATGCTTCCATATATTTCTGTTTTTGTAGCCGTTAGGGGAATTGTTATCTACCTAGCCCCATATAATGATAGAATTCTACCTTATTGTATGTTTTGGTTATGTTAAGATTGAGAACAACTACACCTATTTGATGATTAGCGGCAAAGGCATTTTGAGATGGGGAGATTACTTTACAGATTGTAGATCTCATATGGCTAATCATTAGCCTGATTTAACTATATAAGGTGCATTGATGGGCCAGTAATGTGAAACTTCGGAAGTGTTCCCCTTCTGGGAATAAAGATGAAGAAACTTTTGCCAAGTTCTCTAAGCATATGTTAAATGATGAAGGATAGAACCTTTTTTTTTTTTTACTAGAGATTGTTCCAGACTCCCAGCCTATCTTAGGTTAAGAAATGTGATGTTAAGCCATCTTGTCAAGGGGCTTGGTCTGGTGGTGTTTTAAAGCAATTTGCTTAGTTTCTTGCTCAGTAATTGGTTTTAAAAAGTTAACAGCACAAATGGCTGGCTCTTCACATTGCTAGTTTGCTACCTGAATGTTTAGTGGGGCTAACAATTTGTATCATGTTTGCCAACATATATTAAGCTTTGTTTATTCATGTTTCTCTTATGCTGCGTTTGATTGGTTTACATGGAAAAGAATATAGTTCCCTGGAATTGTTTCCATGGGAAAAAAGAATTGACGAAAGTTATTTGTTAGGAATCCTTGGAAATGAAGAAATTAGGCTAAAGCAAGTTGTACCATGAAAATCTATTACTAGGAAAATTAAAGCATTCAAATACCAGTAAAGATAGCAATATGAATCCCGGTTATTTGTTAGGAATCCTTGGAAATGAAGAAATTAGGCTAAAGCAAGTTGTACCATGAAAATCTATTACTAGGAAAATTAAAGCATTCAAATACCAGTTAAGATAGCAATATGAATCCCAGGCAATTTCCATGGAAAAGACGTTCAATCAAACACAAGGTTTGTTTGTTAAAATGAACCTTAGACACATTATTTAGCTTATCTGGAAATGAGAAACCCAACTATAGGAAGCAAGATGAGTTCTTACTACTGTGTTCAAATCAAGATATTTACAAAGATAATTGTTTATCATCAATATTTAGTATCTTGGTTGTATTGGAACTTCATTATAGTTTACCCTCTATAATTTCTTTCCTTTGTTTTATGGTAAAATGTTATTTTCTTGTTCTTTCATTGTAATTGTATTTTGCCAATCAAGCAGAATTTCCATCTCTGAATAATTTTCCTTTTATGCATGGTTCAGGGGTGCAATAAGGGATATGGTAGTCCGCGGTGCACCTGCAATTGCTATAGCCGCAGCTCTGTCCCTGGCAGTAGAGGTATCTAATTTGACTGCTGGTGGTGGTACATCTAATGATGCAGCATCTTTTCTCTTCAAGAAATTGGAATATCTTGTCTCAAGGTAATTAATAACGCGTTTCTTTTGAGTTCGATTTACTTGTTGGTGACAATATATAACTTTCTTCCTAGCTGTAAGTGATCTTTTTAAGGGCTTTTTCGACTTTTCCACACCCCCACCCCCCCGCCCAAAAAAAAACATTTTATACGTGTAATATAACCACCCAGGTTCTCACCCAAAATGGCTAGCCCAAGTTGTAATTTGGGTTCTTTGAACCCACATATCAGCCAAGGATCTCTCCATTACACTACCAATGTGGGATGTGGGTCATTACAGACTCCCCTCATTAAGGCCTTAATGTCCTTGTTAGGAGGGCTCACTCACCAACGATTCCGGCTCATTGTTAGCTTAAGAACACAATTACCACACATCCACATTTTAGTGGTCCTGGGTCCCTTCTGATACCATATGTAACCACTCGGGTTCTCACCCAAAATGGCTAACCCAAGTTGTGATTTAGGTTCATTGCACCCACATATATACCAAGGACCTCCCCCTTGCACTACCGGTGTGAGATATTTGAGTTGTTACAAAAATTAGATTGACCCCCTGTTTTCATAATCATATCATTATATTTTGGCGCCTGCATGCTGGGAGTTTGGAAAACTCAAATTAGACAGTGCTGACCCCATCCCCGTGTTTACGTTCTTTGAGATTGCCTGGCCTGCAGGGGGCAAAGTCTAATGATAATCAAAACAAGGGGGTTAGTCTAATTTTACGTTAGTAACAGGGGGCAAACTAAAAAAAGCCCACCTTTCAAGATGGTGTTAAATATCATTTCTAGTAAACAATTTCTTATTTCTAAAGGCTCTCTGTGGGAAGTTTTATCTTACTTTGTCCATGCTTTTCCAGTCGACCAACTGCTGTAAATCTTTCAGATGCTGCCACTAAACTTAAGGAAGTCACAGCGAAGGCTGCTGCCTCAGCTTCAGACGCCCATACTGTTTTTCAGGTAGTTGCAATTTTTTGTGTTTTGATCTTTGAATCAGTTCTTTTGAATTTCGTGTAATGATTCCAATTTAGATGCAAGGGTATTTCGACTTTGTCGCCTATGGTTAGTGCATTATTAGACTTAACAGTTAAATGATTGCATGGATCAGGGGCTAAATTAAATGATATGTACACAATAATTAAACATTGTCCCATAGATGCAAAGTCTAATGATTATAAAAACACGGGGTAAGTTCTCTGTAAAAACATAAATATCTACTTATTTGAGTCCATTGCAATATTTATTAATCCACTTGCAGTACACTTCTATTTATCCTTTTGTCTCCCTCATAATGTCTTTCTATATTAGGCTTATATTGAAGCTGCTGAAATTATGCTCAAAGATGACGTTGCTTCCAATAAAGCAATTGGATCGTATGGGGCTGCTTTTCTTCAACACCAGCTGAAAGACTTCAAGAGGCTCTCTATTATGACTCATTGCAACACTGGCAGGTAAACCATCCCCACCCCGTTTCTCCCTCTATCCTATATAGTCTCATTGGTGTCATTATTATCTTCTACCACTTTGATAAGAAATAAATAAAATGACCTTCCGAGTTCATTTTATTCCAATGTTTTGGAAAATTACAGTGGCCTGTATTTTAGAGTTTTCTATTTTAAATCCACTTCCCTTCAATTTTTGGAATCTCCACGCATGATGGTCAATCTCAGCAGGAAATGATAGTTTCATGTGAGATAACTGAGAAATTGCATGGAATTATTCACAAACAAAACGGCTGTCACTGCTGATAAACTCAAAATTAAATGGAGGTTGCTGTAATTTCCAAGAATACTGAGGCTGTCAGTGTAACAAATTTCAAATTCAAGGGAGAATAATGTAATTGTCCCTTGTGACAAAGAAAATGGCAAAGACAATCCAGCTGTGGGTAGAGAATTGTTGATCGTTCAAGAAGAATTTTGTAATTTGGCTTAATGACTTGGGGGC